>SJYW01055067.1:122622-147154 GCA_006410735.1 Raphicerus campestris
TGAAGTGATGGGACTAGATGCCATGATCTTCGTCTTCTGAATGTTGAGCTTTAAGCCAACTTTTTCACTTTCCTCTTTCACTTTCATCAAGAGGCTTTTTAGCTCCTCTTCACTTTCTGCCATAAGGTTGGTGTCCTCTGCATATCTGAGGTTATTGATATTTCTCCCGGCAATCTTGATTCCAGCTTGTGTTTCTTCCAGCTCAGCGTTTTTCATTATGTACTCTGCATAGAAATTAAATAAGCAGGGTGACAATATACAGGCTTGACATACTCATTTGTTACAGGGTTGCCCAGCCCATCTAGGTGTGTGGTCACTGAGTGCATGGAACCTGTACACACAGTAGGTGCTTCTGTAAATATGGTCTTACTGATTATGTCAGAGTGTGTCAAATGTATAGAGATCTGTAGTGAATCATTGTCTTATTTTGATCATGAAGAAAAATGCATCCAAGATTACTCTTGTTTTTATCCAAAAGGTAGCCAAGGTATAGTTCTTCATAGAAGAGAAATCACGTAGAAGGTCACAGGAAAAGAATTTGATTTTATCCTCTTATTAAGAGTTTTTGGTAAAAAGGTAGATAGGCTTTGAAGTCAGGCCGAGGGTCAAATCCCAGGGGCAGAGTGGCCAAGGCCAATTAGAAGTCCATTCTGAGCCTCCATCACTTCATCTGTGCAGTGAGGTGAAATTACACCAACCTAGCAGGGTGAGTCAGAGAAGGCGATGGCACCCCACTCCAGTACTCTTGCCTGGAAAATCCCATGGATGGAGGACCCTGGTGGGCTGCCGTCTATGGGGTCGCACAGAGTTGGACATGACTGAAGTGACTTGCAGTAGCAGCAGGGTGAGTGATGAACCAGCATACTTTACAGAACACTCTTAGCCCAGCACCTAGCAAATAACAANGGGGAAGGTTTTCAGGTACAGAGAGCACCACCAACAGAGGCCCAAGGCAGGGAGGAGCACAACCTTGTTATGAAGTGGCCACCACCACCCGCCTTCCTCCCCAAAGAGGGGCTGGAGAGGCCTTTAGGGCCACCGTGTGAACGGCACAGGAGATGGTGCTGAAAAGTCTGGGCGTGAGATCACTCAGCAGTGGTGAGCCATGAAGGAGTCCTGACAGGGTCAGCTCTGCGCTGGAGAAAGATGGTGCTGGCTTCTTGAAGCCCATGGAAAGCTCCACCAGGGAGAGCGGAGAGAGCACTGCTCCTCTGGAGAGCGGGTGTTGCAAGAAAATGCATCTCCGTTCCAGCCGAGGCATCAGAGGAGGATGGAAACGGTGGCAGTGGGGAGCCCACCAAGTGTGTGACTTCCTTCACCCTTATCTGCTTGTAGACAGTCGCTGCAGCCATGTGGACTCCAGCCCTAGGAGAAGTGTGCCCAGAAATGTGTTAGCCATCTAGACAGGGGAAAGGTGTTACTACCGGAAGGGAGACGTGGAAATTCCAAATGGACTTTTAGTTTCGAATGCAATTTCTGTGCTTAATTAGCCCCAAACACTTCTGTGTCTGCCATAAAATCAAGGGAAAGTCTTGTGTGGCAATGCTATGAGTACTTATTCCAAGCTCAGCAGGCTCTGCGTTTATTGCAGAAGTCCCCAAAGCCCTCACCAGAGAGCTGACAAAGTGCTGAAAGCTGGGGAACTCCTTGTTCCCTTTGCCAGGGCTTTGGCTAACACAGGGATCACCACACAACGATCTGCTTGCAACAGAATGATGTTTCATCAAGACTGTCTCTTACCCTAACATCGTCTTTCCTATGGAAATACCCCTTTTTCAAAGAAGCATTGATTAGCAGGTTCTGTTATTTTTGTTTTTAACTTTTTAAAAACTTTACTATGAAATACAAAAGTCTGGGAACGACTGAACCTTTGTGCCTTATTGATCTATACTTAGTGTCAGGTTTTGGGAGAGATGCAGAGTTGAACTAGACGCTTGAAGACACCGTCACAAGTGGTAACCCAAGGCAGGAAGTGATGAGTGGCATTTAGAAAAAGCTGGATGTTATCATAGGGGAGATGCTGGGGGGAAGTACGCAAGAACCCTATTCTGTTTTCACAGCTTNACTGGGCACGTAGTATATAAATATTCTTTACAGGGGTCTGTTTTTAGTGATTGGCATTGTACTCTGCACTTACTAGTTCCTCAGAAGTGCTTATTGGGTGAGCAAAAAGGTACCTCCATGCAGTAGCTGCTGGTCTAACAAAGATATTAATTAAGAAGCTAATTGCCTCCTTTAAGATTGTTACATATTTTGTTTCTGGTCTTCCTTTCAATAAAAAGACATAATTTGGTGATAATACAACCCTGCAAGGCAGGGATTATTGTTCCCATTTTATAAACTTGAGATGTGTATAAGAGACCAATTCTATAGGTAGGGTGGAGCCACAGGTTTTTGATTAAGGCTCAGCACCTGATAATCAGAGACTGACCAATTGTAAAGAAGTGAGCCTGGAAGCAGTTGAAATAACCCAGGTGGGAGAGGACCACTTTTAAATGTGCCCTGCGATTCTCTAAATCACAGGTAAAGAATCCACCTGTCAGTGCAGGAGACACAAGAGATGTGGGTTCAACCCCTGGGTCAGGAAGATGGCCCTGGAGTAGGAAGAGGCAACCCACTCCCGTAGTCTTTCCTGGAAAATTCCATGGACAGAGGAGCCTGGCAGGGTACAGCCCAAGGGGTCACAGAGGGTTAGACATGACTGACTGAGCACATAGCCCAGTTATTCTGTAAAAAGAGAAGTTCCCCAGTGTTTCCCAACGCTTTTTCACCATGGAACCCTCTTAAGAAATTCTCTCAGGACTTGTATTCGGAAAAAAGTGCTTCAGGGAATACTGGCTGGCATTGAAAATGAGAGGAGCAAGTATTTGCAGCACAATCCTTATGTGCCTCTGTATTCTTTAAGCTGGAAACCATCACTAAACATACTCAGATCCCTTTGCACTGGGGAACTGAGTGCCCCCAGACCTCCCCTTCCTTCTCCAGCTGTCAGCCTTTGGGGCAGGGGTGGGCGGGTAGACCCCCTGGGGTTACCACCCTTCGGAATTCGTGGTTGGGTCTTCTGTGGGTTCTGTAACAATGGGAGAACAATAGTATCATGGATGCCTAGGACACACTTTCAACCCAATTTTCTCTTAAATTTCGAGAACGAGAAACCATTTGTTTTTGTAAGAAAGCATTTTTGAAGGATTCTTTAAATGTAATTTTCTAATTGAGTAAGTCCCTTAACCAACCTCCCTTTTTTGCATTCGAATGAACAAATATGGGAGTCTTTCCTCTTCCTCCTCCTTATAGATGAACTCCACCTTGGTTTGAACCTGTGTGCTATAATTAGCTATGGTGGCCTTTTGTCCTTCCCCACCTTACTCTACCTTGTGGTTGACTTGAGCTTGAAGATCATTGAAATACTCAGGTTATTCAGCATTTTCACTCTAGTTCATTCANGCTATGGTGGCCTTTTGTCCTTCCCCACCTTACTCTACCTTGTGGTTGACTTGAGCTTGAAGATCATTGAAATACTCAGGTTATTCAGCATGTTCACTCTAGTTCATTCAACCCCTGATTTACATCTACTAGTCTCTACCAGTGGTTTGACCTTCAGCGAGTTCCTTAACCTCTCTGAGCATGGCTTTGTTATCTTCGGTATGAAAGGAGCAATCCCTACCTCCTCAAGCTAGAGCAGAAAAGCACTGGGCATGTAGTATATTTAGAGCTTCCCTGGTGGCTCAGATGGTAAAGAATCTGCTCACAATGCAGGAGACCCAGGTTTGATCCCTGGGTCAGGGAGATCCCCTTGAGAAGGAAATAGCTATCCACTCCAGTTTTCTTTCTTGGAGAATTTCATGGACAGAGGAGCCTGGTGAGCTAAAGCAGAGAAACACTGGGCACGTAGTATATAAATATTCTTTACAGGGGTCTGTTTTTAGTGATTGGCATTGTACTCTGCACTTACTAGTTCCTCAGAAGTGCTTATTGGGTGAGCAAAAAGGTACCTCCATGCAGTAGCTGCTGGTCTAACAAAGATATTAATTAAGAAGCTAATTGCCTCCTTTAAGATTGTTACATATTTTGTTTCTGGTCTTCCTTTCAATAAAAAGACATAATTTGGTGATAATACAACCCTGCAAGGCAGGGATTATTGTTCCCATTTTATAAACTTGGAAAATGAGGCTCAAAGTAAAACATTATGAAAATTCAGATCTGATTCCTAAGTCCATGTCCTTTAACGGTACACCAGGAATGAGGAGATCCATTCCTCCTTTCATTCATATAGTCAGCTCAACAGTTACTGACATGTGCTGGGTGCCAGACAGAAGACACATTCCAGTGCCCCAAGAGCTCACCTTCTGCTTGAAGGAGATGAAATGTGTGTAGGAAACTTACAAGGCAGCCCGGTAACACCTCATTTATCCCTCACTGGGGAATGAGCTGTTATATTAAGTGCATTTTACAGATGGAATCACAGAGCTTTAACTCAAAGGGACCTTAGAGATCTCATTGCAAAACCCCTCTTTATTTTAAGGGGAAGAAAGCTCAAGGACACGGGATGACCTACTCAAGGTGGCTTTGTCAGCTATGGTCAAACCAAGACTAGAACCCAGCTCTTCTGATTTCCAGCCTAGGACTTCCAAAATATGTTAACAGTTTTCTTAATGAAGAGTCCATATTTCTTTGGAATCGATGTCAAGTGGATGGTTCCCATCTTAGACTTTTCTGCATGTCTTGGGCTTATCTTCATAACCTGCACCGTTGTAACGAGGCTAGGACGCAGCCGTGCCTTTGAACCCACAGGTGTGTGCCTGGGATGGTTTGCTCCTGCTGCTGCAGCTCCAGGAAGTCCCCTTTACCCAAGTGCCTCGGGTCATTTTCAACCCTCAGAAACACTGTGCTGGTTTTCTTTATACACACACACTCATAAAATTGAACAAACTCTGGGAGCTTTATAGTTAGATTTTTACTGGGCTAATTAGTTGTGGTCAATTACTTCATTTCTCTGAGCCTATTTCCTTACCTGCAAAACAGGCCCGGTGCAGTAACCTATCTCATGGGATTGTCAGACAAGGAGTGTAAGGTGTCTGGAACATAAGGAGTGCTCACCTCCCTCCTTCCCCAGGTTTTCTTCCAAGGGTTCAAGAAACTTAAAAATTGCACACTTCCTCACCTGCGAAGTGCATAGCAGTAATGAAATAGAACCAAAATAAGTGTTGGCTGTGAAGAACAACCCCCTCCTGAGTAGTAAATCAAACGTTCCTCTGCTTCAAAAAAAAAAAGTACATACAGTATGTCTCATTCTTTCCTCCCAGGACGATAAAGAGGGCTTTAACATCGAGCATAATTCATATCATCTCCAGATCCTGGGCCATAGCACCTCATGAAAGCTATTAACACATCTCCCGCCGCCTCCTTTATGAACTCGCATAAAAGCAGATCAGGTGAGGCCGCTCTAGGTAATGGCCAATCCCCCCAGTATGTGAAATTTGACCTGATGTGAAGCAATTATTTGAAATTCACTCTGGGCAGAGAGAAACCCTCTGGGTGCTATGCGTAAGCATGCTTAATAGCACTCTGGGAGAGATTCCATAGACTTGGACGGAAGGATGTTACTTTTGGACAGTCTAACCCCAAAAAGGTGAAGATACCAGGGTCTTCAGAGGGACTGGGGTTTCCCAAAAGACAGAGTCTGGCACAGGTCCCAGGGGATTCTTGTTTTCCAGAGACCCCTCTGCTCCCCGCTTGGTGGGTGAAACAGTGAGGGGTGATGATCGAGGTCTTTTTGTGGCTTTTGTGTGTGCTTCTGTCCCCCCCTGGCCCCCCTCTAAAATAAGCATGTCAGACTGGAAGATTCAAAGACTGGGTGGGTCTCTGAGGGTCCTAAGTGAATACAAGCGTGAGTGGGGCTGCAGGCCCAATTTATGTCTTTGCAGAGCCCCCTCCTGCAGCATCTCCTCAGCCCCTTTCTTGGCCCCAGCTGATCTTAACTGAGGGACCACCTCCTTACACACTGGACTGCTCTCCCTGGCAGACATGCTGCCCTTTGCTCAGTCACTCTGTCGTGTCTGACTCTCTGCGACCCCATGGACTGTAGTCCACCAGGCCCCTTTGTCCATAGGGTTTTCCAGGCAAGAAAACTGGAGTGGGTTGCCATTTCCTCCTCCAGAGGTACCGCCCTGAGTGCTTGCCTAATCGATGGGGATGTTTTCAATTCCCAGGAGTAACTCCCAGTGTGTCTTTAGAGCAGGAGACCAACAAGCCAGTCCTGTCCTTTGCTCAAGAGTGCATTTGGAATTTGTGTCTACAGTAGGTAAACAGAAAGAGCCACATGTAAGGGGACCCTGAGCTCCTTGCAAAGCAAGGAAGGGAAGAGGGGAGCTCAGGTTTATTGAGCACCAGCCAGGAGCAACACATGTTCTTTTCCAGAGACAAGCATGCCTCCCTTTATCCTCCACAAACTGCAGCCTGGGTCGGCAGGGGAGACCCTCGGCTACTCTGGCTACCGGGGCGAGTCTGCCCATCTGCCACACCGCCCTCCTTGGTGGCCAGCTTCCTTGGCCTCCCAAGGCTCCCGAGATTTAAACTCAGCCAGCCAGCCAGCCAGCAGCAGCAGCAGCATTCTCTAGCTTGGATGTTGCAAAATCTCCTTGGCATTTATTGTGGTTTGGTGTTTAAGTATATTTGTACGTCTTGCCTGGAGCCTGAATAAAAGTTACAAGCAACACTGAAGACCAAACCAAGAAAGAAAAGGTGGGCAGCCAACCTTGTCATCTTAGCTCATCTTTAACTATGCTTTAATTTAGGACCTAGGAAGTCGACAGAGTAAGACTAATAAGGCTACCTGGAGTTTATGCAGCATTTTAATTTCCCAAGCTCCTTCACAAGTATTATAATAATAATTGCTGCCGTTTACTGAGCCCCAGCCTTGTGAAGTTCTTTATATATGCTCTTTCGTTTGTCTCCTCAGCCTTTTAAGGGAAGTATTACCCACTTCTTGCAAATGCAGACATCCTTGTCCAGAGGAGAAGTGCCGGGCTGCCTCTTGTCCCAGCCATGGTCTGGAGACCTGATCCACTGTCAGTGCCAGCTACTCAGCTGTACATGGTGCTGACCGTGAGGCCAGTGGTAACTTTTACTGCACACTTTCTGAGTGCAAGGTAGCCTACTAAGTGCTTTACAGAATCATTTACTAAATTCTCCTGAAAGCCAGGGCTTCCCTGTTGGCTCGGTGACTCAAGTTTGATCCCTAGGTCAGGAAAATCCCCTGGAGAAGAAAATGGCAACACACTCCAGTATTCTTGCTGGGAAAGCCCATAAGAATAGTAACCTGACGGGCTACAGTCCACAGGGGTCACAAAGGTGTCAAGACACAACATAATGGCTAAACAACAGCAAAGCAACCTGTAACCCAAGACACAGGTGGTATTGTTATCGCTGCCACTTGTAAATGAAGAAACTAAAGCACAGAGGTTTGTTAAATGGCTGAGTTTGCACCAGTTGGAAGGGGTGTAATTCACATCCAGCCTAAGCTGGAATCCTGATCTGACTTCAGAAAGCATTCACTACCCTTCCACACCATGGCTTTACCCCTTAGCAGCACAGGGACCCGAGGCCAGTCACTTAACCAGATTCTCTGTGATGGGAATAACAGCATCTACTCACTGGATGTATGTGGGATTAAATGAGATCACAGTTTGCCACAAGCCAGCGGGTGTTAATGAAAAATATCTCTTGCACTCCTTCCTTCCTTATGGGATCAGGGAGTGAAAGAAGTGAAAGTCGTTCTGTTGCTGCTGCTAAGTCACTTCAGTCGTGTCCGACTCTGTGCGACCCCATAGACGGCAGCCCACCAGGCTCCACTGTCCCTGGGATTCTCCAGGCAAGAACACTGAAAGTCGTTCAGTCATGTCCAAATCTTGGTGATCCCATGGACTATATACTCCATGGAATTCTCCAGGCCAGAATACTGGAGTGGGTAGCCGTTACCTCCTCGAGGGGATCTTCCCAACCCAGGGATCGAACCCAGGTCTCCCACATTCCAGTGGATTCTTTACCAGCTGAGCCACAAGGGAAGCCCAAGAATGGGCTAGCCTATCCCTTCTCCAGTGGATTAAATAAGATGTCAGTTTGCCAAAAAGCCAATGGGTGTTAATTTAAAAAAAGTCTCTTTCATTCCTTCCTCGTGGGATCAGTAGCCAGTAATTGTTTACTGGTAGTAGTTCCTACTACCCATTTTCTATCTTTCCTATATAATGACTTCAAAAACGTGTGCTTTAGGCTGTGTTCGAGAGTCAGACAACCCCCTGGCCGCAGCTGATTCCCTGCTTACCCTGCCTTCTTTCAGGGCCATGGAGATCTTTGCTTCTTAATATGTATGGGGCCCTCTGTTAGGACTCTGAGGTTATATGCCTCAAAAAATACTGGCTTTTGGAAAAAGAATGAGAGAGGAGAGAGAGAAAAGAGGAAAGAAATTTTGCAAGTCACATGGGGAACTCATAGGCAAGTCCCTTCTCCACAGCCTATTTTGTCATTTTCTTGATGACTGGTGGGCAGTGAGAATCCGTGGAGAGCTGGCACCTTTTTGGCTGCTCAGAAAGTGCCCTAACCCCCCTAAAAGGGAGGGTTAACAGGCTGGGGGAGAATTGCTGGCGGCCATCAAAATGATGAAGTGAAATTTCAAATTACATTAGATGTTTGCTTAAGGAACAACAGATGAGGCCCTGTGGATTCTCAAATCCTCTTGGCAACACTGCAAAATGAAAGCAGAACCATTTGGAACCCTTCCCCCGGACCGTATGAAGTCTGGGCCGAAAAGATGACCTTTTAAAGATAGCTTCCTGCCTCTGAAGGGCCAGAGTGTGTCGAATTTTTCTTTGCTGAAGGCCTGGTTTTAATCATTGCCACAGTCAAGAAAAAGGGCTCTTATCCACCCTGTTCCTTTTCTTAAATACATGAGATGTCCTTCGAATTTACAGTCAAGATTTTGGGGGATAAGGTCGTGTTCTTTTCCTGGGAGTCTTTAGAGTGTGACCTTTGTCACAATCAGCAGCGTTCGCTGAGAACCTGCTGCGGCCCAGGCCACTTCTCAGGGATGGGCGAATCTGATCTTCCCGAAGATCCTCGCACTGAGGCTCTGTGGTTTGCTTATTTTATAGATGCGCAAACTGAGCCACAGAGAACTTAAGTCACTGCCAGATTCACACACAGATAAGGGATGAATGATACCCAGCACTTGATGCTGACGAATAGTCCCTTCTAGAACTTTTGCTTCCTGGGGAATGCTGGCTCAGCAGGCCCCTCTCCAGGTTGCAGAAGCTCTCAGGGTAAAATTAAAATCAGGCCTGCACAGAGGTGCGGAGCTGCCTATCTAAGCTGTTCAGTGTCTCTCTCCCCCACCCCACAAATGCAATGAGTCCTTCTGTCCAGAATCTCAATTTAATTAATCTTCAAAGGAAGCTTTGCTGGTAAAATGGGCTCCCCGCAGAGCAGCCTTTGTTTTCCACCTTTGGTGGCTTAAAAAGGCCCGTTTTGTCCCAAAATGGCAATCTGGAGGTGGTGAACTTTTGACACAAGGAGAATAATTCCTTCAAGAGAAAGTCTGAAGCCACCTGAAGTTTGGTTTAGCTGTATTTATGCAAATCAGCCCCAGCCTCAGCAGGACATTATCAGCTATTATAACAGGGTCTCCACTTTACCTCCTCCTAGGGGCCCAGATCCTCAATCTAAATCTCAGATTTCCATAATAAAGGCCACCATTTCTCATTTTTCCACTTACTCTCGAGAACCATTTAAAGACCCAGGCAGCCCCTTTGCGGGATGACTTCCCTGGGTCCCCTCCCCTGGCCCTCTCTCCCTCTGGTCTCTTCTGAACCTGCTGGGTTTTTTTCCAAGGGAGAGATTAAGTCCATTGCAAGGAACCTTTTAATTAAACTTTTCCCCCCTCCCACTTCTGGAGTTGCTGGAGATTTCTTTTAACTTCTCCTTGGCGATGCCTAATCACTGTAATTTAGCAGATTCTGTAATTACTTGCCACGCACGCAGAAGCGGTTTGATTGCTGTTTCTTTGTCCTGCCTGTCTCAACCTCAACTGACAGTGAGCTCATCATCCTTGGATATCTGGACCATCCCGCAGGAAGGCAGTCATCTGGATTTACAGGCAACCTTTGAAGGGGCCAGACTTAGGGGCAAATGGGGCCAAAGGTGTGGGTGATGAGCATTTGACAGGGGCGGTTCATTTCTGCTCGAGGTTGCAAGTGTAGACACGCCCCTGCCCTGTGCCCCAGGTCTCCCCAGTCAGCTTCACACTTGGCTCAGCTCGAAGTCTCTGGGCAGGTGAATTTTTTCATTCTGCAAACAAAAGGCACAAAAATGTAGAAGTGCCTAAAACCACCACACTGGGAAAAGGTGGCGTTACCTTCTTGCTGGTGAGGAAAGTGACAAATCCTTCCCAGTTTAGAAGTGACAGATGCGTGCATGCTAAGTCGCATCCAATTCTCTGCGACTCTATGGACTGTAGTCCATAGGCTACTCCCAGGCTCCTCCCTCCATGGGATTCTCCAGACTATACTGGAGTGAGTTGCCATTTCCTTCTCCAGGGGATCTTCCCAACACAAGGTTCGAACGCATGTCTCTTAAGTATCCTGCAACTGGCAGACGGGTTCTTTACCATTAGCACCACCTAGGAAGCCCATGAGTTATGAAGTGTTAGTTATTCAGTTGTGTCCAGCCCTTTGCGACCCCGTCGACTGTAGTCCACCAGACTCCTCTTTCCA
Source organism: Raphicerus campestris (assembly GCA_006410735.1). NCBI lineage: Eukaryota > Metazoa > Chordata > Mammalia > Artiodactyla > Bovidae > Raphicerus > Raphicerus campestris. Next base: position 133,386 of record SJYW01055067.1, read on the forward strand.
TGGGACTCTCCAGGCAAGAATACTGGAATGTGGGTTGCCATTCCCTTCTCCAAGAGATCTTCCCGACCCATGATTAAACCTGGGTCTCCCTCATTGTAGGCAGATTCTTTACCCTCTGAGCCACCAGGGAAGTTGATGGAACCTGGGTTCAAATCCAGGGTTCAAATCCAGTCGCCCCTTACAACAGAGCCCATTCCATTCAGCCAGCACTCCCTCCTGGATGCCTGTCTTTGTGCTGAGTACATCTCTTATATTTTCTTCTTTAATCCTTACAACAATTACTGACTATATTAGTATATACTTGGTTTAATTATTTCCATTAATTATGTAGAAAACAGAAACAGTTTCATAATGGAAGTGAAGCAATAAGTACAAAGCCACACAGCCAGCAAAGAGGAGAGCTGGGATTTGAATGTATGTAAGTGGCTCTGATTGCAAAACCCACCCTGGAACCCCCACATTTTGCTCCTCCTTTTAGTATGTGGTGAGTTCTCCTGTGCTCTGAGCAGTACTTCCAGGCTCTGAACCCTTTCTGTCAAGCCCCTTGCAGATTTTTGAACTATTGGCCCGTCATTTTCATTGTTTGAGCTTTATCACCCATTTACATATCCTAGTAGTTGAGAGTTGTTACATTAAATGGCAGTGACAGAGTGGTGTTTTTCCTCTCGGGCTAGGGGAAAAAGTCCTCTTTGCTTCTTAAAGCATAATGTCACCCTCTTGACACCTCCCCCTAGCTGGGGGGGTGACAGCCTCAGCCTAGGGCCTTGCTTCTCGCTGGGCTCCTGGTCTCCTGCCTGGAATCGGCTGCAAGGCGTGCAGCTGCAGCGCAACGGGTGGCTGAAGGCCCAGAGGCTGTTCTGTTTGGAGGGCTGCCGAGGAGGGACCCCAGCCTTCTGCTTGAGAGGATGCGTGGGGGTGGGTGGCAAAGATGTGCCAGCTTCAGGGAAGGCAGCTGCCCCCACACCTCCAGGATCCTGACAGCAGATGACAGCAACTGGAGGGCCAGGAGGTGTCAGCTTGGTGCTTCCCTGGGGAAGGCTTTTGGGCCCCCTGGGAGCTGGAAATGAAAGCTCTGGCTATCACTGAGGGTTGCTTTGAATTAAACGTGATTTAAGAGAGAGAGAAAGTGGGAGTTTTTCTTTTCTCTTACTCCTGGGATGGAAGGGAAAGAGCTGAGCCTGACTGAATGTCAGCTCTCTGATAGGTTCTGTGTTTTGCTCGAGTTCCTGACTTGAAAGATGCTGATCACAGAAGTTGGCAGAAAAGTTTACACATATCTTCTAAGCCTTAAAATTGTTGAGTCCTTCGCCCTAATCCAGGAGTATTGTTAAGTGTCATCTTGCATGTCTGGTCCTGGGAGCAGCTCAAAGATACTCGTGTGCCCTCCCTTACAAGGGAGGCCTCTCGGAGCCAAGTTAGCCACTATTCAAATCCCATCCGTTTCCCTAGAATATTTCTCTTTTTATTTTTGATCAGTATAAACTTCTACATTTACATCCTTTCCCTTGACAGTATTCTAAGTTTTCTTAAGGAAAGGGAGTGGTGTAGACTTCTCTTAGAAATTTTGTTAGTTTTTTTCTAACATAAATGTAATATATCATTGGTTCTTTTCTTGGAGAATAAACCAAAATAAATTCCTGTGCAATCCCAATAGACAAAGGGAATATATCAGTAAAAAAAAAAAATGGCACGCAGGGGCTTGCAAACAACTTTAACAGTAAATCAGTGTCTATGCTAGTAGCCACAATGCACACAAGCATGTAATTCATCAGAAATGAGCTCCAAGCACACAGCAGAATAATCCATGTGAAGGCTTCCCAACACCATGCTCACACGTGAACTAAAAGCAAATGCTTCAGTTAATCTTAGTGCACCGCAACCCCCCAAAATGTGAATGGTTTATAAGAAAAACACATTTTGGCGACTATCGATGTTTTATGAGAAGCAGCAAAAATGTACAGTATCATAAAGATTTTAATCTTAATCCCCCAAATCTAGAAAACCATCATCTGTGAAGCCAGGTAACACAGCATTTCTAGAGCCTTCAAAAGCCATGTCACTGATGGATTCCAGATGATTCTCCCAATTAGTGGTGTTCACAAAGAGAGTGAACTCGATCTGTCAGATACCACCCTGCATTTCTGTTCACTGTGCCCTTTCTCAGAGTTTAACATCAGACCTCATGTTAAAGCTATTCCCTTAAGGCTTTTTGTTGATGTTGTTGAAACTTCATTTGTAATGATTCTTAAAATAATATGTACACAAAATTTTTCAAGTTAACTTTCAGTAAATCGTTTATGATGAAGAAGCAGCAGTCCCTTGCCCTGGCCCTCCCCACTCCCAGCAGACGGCTCTGATCTCTTGCAGTTGTTTCTCCTGCTCTTTCTTATCTTCGTGTTTCCAAATCAGGTACCTATAGTGGTATTTCTTCCTTTATCAGTTTTAGCTATTATCTGTTGACTTCCTGTAGTCGAAGAACTCCCACGCTACCAACCCTCTTGCTTTTCATCTCTTCACAGTCCTAAGATGATCGTTATAATCAGTTTTGGATAAGTATGTGGGCATTGGTTATATAATTAGAGTTATTTAAAATAACGGGCTTTTGCTTTTGTTTCTTTTGCTCCCGAGCCAAGTAGTGTGTTCTAACTATCTCTCCTTTCTTTGCATGCCTTTATTTTTCTTGGAGCTGTTGACTGCCTTCCTTGTATTGCCTTTTTGAGAAATGGCAAATGGTTTGGTGTAGCTAAGGGTTATGGTGAAAGGTTCTTTCATATCTTAAAGAACCTTGAATGCCAGGCTGAGGAACGTGAACTTTTTCCTAAAGAGAATGAGAAGCCATAGAAGGGCGTTAGGCAGGGAAATGAACTTCTGGGACATTCCTCTGAGGACTGTGTAAGAGAACTACATAAAAACAGTTTGCCAACTGACATGGAAGTGTGTTTGAAAGCATCTGCGTTCTCCCCATCTCTCCAGCATAACTGATGCCATCTTTAGGCAGCCCCCACACTTGAAAAGGTGTTTGTCAAGTCACTAACAGACTCCAGTTTTCCTGCATTTTTTTCCCCACATATATCAATACATTGTAAGAAAGGATAAAGATCCTCTCCCTGACTGCCCCCAATTGGAATATCCCAAGATTCACTTGAAACTCTTCATTCATAAAGTGGTCCAAGTTGTGGACAATAGGAAAACTATTCCTGCTCACTCTACCTGTACCCTTTTTTTTTTTAAGTAATAATACCTAACATGCTGCTGGATAGAATTTATGCATCCCCCATCATTATTGAATTAGATTATACTACACCCAAAATGCAGCTCTTAAGCTGAAGTCACACAGATTTTGGCGAGTGCTTCTCACTTCATTTTGTTTTGTTGGGAGAGAAAAGAAAGGCTAGAAATAGTCAAGAGAATAATCCAAAATAAGAAGTAAGATTTGGAAGGTTATTTGAATAAGAATGGAAAAGGGGTTTGTATCCGTGGCAGTGGGTATGAAACTAATTTTGCAGAATCACAGCTTCGCTGTCTTAGCCTGGGTAGGTGAGCCTGTGACTAGCATTCATGAGGAGTAAAACCCCACTGTGATGGCGATCAGGGAATGTCCAGATTTCTGAAATAGCAGCTCACCAACTGTCTCCATAATGTGCAAAGTAATTGAATTTGCTTGTCAAGTTATTTGAATTGTATTAGTATAGTTACAAATTGCTATTTATGCCCAAAGGGCTTTAGAAAAAAAAAAAGATTTCTGCTGCTTTTACTTTCAGTCGGGAATTCGGCTACTAACCAACTCATCAGCAGGAAACGCAGTTGCAGACATCTATCCATTAGGTCCCAACATTATCGTCATCATAATACCTGTTGTTGACAGAGCCCCTGCTGGGTGCCAGGCACTGTCCAGGCAGCTTCATCAGTGCTTACCACTCTTGGTCTTCACTGCAGTCTCATCAAATGTGACTCCCTGCCCTCTCTTTCCAACGGAGGAGAGAGACGGGGCCTTGCCCTAAAGTGTGCTGTTGATGCATGGCATAATTGGGATTTAAAACAAAGCTGGTCAAGTCAGTGTCAGTCAAGATGCTCTAGGCTGTCACTAAAAGAAAACACCAAACATTAGGACCTAGACTGTGTCACATAAAAGGAAGCTCAGAGATAGGGTGGGCTTGAGCATTGGCTGCTCCAGGGACCAGCAGTACCATCAGGGACTCGGGCTCTCTCCACGTTTGTGCTCTGTCATCCTTAGGCTGGGTCCCGCCTTATATTTGTACGATGGCTGCTAGTAGCAGCACAGAGTACGTGCTCCTTGCTGACTTATTGGACAAGAGAGATCAGCTTCCTGTTGCTCAGTAGTAAAAAGCAAAGAATTTGTCTTGGAGCTTCCAGCAGACCTCCCCAACAAAGTTCACTGGCCGGAGCTTTGGCACGCGCTCATTCCCAAACCACTCCCGGCCCATGGGGTGGAATCGCCCCTCAATCTCTCAGGCCCCTTGTGTGGAGATGAGCTCCCCAGACTTTAGTGTTATTACTCAGTGGGGAAAGAGAAGGACGGAAGCTGGATCGAGAAACCCTTTCCTGCTTCCAGGACAGGCTATGTTATTTGTGGGACCCACAGTAAAGTGAAAATGCAGGGCTCCTTGTTGGAAAATGTTGAAGAATTTCAAGGTTCCAGCAGTACATGAAACGGGCCCTCTGAGGCTGATCACACCCGCAAAGCCAGCCCCGGCCATGCCATGCTGCCTGCAGCCCATGGCTTTCAGTTGCTTATTGCTCCATCTTTCATTCAAGAGCAGGGAGCAGTCATTCCTGTTTGTCATTGTGTATCCTGTGCTTCCTTCAGTGCCTGGATTATAGTGGGTGCTCAAGTTTTGTGTTTGTTTTTTTTTAATACAGTGTTTCAGAAAGGGATTCTGGGCTGATCTCACTCCCCGGCCAAGGCCGTTAGCCATCAGGACGGTGGTGATGCGGAGGATGACTTGAGTACCAGCTCCGCACCACACACTCTGCATCCCGCTGCCTCCTTCTCTCCGTTCTGATGTTGACCCTGAAACTTTTCTGCTCCCCACTGAACCTCCCTCACGTTGCTATTTGTATTTGGTACCTGCGGGACAGTTTTGTTGAACTTACTTCCCTAGTTCTAAAGTCCATGGCTTTTTGTGACACCTTGCTGCACCGTAGTCACATGCTTGACCCAGATTTCCACACTTGCATCCGTTCACTTCTAGTCCTTGAGTCACTGTGCAAAGGATTTTCTTTTTGATGTTACAACCTACTTCTGGACTGGTGACTCAAAATGCTGTTTGCTCTTGCATCAGGCCAATCAGTGCTCTTTTATCATACAGGAATGTAGTCATCATTTTCTCAGGAATAGCTGAGTCAGCTTTTATAGCAAGCTGAGCACTGTGAGAGCTCCAGGGAGAAAGAGACTGAAGGAAGTGTATAGACATGTGTGCCTCTTCGGAGACACTGGGCAAAAACCCAGAAATGTTAAGTAACAAGAACTGTTAGATCTGAAGGCATCATGAGGACAGGACTTCTAGTTGCTCAGTCATGTCCAACTCCTTGCGACCCCATGGACTACAGCACACCAGGCTTCCTTGTCCTTCACCATCTCCCAGAGTCTGCTCAAGCTCATGTCCATTGAGTCAATGATACCATCCAACCACCTCATCCTCTGTCACCCCCTTCTCTTCCTGCCCTCAATCTTTCCCAGCATCAGGGTCTTTTCCAATGAGTCAGCTCTTCATATCAGGTGGACAAAGTATTAGAGCTTCAGCATCAGTCCTTCCAATGAATATTATGGGTTGATTTCCTTTAGGGTTGACTGCTCTGATCTCCTTGCTGTCCAGGGGATTCACATTTTGGATGGTGCAGGCCATACTCCCTTTGTTCTGCCTGCCTGCCTTTGCTCAAACTGTCCCTGCATATTTTATACACTGTTCCTATCAGTTATTCCTACCCATCCTCCAAGGCCTCCAGAGATTGCCTCTGAGAAGAGAGATAGGAACATTCTTCAGAATGTCTGTTACTTGTTGGCATCTGGAAGGTCCTTGCTGCCTTCTCCTGGGCTCTCTCTCCCAGTTTAGCAAGAGAACATCAGTCCCTTCCAGCCCCATCGTGCTCCAGTACCCCCCTGATGCCAGCAGCTCCCTTGCTGCACCCGTTAGGGCTCATCTCTCGAAGACCATCTTCCGCAGCAGACCCAGAGCTATGGTGGCCAGGATGGTACCCATGCCTCCCCTGCCCTCACTTTACACTTATTTCCTGACATTGTGCACAAGAGGTTCCAGTGAGAGGTGGTTGACTTGACTTTGTGCTGTGAGCCCCGAGAAGGGAAGGGTCTGTGGGCTTGAGCACCCTATGGGAGTGCTCATGATCTTCAGAAGTCTGAAACCCAGAGAGGAACAGTTGGCATGTGACTCAGCCTAGTGATGGGCTCGGGGCAAGACCGCCTTGCTGTCCACCAGACATCAGCCTCCCTGAGAATGACACCTCCATCCTGGCCTTGGCCCAGGCCTTCCATTCTTCCACTTCCAGGCCTTCCATCAGTCGCTGGGAGACCAGGATCCCCCTGGGACCCTGCCGGCAATGCCTGACTGTGTGGTTACAGCCCTGTCGTGCTGCGTGATGGGCTCAGACACCGCGGACATGGAGTGTCAAGAGAAACTGTCTGTGATTATGGCTCAGACCTCAAGTGTGAGTGAAAGGGGCAGTCAACCTCTCCCTTCATGGAGGCTTTTGACATTTAGAAATAAGTACTCCTAAGTGCCACACTCAGAGAAGGCAATGGCACCCCACTCCAGTATTCTTGCCTGGAAAATCCCATGGGTGGAGGAGCCTGGTAGGCTGCAGTCCATGGGGTTGCTAAGAGTCAGACACGACTGAGCGACTTCACTTTCACTTTTCACTTTCATGCATTGGAGAAGGAAATGGCAACCCACTCCAGTGTTCTTGCCTGAAGAATCCCAGGGACGGGGGAGCCTGGTGTGCTGCCGTCTATGGGGTCGCACAGAGTCGGACACGACCAAAGTGACTCAGCAGCAGCAGCAAGTGCCACACTTGGGTTCTAGAGAAGGAGAAAGAGAGATGTATATCTGAAGTTCCTTCGGGGAGAGTCCACTTATCACTGGACGTGAGTCACTCTAACACGACATTCCCTCAGCTCTTGGGAGCTAAAATGTCTGCTGGGTCACAGTATCTCAGAATATTCAGAAAGAACAACCCACACTTCTCCCCCATTCCTATATAGATGTAGGTGATGCCAGCCTATACCTGGGACCCAACAAGCAGAGACATCATCTTGCCGACAAAGGTCCATATAGTCAAAGGTGTATGGATGTGAGAGTTGTAATGCGTAGATACTCATGAATGGATGTGAGAGTTGAATCATGAAGAAGGCTGAGTGCCAAAGAATTGATGCTTTCGAAATGTGATGCTGGAGAAGACCCTTGAGAGTCCCTTGGACTGTAAGGATATCCAAACAGTCCACCCTAAAGGAAATCAGTCCTGAGTATTCACTGGAAGGACTGATGCTGAAGCTAATGTTCCAATACTCTGGATGGAAAGAGCTGACTCATTTGGAAAAGACCCTGATGCTGGGAAAGAATGAAGGCAGGAGGAGAAGAGGGGAACAACAGAGTATGAGATGATTAGGTGGCATCACTGACTCAATGGACATAAGTTTGAGCAGTCTCTGGGAGATAGTGAAGGAAAAGACTGGCATGCTGCAGTCTTTGGGGTCAAAAAACAGTCAGACACTTGAGCAGTCAGACTGAACAGCAACAACACACCAGGGCTGTTCCCACTTCACTGAATCTTTTTGATTCACAGCGTCAGTGAGGGGCCGGTAGAGGAGTCTATCCTTATCGGGTCCTGGGTTTGAATCCACCACTTCTCTGAGCCTCAGTTGCCTTTTTGGACAACTGAGAATGATAGGGGTCAGACTTCACCATGCTGTAACATGGATCAGTGAGCATATATTTACAATGCCTCGTGCAGTGCCTGGCACACAAGAGGCTCAGTTTCTGCCAACAGGAGTTGGGGGGTGGGAGAGGAGAAAGGCCAGCACAAAGATGTATTCTCTGACTGAGTTGACCCAGGAGGGGTCAGGAGTAACAGCCGCAGCCTCGGGCATGTTTTTCTCCATTTGGAATTATTCTGCCTGATTTGCATGGGCAGTTAAGAGAATGGAGACATTAAAAGTATTTTGGGTAATATCTTGTTTGATGACTTCCTTTCTGGGTGATGCCTAACATGTATCAGATGGCTGCTTTTGCCTAATTTCGGTCATTAGATTAGCAAGGGATGAGGTAGTTTGTCCTCAGGGAGAAGGAGAAAAGATAAATCAATGAGAGTGAAAGTGATTAGCAACTGTGTCCGTGAGTAATGCCGCGGGAGGATGAGGACTTGGACGAGGCAGGAACTACGGTACGGTTCCCGGTGGATGGTCCTTCTCTGCCACCAGGCTCAGCACCACAGCTGCTCCTGTTTCCACACAGGTCATGGTCCGCTACCCAGACGCAGACATCCTCTCATTATTTAACACCCAGAGATCTTTACGGGACACTTTCTCATGAATCAGAAATGGTCGTATGTTATAGTAGTGGAGCATTCTTCTATTAGGATGTTTGTGATCATCTGCTTAAATGCTGGTGAGGTCAGCTCATAGGCACCTCCCGTGTGGCAAGCCCTGGGCTGGGTGCAAGGGACACGGAGCTGAAGAAGGTGCTCTGGGCTCACAGTGGGGGACACGTGCGTGCACACACAGTGTTCTGGGCGTGCTAGAGAAGGGACGTGTCATGGCAGTCCATGGGGCCAAAGGATGGCATGGCAGGTCTGTGTGAAGATTGTGCAAGAACTTCAGTGTAGCATTACTGTTGAGTTGAGGTTCAGCCTCATGGATGGAAGAGGGGCCCAGGAAAGGGACTTTTGGCTGAGTAAGCAGTCAGAAAGGGTTAGACACGATTCCCTGTCGCAAAGGATGGAAACCTAATGCTACCTCCTTTTTTTTTTTTTTTTTTTTTTAAGAAAAGGTAGTGGGTGTCATTTTCCCATCATTGTAGCTAGATAAAGGCATTCAAATATATCTGCATGAATCTCTTTCTCCTGACCATTTCTCTTTGTTTTGGCCTCATTTTCACACAGGCTTTCCCCATCCAAAGACAGAGGGACCCCCCCCCCACCACACACACACAGACTTAACAGTTTTTTAAACCCAGGGAAAAGAAAGTGCCTCTTGCTCATAGCACCTACAAAATCCCCACAGGACTGGAGTCAATCTAGGATCGACTCTGATTGGCCTGACCAGGGTCATGTGTCTGTGCCTGAATCAGACACCTTGGCCAGAGGAATGATGGTGCCTCCTTGGCCTCCCTGAAGCCAGTCCCATCCAAATTCAGAAGCTGAAAGTGGGGCTCCCCAAAACAAAAAGAGAATTTCTATCAACAGGAAAAAATGCCAGGCCAATAAAAGCCACCTACGTGCCCTAAAGAGACGAAGGCACGGTGGATGAAAACTGCCTCGAGCAAGAGGAATCCTGCATGTCTTCCAGAAAGGGAGGTTACATGGACAGTCTTTGCCTCCTTCTTCCTCCTGTTCACTAAGCCCTTTGTGATACTTTCCCCTGTAGAGCTGGCGGTTGACAGCATTTCCCGCTCCATCCCAGCTGCAGTTGCTGGGCCATTACGTGCTAAGTGCCTGCTAAGTTGCTTCAGTCATGTCCACCTCTTCATAGCCCAATGGACTGTATCCCGCCAGGCTCCTCTGTCCATGGAATTTTCCAGCCAAGAATACTGGAATGGGTTGCCATTTCCTTCTTGACGGGATCTTCCTGACCCAGGGATTGAACCTGCATCTCTTACATCTCCTATACTGGCAGATGAGTTCTTTACCACTAGTACCACCTGGGAAGCCAGGTTGCCAGACCCTTACAGATCATGTAAATATCGAGGTGCTCTGAGTGATTGCTGTTATTGCAAACGGCCCAGCTGTAAGAGCGTCCTGCTATAAGAGCACGCTGGCCAGTCTGCAGGGCTTCTGCTCAGTGAGCATAGCAGCTGCTGTGCTCTACATAGAGCTACTCAAGCAGTAGAGTGGAGGGAGGGTAAAGTGGCTACTCGGAAGCCGCACCACTCAGATTTGGAGTCTACATTATGCAAGTCTATCCTTGGGCAAGGTAACATGGCATCTTTCTCATACTGTAGTTTCCCCACCTGTAAAACAGAAATGTGATAGTAACTACCTCTTAGGCTTATTATGAAGACGGGGTTAGTATGTGCAGAGCTTTTATACTAGTGCCTGGCACATACTCTGCACTATATATGTGTTAGTGCCTATTATTTTTCTTATCATTATTGCCCTTATTAATCAACTTTACAACAGTCCTGCAAGACGTAGCTGACTGTCGTCTTTTCATAGATGGGAAGGTTGAGCCTTGGAGAGGCTAAGTGACCTAAGATCAAACAGCTTGTGGGTGGTAGAGCTGGAGTTGAGATCCAGGTCTTCCTGACTCTGTATTTTCCCACCTGTTAGTGCCCTTTTGTGTAGCACCAGACATCCATCCATCCATCCATTCACTCATTCACTTCATGTCAGCGGTAAGCCAGGTGCTAAGGNGTTGAGATCCAGGTCTTCCTGACTCTGTATTTTCCCACCTGTTAGTGCCCTTCTGTGTAGCACCAGACATCCATCCATCCATCCATTCACTCATTCACTTCATGTCAGCAGTAAGCCAGGTGCTAAGGATTCATCCACTACATCCTCTTGGTCCTTTCACACATTCTGATCAGCTTTATATGTGTTTAATTAAAAATAGGAAAACAATGAACGATTAGTTAATTAATATAGCTTGTGTGAAAAATAAAGTATTTTAAAACATAGGTTAGTTGTGAGGGGATTATTAGAATTCTAGGAGTGAAGAGTTTGGAAGCAACTGACAGAAATATTTGCTGAGCAAATGAATCAGGCCTGGTTTTCTCCATTCACACAGGGAAGAACTGAGACCCAGAGAGGTGGGGTGACTGGACCGAGTCCCAGTGAGATCAGGGCAGGGCTGGACAAGGGCCCAGCCTTCCCCCTGCCTCTTAGGATAATGGGCACAAGTAGGCTGACTCAGACTCACTGAATACCTGGATGGGCACCTTCTCTCCCCTCATGTCGCTCAGAGGAGTTAGCGCTCTTACTTTGCTTTCATCTGCATAGTCCAGAAATGAGGGAAGCCTCTGCCCAGGAACTAACTCAGAGCAGGCCTGCTGCAAATATTCAACAGATGTTGGCTGAAAGTGATGAGCAAGCCCCTCTAAATATCCTGAAATATTACTCTGGTTTCTGAGTTGCCCCAAGGAATCTCAAAACAGGAGAGGTCGAAAGGAGAACGAACGTGCAAATAGCTAGTCTTGTGCTCGGCGTGAAGGTTGATGGGTGCCTGGGAAGGAGGGACTGGACAGAGAAGTAGAGTCAGCAGGCCTGGTATTGGGTCCACTCCGGCTCTATGACTGTGGGTGGGGTTCCTGACGACTCCCCCCTTACTCTCTGTATTATCTGGACAAGTCTCCTAACTTCTCAGAGCTTTGGTTATCTCAGAGCTGGAAGGGGGACAGTAATACATGTTTGCAGAGTTGTTTTTAGGATAAAATAAGATCACACATGTAAAGAATTTAGCATTGTCCCCGACATGGTAATCACTCAGTAAACAATGAACAGGAGAATTGTAGGCACAGTTAATAAACATTTATGTTAGACTTACAATAAAGTAGTACTTGTGTTCAGCATTGGAAAAATAAAGCTCACAGTCGAGTAGGAAACTCACTGTTCTCTTATTTAATTTGCATCCTGTGAGTAGGTATAATTATTTGTGTTTTTTAGATGCTCTCAGAGCTGTGTGTTTTCTCAGTCACACAGCTAACAAATGGCAGGGTCAGAGTTTAGACCCATGTCAACCAAACTCTGAAGCCTGTGTCCTCTCCCAGACACTGAGCTTGGCCTTTCTACTTAATTCTTCCAGAAAACAGAGGATGCAGCCAGGCAAAAGTTGACTTCTTCCACTGTCCTTATTTAAAAAAAAAAAATAAGGAAAATGTAATATGACATTCAGGCGTGGGTAGAATTCCCGAGGGACATGGCTCCAAATCCAGATTTGCTTCAGATTCATCAGGACGCAAGGCCTGGAGTTCTCCACCCCTCCAGCAGTGTCAGCGGGCCTCTGCATTGCATCCTACATTGTCAAAAGACATTTTCTGCAGGAGGCCCTGGGCTGCAGAAATTAGGCACAGCAGTAATCACAGTGGTTTTTGCATGTAACTGTTTGATTAAGGTTCTAGGCTAGCTGCATTATTTGTTTCACAAACCTGAGATGAACTGATTGGTTTCTCTCTTTCTCTCTTTTAACATAAGTAGATTCTGAAATTGGAAAAATAAAAGATTCCACAGCCGAGAGGAAGGAATTAACTTGGGCGGTGAGCCCAGGTGGCGCCCACAGACTGTACACTTTCTGCATTGAAATGAAGTCAGCGCCGTTGGTGCCCTGGCTGCAAGGACTTACTTGCCCTGTACATGGCATATGGTGCCGTGGACAAGAAGGGATGGGAGCTGGGGGTGGGTCCCCTTGGGAGGGCATTGACCAGGAAGGAGTGTAGCACTTAACAGGGCATTCTCAGCCAGAATAATCGTCATCATACCATCTATGGAGCTCCTGCCATGCTGGAAGGGGTAGAGGGAAGGGTAGGAAGTAAGCCATAGCCCTTCTGAAGAAGATGAGAGTTGCAATTAAATCTGAAGTCCAAGGTTGGCGTTGAGCAGCTACGGAGCGTGACCAAATTCTAAATTCTCTCTCCCAGCCTCAGTTTTCTCATCTGTGGAAACAGACATAACGAGAGCTAGCATTTAGTGAGCCCTCGCTCTGTGCCATGATGCTCTTCACGCTGTACACGAGCCCTACCAGCCACCCATGGGTGCTGTCTCCACGTTTGAAGTCAGGAAAAGGAACCGCACAGCTGGGAAGGGGTGGAGTCAGGACTCAAACCCTGCCCGCCTGGCCATTGAGCACTCAGTGGCTGCACTGGGTTCCTCACACACCAGCCTCAGGGCGTGCTGGGGAAAGGAAATGAGGAAAGTGCATCAGAGACGCTTAGCAGAGCAGCTGGCAGCTCAGGAAGCCTCCAGGACTCTGAGGCCCATACTGTGACTACATTCCTGAGGTCTAGGGGTTGAGCTGGATTCCTTGCCAAGGACTTCAGGAGGACACATTCCTTTTATCTGTTCCTAGTGTGACTTGATTCATGGATGTTGATGCATGGAATACCTGGCTAAGATCTCCTGAACTTGAATCAAAAGGCAAAGCCACATATGGTCATGTCATACATGATGGAAGAAATCTTTCTGATTGTATAATCAGGTGGATGTTCTCTGCCTTTCTCTCTAAGTGGAGGCCCTTATGGCGTATGAGGGAAAAGGTCACAGTTTTTCTGGTGGGGATCTCATGCTGGCTTGTGACTTGCCGGGATTGGGCCGAGCTAGAAGGCGTGTGTTTGCATGCACTTTCTGGAGGCTCGAAGGACAGGCTTGCAGGCTCTGCACCTGGCCAAGCTTGTGAGCCTTGCGGGGCCTCAGTTTCCTCCTATATGAAAGGATGATAACACCTGCCTCTTAGGATTGTCATTCTAGTTTGTTATCACACAGTAAGGCTTTCGTGGTCCCCAAACACCTCATCCGTGCGACTACTGGCATGATTGTTGTTTAATTAAAACAAAAACCTATGAGAGGCTTTGCATTTAATAAATTGCTAA
>SJYW01055067.1:147802-161550 GCA_006410735.1 Raphicerus campestris
ACCCCCCCGCCCCACCACACAGGTATAAAGAGCAGAGAGATCTGCTCTGGGATCTTGGCTTTTATTATTTCCTAGTATTGTGACCTTGGACAGCTTTCTGTAAAGCAAGATGTCACATTTCATAAAGTTGCCCTGAATGCTGAGGCCTGAGTTATCCCATTTGAAAAATGTCATAGGCAAAGGTGGAGCAGGCCAATGAAGCTTGGTGTCCTAGTCTGTAAGATGGGGTAATTAAGGCCCACCTTCAATGGTGCTCTGAAGATGAGAGTTTCCTGAGAGCCCTGCTTATAGTCATGTGTCAGTAAATATTCATTGTCCTCCCTGCTGACAGCCTCCTGGTGTCCACACCTGAAGACCCTGACTGGACAAGGGCTTCATTCGTTTCATTTAGCAAACACTTCCTGACATCATAAGAGCCTCTAGAGGGAAGACAGCTAAAGGTACAGGGCAGACCAGGGCCTGGTGAAAAGACAGATCTGATCCCGGGATCCCTGCCCTCGCAGACCCCACAGCCCAAGGGGAATTGTAATTCGATGGGATTCTAAGGAGCATTGAGAGGAAATTCCTAGTTAACCTCAACTGAGTCCTTCTATCTGACAGTCCTGTCCTAAGGGCCCTACATGCACTGTCCCACTGCACCCCTGAAATAAGACTAGGAAGCCGATGGCACTATTATCCTCATTTTACAGATGGATAAATCAAGGCTTTCGGAGGTTAAAAACTCACCCAAAGCCACAGAGCTAGTAAGTGGTGGAACCTGGTTTCAAACAATTCCTTCCATTTCACCCTCCTGGCTGCGGTGGCATGAAACTGCAGTCCTGAAAAAGATGTGTAGTGTGGCCCAGGGTGAGTGAGAGAAAGAACCCAAGACAGCTTGAGCCTCAGCCATAGCACTTAACCACACACAGTGATGCTTCATGGGTTCCAGCAACTTGTCACTTCATCCAGGCATGTCAGGGTCTCTTCTGGGAGAAGGCAGCTTTTCCAAAACTGTGTCATATATTTCTTCAGCCATGTCCAGCTCTTTGTGACTCCATGGACTGTAGCCTGCCAGGCTCCTCTGTCCNGTGAGAGAAAGAACCCAAGACAGCTTGAGCCTCAGCCATAGCACTTAACCACACACAGTGATGCTTCGTGGGTTCCAGCAACTTGTCACTTCAGGCATGTCAGGGTCTCTTCTGGGAGAAGGCAGCTTTTCCAAAACTGTGTCATGTATTTCTTCAGCCATGTCCAGCTCTTTGTGACTCCATGGACTGTAGCCTGCCAGGCTCCTCTGTTCATGGGGTTTCCCAGGAAAAAATACTGGAGTAGGTTGCCATGTCCTTTTCCAGGAGACCTCCTTGACCCAGGGATCAAACATGGGTCTCCTGCATTGCAAGTGGGTTCTTTATTGCTGAAACACTTGGGAAGCCTTCTTCAGAAATACTGGTGGATATAAAATGGAGAGAGAGATGTGAACATGATGGGAGAGATTCACTTCTCTGTGTGCTGCTATTTAGCCTCCAACAGGGCTGATGCTTCCCCCGTGGCTCAGTGGTAAAGGATCTGCCTTCAATGCAGGAGACTCGCAGGATATGTAGGTTTGATCCCTGGGTTGGGAAGATCCCCTGGAGAAGGAAATGGCAACACACTCCAGTATTCCTGCCTGGAAAATCCTATGGGCAGAGGAGCCTAGTGGGCTACAGTGCATCAGTTCAGTTCAGTTCAGTTGCTCAGTCTTGTCTGACTCTTTGCAACCTCATGAATCGCAGCATGCCAGGCCTCCCTGGCCATCACCAACTCCCAGAGTTCACTCAAGCTCACGTCCATCAAGTTGGTGATGCCATCCAGCCATCTCATCCTCTGTCATCCCCGTCTCCTCCTACCCCCAATCCTTCCCAGCATCAGAGTCTTTTCTAATGAGTCAACTCTTCGCCTGAGGTGGCCAAAGTACTGGAGTTTCAGCTTTAGCATCATTCCTTCCAAAGAAATCCCAGTGCTGATCTCCTTCTGAATGGACTGGTTGGATCTCCTTGCAGTCCAAGGGACTCTCAAGAGTCTTCTACAACACCACAGTTCAGAAGCATCAATTCTTCAGCGCTCAGCTTTCTTCACAATCCAACTCTCACATCCATATATGACCGCTGGAAAAACCATAGCCTTGACTAGACGGACCTTTGTTGGCAAAGTAATGTCTCTGCTTTTGAATATGCTATCTAGGTTGGTCATAACTTTTCTTCCAAGGAGTAAGCGTCTTTTAATTTCATGGCTGCAGTCACCATCTGCAGTGATTTTGGAGCCCCCCAAAATAAAGTCTGACACTGTTTCCACTGTTTTCCCATCTATTTCCCATGAAGTGATGGGACTGGATGCCATGATCTTCGTTTTCTGAATGTTGAGCTTTAAGCCAACTTTTTCGCTCTCCACCTTCACTTTCATCAAGGGGCTTTTTAGTTCCTCTTCACTTTCTGCCACAAGGGTGGTGTCATCTGCATATCTGAGGTTATTGACATTTCTCCCAGCAGTCTTGATTCCAGCTTGTGTTTCTTCTAGTCCAGCGTTTCTCATGATGTACCTTGCATATAAGTTAAATAAGCAGAGTGACAATATAGTTGTGTGTAATTTCTGAGCTGTGAATTGTGTGAGCAGACTAGGAAAGCTGGTCATCAAGCATGTGGCATCTTTCAGCTGGACGCCTAGCCACACACTGCTTCTTTAATCCCTTCCCCTCACCTGTCTCCTTCCCAGGCTAACAGCATCAGTCTTTTGCTTGCCTCTGTAGGAGCACAGTTTCTAAACCCCTCAACACCCAGGGAAGCCACGAAGAGTACTGACTAGCCCCAGAGGCGGCAGGGGAGGATCAGCATCTATAGCACCAGTGTGACCACCCCCGCCCTCACCCCCCCACCCCATCCACGTGTCCCTCTTCTGGACCCAATCCAGGTGATCAGCTCAGCCTAGCTATCACCCCCCTCCTCCCCACTGCTTTCTTTCCATGGATGCAGCCCATCTAGCACACCGCAGACTCCCACTGAACTGAATTCCACCTCCTCCACTCACATACACACAAACACACACACACAAATAGGTAAGGTTCCTTGTTGATCTGGGACTTGACCTAACCGTTTATGGGTCAGACCACTTTTGAAAAGGACAAGAAGGTGATAGTGGAAGGAAAGAAAAGCTCCTTGACAAGCAGAAAGCTTTCCCAGGACAAGCTCTGCCCTGAGGTGGACACAGCTCTATGCTGGGGGAAAGCCGCGTACCCAGGAAAGATCCACTGTGGCTGCAGCCAACCTTTTCTGACTGATCTGTTCGCATTTTACAGGCCAGGACTCCATCTAATCCAATTCTGGTCTCCAGTGTCACACACAGGCCCTGTAGAGAAGGACCCCTATGAGGGGAGGAAAGCAGAGAAGCAGGGAGGAGGGGAGGGAAGAAAGAAGGGCTGCGAGTCTCTTCCTTCCCGCCTGCCTTTCTGCCTGCCTCCATGGCCAGACACACAGCACGGTCTAGGCGCAGCTTGCTGTGGATGCCTTTCACAGGCAGATGCTCATTGACACACACCCCAGGTTCATCTGCCAAGAACAATGCAGCCTTAGAATTAAGATGGGCCTCTCCCCACCTCCCCCTCCCGTTTGTCACTTGGGGACACGGGCTCAGATAGGTTAAGTGCCTTGCCTACGGTCACACAGCAGTTAGCAGCCGATAGAGACGAACACAAGAAAGCAGTCTGAGCAAATGTATGCTGGGAGAGTATTCTTGCAGGTTCAGATGGTGGCCCCGCTAAATCCTTCATTCTCAGACTTAGAACAGATAGCTCTTGAGTTGCGGTGACTCTGAAAAAATCCTAGCAGAGCTGTTTACACCTCTTCCGGACAGGCTCTGACCGTGCCCCTCCCTCCACATCTGGTTGAGGCAGCAGAGGGCTGCTCACCCACACCCCGCCCTAAGAGAGCATTCCTTGTTGGCATGAGGAATCCTGAGTGCGTTTGAATGAAGCCTGGGCCTTCTGGTTCACCTGGTGATCACTCTGACAGTTCACTTTGAAAGTCAGGAAGTAGGGGACAGCCTTCTGAACCCCTGAAAGCTGCCCCTTGGGACCCCAGGCCCTCAGAGTGGGGCTCCAGCCTCTCCCCCACTCCCCCATAGCCCCCTGCTCTGGGTGCCCAGGCTCCGCCCCATCCTGGAGCACATGTTTCTTGGCCTGTGGGCCTCTGCTGGCGCCAGCCCCCTCTGCTTGAAGCCCCTCCACCCTGTCCCCACCTCAGCATCTAGTTTAAGTTCTCGCTTTTCCTGGAAGCTTCCTCAGACCACCCAACCTGTAACTTTGTGAGATGAGGCTCACCGTCCTGCAGCAGGGCCTCAGACGATGGGAGCTGAGGGTGACCTCACCCTCTCTTCCCTCCATCCATTCAGTGCCCTGCGCTGCTGAAAATTGGCCAAACCCCCCTGGAAGCCAGGAGCTAGGGAGCCCACGAGGTGCAGTCCTTAGTGGTCACGTCCTGTGACCGGGAGGGAGTGAAACTGGGGATGCGGGTGGAAGCAAACAGGATGGAATCTGCGGTTGACTGTCCGCCCATCCTAGACTAACGCCAGCGGGACTCACCCTGACTGGGTGCCTGTAGGGTCACCGGGTCCCACGCGTGACTAGCCTTTCTGGCCCCTCCTGCCAGACACCAGGTGTGTTTTACAGTCATTATAACAACCAGAAAGCAGCCCCTCCCCCATTTCCAGACAGCCCTGTTTGGAAAGCCACCAGGAGGAGACACTGGAAGGAGGTCTGGGTCCTAGTTTTGCACTAGTGTAGACACTGTCCTTTCTTCAGTGTTTCTCACATGTGCGTGCGGGCTCATTGCTGACTCTTGGCGACCCCATGCCCTGTAGCCCACCAGGCCCCTCTGTCCATGGGATTTTCCAGTCAAGAATGCTGAAGGGAGTTGCCATTTCCTCCTCCAGGGGGTCTTCCCGATGCAAGCATTGAACCGGCATCTCTTGTGTCTCCTGCGTTGGCAGGTGGATTCTTTACCACTGAGCCACACAGACCAGCACTTTAATAGTCTGAACATTCACCCAAAGTTCTGTCCTGACTCCATGAACGAGAGAGCAGAAACAACCCCAGTGTGGCCTCAGGGCATTCCTTTTTTTAAAAGTTATTTTAATTGGAGGCTAGTTACTTTACAATATGGTAAAGTAGTGGTTTTTGCAGACAAATGAACAAGAAAGCTCTGGTACATATACACAANGGGAGCCCACGAGGTGCAGTCCTTAGTGGTCACGTCCTGTGACCGGGAGGGAGTGAAACTGGGGATGCGGGTGGAAGCAAACAGGATGGAATCTGCGGTTGACTGTCCGCCCATCCTAGACTAACGCCAGCGGGACTCACCCTGACTGGGTGCCTGTAGGGTCACCGGGTCCCACGCGTGACTAGCCTTTCTGGCCCCTCCTGCCAGACACCAGGTGTGTTTTACAGTCATTATAACAACCAGAAAGCAGCCCCTCCCCCATTTCCAGACAGCCCTGTTTGGAAAGCCACCAGGAGGAGACACTGGAAGGAGGTCTGGGTCCTAGTTTTGCACTAGTGTAGACACTGTCCTTTCTTCAGTGTTTCTCACATGTGCGTGCGGGCTCATTGCTGACTCTTGGCGACCCCATGCCCTGTAGCCCACCAGGCCCCTCTGTCCATGGGATTTTCCAGTCAAGAATGCTGAAGGGAGTTGCCATTTCCTCCTCCAGGGGGTCTTCCCGATGCAAGCATTGAACCGGCATCTCTTGTGTCTCCTGCGTTGGCAGGTGGATTCTTTACCACTGAGCCACACAGACCAGCACTTTAATAGTCTGAACATTCACCCAAAGTTCTGTCCTGACTCCATGAACGAGAGAGCAGAAACAACCCCAGTGTGGCCTCAGGGCATTCCTTTTTTTAAAAGTTATTTTAATTGGAGGCTAGTTACTTTACAATATGGTAAAGTAGTGGTTTTTGCAGACAAATGAACAAGAAAGCTCTGGTACATATCCACAAATGGACTATTACTCAGCTATTAAAAAGAATGCATTTGAATCAGTTCTAATGAGGTGGATGAAACTGGAGCCTATTATACAGAGGGAGGTAAGTCAGAAAGAAAAAATTCAGCATATTAATGCATATATATGGAATTTAGAAAGAGGGCACTCCTTTTTACTCCCCATCAAGAGTGCTGGAGAGCAGCTTCAGCCTATTGCCCGGCTCAGCCGGGAGTTGGTGATAGACAGGGAGGCCTGGCGTGCTGCGTCAATGGGCTCACAAAGAGTCGGACACGACTGAGCGACTGAACTGAAGGACGGGATCCCTGTGTATTCATTCTGTGGTAGTGCTTCCTCTTCCCCCCAATCCGTGAGCACCGCCTGGAGTCCCTGCACACTGGCCGAGACACGGCATGGCCAGCACAGCAGTGGGAATGAGCAGAAAGCGTGTGTTCAGGGAGGGGAAGGATGGGCAGAGAGAAGCACGTACAAACGCAACCCTGACCCCATGCTCAGACCAGCAGTTCCCATCTGGACGTCATTGTCTTTATTCCTTCCAAGGCAATGAGAATACGCTGATAGTTATCTCTGACTCTTACCCTGGGCCCTGTGGTTTGCAAGGCGATTTCCTAGATATCTGACAGGAAGCCGAAGCTCAGAGGGGTGCAATGAATTGTCCAGGATTACATCGCTTGAAGGAGACAGAAACAGAGGCTGGAAGTCAGGCCGTCGGATCCCAGCTGCTGACGGTGGTGACAGAGCCCTGTGGCCTCTCTAACTCGGCCAGGGAGGTCAAGGTTCATTAGCTAAGCTCTCAGCACTGCTACTGAACCAGCCTGAGTCGGTGGTAGTTGATGGCGTTTTAATGGAAACCAAATCACTCTTTCTCTTGGCATTCTCAGGCCGCTGGAGTTTTTGTGTTTTATCATAATTAAATACCATCATCTTTCATATCTGACAGTCTTTAGGGCCCGATGAACGACTGCAGCACACACTGGGTCGTCATTAACTCCACAGCCAGGAGACCTTCAGACGCCTGGCGGCCGTTTCTGGGGGTTGGAGGTGGGTGTCCAGCCTGGTGACCTTTCTCAGAGCCGCCATTGGCCCAGGTCATAGGGCTGTTGACACATTCGGAGTCTTTGCCTGAGCCGAAACTCCGGAAATTTATGTTTTTGTCTCATGAATATGCTGTTATAAAAGTATAGCAGCGTGTTTCACTGGAGTTGCGCTAGCTGTCAGGATTCCCGAGGCTGATCCGGGTCCTGCCTGCAGCCAGCTCCGCCTGGTTCATCTTCCATGTGGCCACCAGGATCTGCCTCAAACACGAGTGTGATCTCGGCCCCCTGCCGCAAAGCCCAGCAGGGCACCCTCTCACCCTCCCAGTAGAGGCCAGGCTCTTCTGTTTGGCATCTCCGGGCAACCAGGACCCAGACCTCCTTCCGGTGTCTCCTCCTGGCCTCTTGCCAGCGCCCCCTCGCAGCCACCCCGCACTGGTCAAAGAAGTGCCCCAGGCAGCCTCGGGCGTGTCCGTCTCTCTCTCGACTCTGGATCTCCACACCTGCATCACCCAATGCCCAGAATACCCCTTAACACACAGAACACACGCCACTTGTCGTGAAACCTTCCCCGACCCTGATAGACTAGCATGCTCTGTGCGCCTCAGGGCCACGGTGTAGGGCTAACGGGAATGCGAGGAGCAGACGCTTGGGGACCGTGCACCATGTGACGGGCATGGGTACTTTCCCTGAGTCCACTCCCTCCGTGTATGTAAAGCAGAGTGGTTAAGAGAGTGGACTCTGGGGCCAGATGCCTGAGTTCAGATTCTGGCTCCATCGTTCAGTGGTTTAGTGATCTTGGACCAACTTCTTAGCTTTCCTGTACGTTAGTGTCCTCATCTACAAATTGGGGAGTAATAATAGGACCTTCTTTACAGAGATGTTATAAATAAATAAAGCACTTAGAGCAAGTCACATAGCAAGTGCCCGATACATGTTAGCTATTATCATCTCCTCGTAATTACTGTTTTGCATAGTATCTGTGGGTGTGTCTGTTGTTTTTACTAAATTGTGAGCAGCTCAAAGGCAGGAACTGGATTTGTTTCAGCCCTGGATCTCTGTGTATTCATTCTGTGGTAGTCCTTTCTCCTCTTCCTTTCATTGCATTGCTATTAAACACTCACTCTTTAGGTGAGGAATTAGAGGCTCAGAGAACTTGAGTGATTTGCCCCAAATCATACAGCCCATCAGAGACGAGAGTTAAGGCTGAACCTTGGTCTGGGAGGCTCCAGAACACTGCTCTGGCCGCTCCTTTTAACATCTGTCCCCTAGACACTGGCTGGCTGTCGAAGCTGGGGCTCATCTTCATCTTAAAATGCCTCAAGTCCGTGTATACACAGCACAGGGCTGTTCGGTGTTGCTGATTGACTGAACAGCCCCAGGGCCCCTCTCCTTAGTATACCCTGAACCCAGGACCGAGCAGCACCCTGCTTTGCTCTGAGATGCTCACCCAGCAAAGAAAGGGGCCTCATCTTTGAAGCCATGGAGGCCCCGTGAGTCCAGGGTAGCTCTGCGTGTCAGGCTGCAGCCATCCTTGTGACTTCTGACCTACACATCAAGCCACTGGCACCTTCCCGGGACCAGGGCTCCTGGAAGCCAGTGGGTCATCCAGAGTGGGGTTCACCTGTCACCGAAGAGAACCTCGTTTCTGCCAGGCATGTGCCTACTCTTTCTGTCTCAAGACTTTCTGCTTGGGCACCCCGTTGTAAATGCTATAATCATCACAGTGACACTTTAGCTCTTTATGACTTACCCATTCAGCATGACTTTACCGTAACAGTAGAATTAATAGTTACTCTTTTTTTTCTTTTTGGCATTATTGCATTTCAGGCACCTTATATACATGATCTCATTTGCGTCTCATCATTGCTGTATAAGATGAGCATTATCTCCATTTAATTAATACGAAAGCTGAAACTCCATACATGGAGGGGGTGGACACGGGGGAAGTGCCTGTGTTGAGGTCTGTCACGTGGTGAGCGGCCCACAAGTGTCTGCTCCTCGAATCCTTGTTAACCTTACACCGTAGCCCTGATGGAGCACCAAGGGACACAGAGCGGGCTGCCAGCCTGTCAGGTTGGGAAGGGTTCACGACACGTGACATGTGCCCTGTGTCTAAAAGGTATTCTGGCCGTTTGTCCAGAGACAAGAGATGGTGAAAGTGGGAAGAGCACAAGGGAAACTCAAGAGAAGTTAGGTATCGTGATCAAGGTCACACAGCTTACCCATGACGGAGCCAAACCCTGAACCCAGGGCTGTCTGACATCAAAGCCTCGCCTCCTCCTATCACCTACTGCTCTGCCCAGGGCCCTGAAGAAGCCTCACCGTGGTCTCAGTTCAGGGAGGTGCAGCCCAGAGGCACCAGCGTTCAGGAATTTTGTGCATATAAAATGAAAGACCTATGAGGTGTTGGAGGGAACCAGCAAATGTAAATATATGTGAGAACTCACAGGAAGCAAAATGCCTTCCCGGAAATTCAGGCTTGCAAAACTCAGATAGGCAAGTGGCCTTTCCTGACAGAGGCGTGCAATGTAACAGTAAAAGTGACTTGTACCTGGGTTAATTTGTGCACATACTCGATGACTGGATCTACGAGGAGAGGGTGTAAACTGGGATGACAGCACAGCCTTGCAAATATACCAGTGCTTACCCCTGGGTAGCAAGGGGTCCACCTACCTGCTTGGCTGTCCCCTCCCTCATCCCACATTCCACAAATATTTACCGGGGATGGGGGTTGTGAGTGGAACATGGGCCTTGCCCTCCAGGCACAGCTAAGGGCTCACTGTGCATTCAACACTTGAACAATGGGCATCCTCCAGAAAGGGGTGCACAGACCAAGGGTCAGGAAGGTGACAAGAGTTATTGGAGGGCATCCCCCAGTGAGAAGGAATCAGGAACGAGTTCTCCTCTTAGGCTATCTCTGTCTTATACCAGCCCTGCCACTGAAAGAGGATTCAGTACACGCTGAATGTGTGAATGGGTTCTGAGTTCCCTCTAAAAATGAGAGTGTAAATGGGGAGGATAAGAGAAGGGAAGAAGGCCTGTCTGCAGGCTCTCCCTCCAGGCCACGGGAGCCACTCAGCTCAGAGTCTCCATTCAGATCAGAGAAAACGTTTGCTCCTTGGGAAGGTCATGTCTCTGAGTGTACATCCACTGCCAAGCCCCAAGCACAAAGCCTCTCTATAGGAAACCTGGACATCAGAATCCCCTTTCCTAGCGTTCTCGGAACCAAAGGGAAACAGAGCCCCCAGCCGAAGCCTCTGGAACTCTGGCTCCAGGCAAGAAAGTCAAGGACTGGCTTGCCCCAGTCTAGAGAGCTCAGGTGGTCTGCTGTCAGATTTGGCCTGCAAGTAAGCTTCACACTGGCCTTATCCCCCTGGATAGACTGTCCAGGCCACTCACACGAGCCATTTGCTCAATAAGCCTATATTGAGCATCTGTTTGTTTATAGAAGCTGTGATCAACAGCCCAGAGGGAACAGGGAATTTATACCCACTAGAGGAAGAAAGGACATAAGTAGGCATGCTCTGGGAGATAAGGAAAAGGTGCACCATCCAGGTTGCCTGCTGTTAGCATTCAGTGGAGGAAAAGGGAACTTTGGGGAGGATAGATCAAGGAAGACTTTCTAGACGAGGTGGCAGTTGAGCCAAGCTGCAGAAAATAGAGTGGGAATGGACCAGAGAATTCCTCACCTCCACAGAAGAATTTCCTTTTAAAAGCTGACACTTGAAAGCTCATCATTTCAGGACTCTTGACAGTAAGTCTAAGCAGTTATCAAGCCAGAGCCCAACATTCCACTTAGTCACGAAGCTGGGGTCTATAGGCTTACAGGCCAGCCTGTCCTGTCCCAGACATTAGACGCTTGCTCTCTCTTCACCGAGGGTCTTTATCCTGCCTTTGGTTACAGACTGAGATAGTCAAGCAGGTGTCTGTTTTGTATGCAAAGGTACCATGGTTTGGTAGACAGAATAACAACTATGGGTTATTAAGGACCACTCACTAGTTTTGGAAGCCTCAGCTTCCTCTTCTGTAAAATGGGAATGATAATGAGACTGCCCTCTAGGGGCGGTCATGAGCATTAGGAAAGTTAAGGTGGTGAAAGTACATGCAGTATATACTCAAATACATGGCATCAACTATTAATATCCATTAGGTGAAATGCCAAGGGAAGGCTGACTGCTAATGACGGGATGGAGCAAGGACTAGGTCAGCCTTCTCTGCTGGCCTTCTGATTACCAATGGACAGAAGTGCCCTGAACTGGGCAGCCAGGGATAGGAAGGGACACTTAGCCGCCCAGGAGGCTGCATCTCCTGCTGGCTTCTTTATCCAGGCTCCAAATGTCTTCAATAAAGTGCTGCCTGAGAACAGGCGACCAAAGCAAATGAACCTCCGTATTCTCGCTTTCCAGCTTCCTTGGTAGCTCAGACAGTAAACAATCTGCCTGCAATGCAGGAGGCCCAGTTCAGTCCCTGAGTCAGGGAGACCCCTGGAGTAGGAAATAACAACCTACTCCAGGATTCTTGCCTGGAAACTTTCATAGAGAAAAGAGCCTGGCAGGCTACAGTCCATGGGGTCTCAAAGAGTCAGACACGTGAGCCCACGTGTACGTGTGCACACACCACACACACATCCTCGCTTCCTCCCTGGTCCGCGGCCATGTTTTCTCTGAGTGGGACACTCTGCCTGTTCTGCTGGCTCCCAGGATCTCTCCCTTCCCATCAAGGAGCATCTCTGTCAGACCAGGACCATAGCATGGCATGTCTTCAGAGGGCACCATTCACATTCTGTGGCCTTCCTGGAGACCGTCTTCACTGGAGTTGAAATGTTAGCCACCGTGTGGCCCCAGCAGAGCTCTTGGCCTCTGAGACAAAGGTGTGGCCAGACTAGAGGGTGTGGGGAGGGAGCTCATGACAGATGAAGATCAAATTCCAAAGAGGTTGGTAGACCGGTGTGGGCTTTATCCTGGAAATAGCAGTTCGTATGAAGGAATCCTGATCTGCTCAGATGGGTTTCTGTTTCTCTTCCTTTGTGTTGCTACCCAGCCGCACTCCCATCAGGTTTGCTTTGTAACTCGTTGGCATAAAGGCCTGGGTTACCTAAAAAGCAGAGCATCTTCTGCTAAGAATAGTCGTATCACTGATAGTGCCTCACGCTTGACTGTGATGGTTTCCAGGAATCTGTCTCCTGAGCCAAGGAAAAGCCCAGCCTTTGCAATATCATACCCACCCGGGTTTAGGATCCTGTACTCACAAACTCTCAGTCCCCTATGTGAGATACAGCATTCTCAAGAGGAACAAATGACGTGGACTACTTTGTAAACTGTGAACTTCAGGTGTATTTCCTCCCTATTGACTGTCTCATTTGATATCACCGTGGCTGTCTCATTTGATATCACCGTGGCTTTGTGGTTCCCTTACTAAACTCTTTTCCTCATTTTACAGTTGAGAAAACTGAGGTGCAAAGAAGTTATGTGAAATGTCCAAGGTTATCTTGGTCTTAGATCTTTCTCTTTTTAAAAGCATTTTTGTTGGAGTATAGTTGATTTACAATGTTGCGTTAATTTCAGGTGTACAGCAGAGTGAACCAGTTATAGTGTACATATATCCACTCTTTCCTTTGTAGGTCACTATAGAATTTTGAGTTCAGAGTTCCCTATCTGTTATATATTTTACATATGTATATATGTCAGTCCCAAATGTACGATGGTATCAACTTTATGAAGAATAGTATGGAGTTTCCTTAAATAAGCATAGAACTACCATTTGATTCAGCAGTTCCACTCCTGGGCATATACCTGGAGAGAACCATAATTTGAAAAGCTACGTGCATCCCAGTGTTGACTGCAGTACTATTTACAATAGCCAAGACACAGAAACAGCCTAAATGTGCGTTGACAGAGGCATAGATGAAGATGTGGTACATATACTTACCTGGCAGGGGAGATATCATGATCATGAGGATTTGGTATGTAACCAGTGGAATATCACTCAGCCATAGAAAAGCCTTAGGCCTTTTGAAACTGAGGCAGTAGCTCCAGTGACCTCTGAATCACCTTCAAGGCCAGTCTTCCCTCTTCTTGGAGAATAGTGTACATTCGAAGCCAAATAGCCTCATCGTCCTATTCTGTAGAATCTAAGTTTGACAGCTATCCTTCATGCTGTCTCCATCACTGTTGACTCAGATTGGCAGTGTTCCTTCTGGGTGGCTGGCTAGGTCCATGGTTCATACCATATACATCTTCTTACCAAACTTTCCATCAGCCCCTCCTATGGTGTTCTCTTCTGTACATGCTTTCTCCTTTTTTGGCAATATGGGCAGGCCTGAGAACTTTTCAAATCTTTTTGCTTAACAGTTCTTTCTTCATTTCTCTGTTCTCCTATTTCACTCTAAGCTGCCAGGAGGAACCAAGCCACTTCTTCAACACTTGGCTTCAGAATATTCTCAGCAAAATATCTAATATTTTTGGCTCCACAACTTCTACCTTCCACAAAAAACTGGGACATGAGCATAAGTCAGGCAAGATCTTTGCCACCATATAGCAAGGATCACCTTTTCTCTAGTGTTCCAGTAACATGCTCCTCCTCATTTCTGAGGCCTCATCAGAATTGCCTTTAAAATCCACTATTTCTATCAACATTCTGTACATATGTGTTTTTGTATTCCCTAAGAATATGGATGGTTTCTCTACACATCTCTTCTTTTTTTTTTTT
>SJYW01055067.1:162066-190102 GCA_006410735.1 Raphicerus campestris
CTGTCTCATTTGATATCACCGTGGCTTTGTGGTTCCCTTACTAAACTCTTTTCCTCATTTTATAGTTGAGAAAACTGAGGTGCAAAGAAGTTATGTGAAATGTCCAAGGTTATCTTGGTCTTAGATCTTTCTCTTTTTAAAAGCATTTTTGTTGGAGTATAGTTGATTTACAATGTTGCGTTAATTTCAGGTGTACAGCAGAGTGAACCAGTTATAGTGTACATATATCCACTCTTTCCTTTGTAGGTCACTATAGAATTTTGAGTACAGAGTTCCCTATCTGTTATATATTTTACATATGTATATATGTCAGTCCCAAATGTACGATGGTATCAACTTTATGAAGAATAGTATGGAGTTTCCTTAAATAAGCATAGAACTACCATTTGATTCAGCAGTTCCACTCCTGGGCATATACCTGGAGAGAACCATAATTTGAAAAGCTACGTGCATCCCAGTGTTGACTGCAGTACTATTTACAATAGCCAAGACACAGAAATAGCCTAAATGTGCGTTGACAGAGGCATGGATGAAGATGTGGTACATATACTTACCTGGCAGGGGAGATATCATGATCATGAGGATTTGGTATGTAACCAGTGGAATATCACTCAGCCATAGAAAAGCCTTAGGCCTTTTGAAACTGAGGCAGTAGCTCCAGTGACCTCTGAATCACCTTCAAGGCCAGTCTTCCCTCTTCTTGGAGAATAGTGTACATTCAAAGCCAAATAGCCTCATCGTCCTATTCTGTAGAATCTAAGTTTGACAGCTATCCTTCATGCTGTCTCCATCACTGTTGACTCAGATTGGCAGTGTTCCTTCTGGGTAGCTGGCTAGGTCCATGGTTCATACCATATACATCTTCTTACCAAACTTTCCATCAGCCTCTCCTATGGTGTTCTCTTCTGTACATGCTTTCTCCTTTTTTGGCAATATGGGCAGGCCTGAGAACTTTTCAAATCTTTTTGCTTAACAGTTCTTTCTTCAATTCATTTCTCTGTTCTCCTATTTCTCTCTAAGCTGCCAGGAGGAACCAAGACACTTCTTCAACACTTGGCTTCAGAATCTTCTCAGCAAAATATCTAATTTTTTTGGCTCACAACTTCTACCTTCCACAAAACACTGGGACATGAGCATAAGTCAGGCAAGATCTTTGCCACCATATAGCAAGGATCACCTTTTCTCTAGTGTTCCAGTAACATGCTCCTCCTCATTTCTGAGGCCTCATCAGAATTGCCTTTAATGTCCACTGTTTCTATCAACATTCTGTACATATGTGTTTTTGTATTCCCTAAGAATATGGATGGTTTCTATACACATCTCTTCTTTTTTTTTTTCCTGAGCTCTCTCCAGAATCATATCTAATACTCCCTCCACAGCAACATAGTCTTTTTTTTTTTAGCATGCACCTCAAAACTCTTGCAAACTCTACCCATTACCAAGTTCCAAAGATACTTCCACATTTTTTTAGATATTTGTTCCAGCATCATCACACTTTTGGTTACCAATTTCTGTCTTAGTCAGCTTGGGCTGCTAAAACAAAGTACCATAGACAGGGTAACTTAGACCACAAGCATTTATTTCTCACAGTTCCAGAGTCTGAGAAGTCCAAGATCAAGAAGCAGGCAGATTCAGCATCTGGTGAGAGCCTCCTCCTGATATGAGGATGGCCACCTTCTTGCCATGACTCCACATGGTGCAGAGAGAGAGTGCTAGCTCTCTGGGCTGTTTTTCTAAGGGCACTAATACTGTCGTGAGGACTCCGCCCTCGTATCTTTATCTCAACCTTGTTACTTCCCAAGGACCCCACCTACAGATACCATCGATTTGGGGTTAGGTGTTCTACTTGTGAATTTTGAAAGTGAAAGTGAAAGCCACTCAGTCAAGTCTGACTCTCTGCGACCCCATGAAATAGTCATGGAATTCTCCAGGCCAGAATACTGGAGTGGGTAGCCATTCCCTTCTCCAGGGGATGTTCCCAACCCAGGGGTCAAACCCAGGTCTCCCTCATTGCAGGTGGATTCTTTACCAGCTGAGCCACCAGGGAATTTTGGAGGGATCTAAACGTGCAATTCATAACAATGGTTATATGATTAATAAGTGGCAAAATCTAGAACAGAACCCAGTTTCCTGACCTTCTTTACCCTCATAATACCCTTAGCTTCCAAAGCCCAGGCTTCCTGTGAGCATAGCTTAGTGGATGGTACTTAAGATGGTACTCCAACACTCCAAGTACTCAGAAGGAGTAAATAAAATATAAATATTTATATATAAATAAACATTTATATGAATACATATAAAATATATATAAATAAAAGTTTTATCTTAATTGCCTCATCTGTAAAATGAAATGCAAGCAATACCTGCTTTGTAGTGGGTTGTGAAGATTAGCTGAATTAACACAAGTAGGCTCAGATTAGTGCCTGGCACATAGTTTGCACTCCAGAAGTATAAGTGTTGCTTTTTAACCACCATCCCAACCCCAGACACCAGCATGGCTCATTCCCTTTACTCAAAAGCCCATCACTNTGCCACCATATAGCAAGGATCACCTTTTCTCTAGTGTTCCAGTAACATGCTCCTCCTCATTTCTGAGGCCTCATCAGAATTGCCTTTAAAATCCACTATTTCTATCAACATTCTGTACATATGTGTTTTTGTATTCCCTAAGAATATGGATGGTTTCTCTACACATCTCTTCTTTTTTTTTTTTTCCTGAGCTCTCTCCAGAATCATATCTAATACTCCCTCCACAACAACATAGTCTTTTTTTTTTTTAGCATGCACCTCAAAACTCTTGCAAACTCTACCCATTACCAAGTTCCAAAGATACTTCCACATTTTTTTAGATATTTGTTCCAGCATCATCACACTTTTGATTACCAATTTCTGTCTTAGTCAGCTTGGGCTGCTAAAACAAAGTACCATAGACAGGGTAACTTAGACCACAAGCATTTATTTCTCACAGTTCCAGAGTCTGAGAAGTCCAAGATCAAGAAGCAGGCAGATTCAGCATCTGGTGAGAGCCTCCTCCTGATATGAGGATGGCCACCTTCTTGCCATGACTCCACATGGTGCAGAGAGAGAGTGCTAGCTCTCTGGGCTGTTTTTCTAAGAGCACTAATACTGTTGTGAGGACTCCGCCCTCGTATCTTTATCTCAACCTTGTTACTTCCCAAGGACCCCACCTACAGATACCATCGATTTGGGGTTAGGTGTTCTACTTGTGAATTTTGAAAGTGAAAGTGAAAGCCACTCAGTCAAGTCTGACTCTCTGCGACCCCATGAAATAGTCATGGAATTCTCCAGGCCAGAATACTGGAGTGGGTAGCCATTCCCTTCTCCAGGGGATGTTCCCAACCCAGGGGTCAAACCCAGGTCTCCCTCATTGCAGGTGGATTCTTTACCAGCTGAGCCACCAGGGAATTTTGGAGGGATCTAAACGTGCAATTCATAACAATGGTTATGTGATTAATAAGTGGCAAAATCTAGAACAGAACCCAGTTTCCTGACCTTCTTTACCCTCATAATACCCTTAGCTTCCAAAGCCCAGGCTTCCTGTGAGCATAGCTTAGTGGATGGTACTTAAGATGGTACTCCAACACTCCAAGTACTCAGAAGGAGTAAATAAAATATAAATATTTATATATAAATAAACATTTATATGAATACATATAAAATATATATAAATAAAAGTTTTATCTTAATTGCCTCATCTGTAAAATGAAATGCAAGCAATACCTGCTTTGTAGTGGGTTGTGAAGATTAGCTGAATTAACACAAGTAGGCTCAGATTAGTGCCTGGCACATAGTTTGCACTCCAGAAGTATAAGTGTTGCTTTTTAACCACCATCCCAACCCCAGACACCAGCATGGCTCATTCCCTTTACTCAAAAGCCCATCACTGACCATCTGATCTAAAGTTTCATCACTGCCCCGACATACACAGGCCACAGCCTCCTTCCCGTCTTTGTATGTTCTCAGATATATCACCATCTTGGTAAACTACATATATATACATATATTTGCTGTGCTGTGCTTAGTCATTCAGTCATGTCTGACTCTTTGCAACCCCATAGACTGCAGCCCTCCAGGCTCCCCTGTCCATGGGGATTCTCCAGGCAAGAATACTAGAGTGGGTTGCCATGCCCTCCTCCAGGGGAATCTTCCCAACCCAGGGATAGAACCCAGGTCTCCCTCATTGCAGGCAAATTCTTTACCATCTGAGCCACCAGAGAAGCCCAAGAATACTGGAGTGGGAAGCCTATCCCTTCTCTAGGGGACCTTTCTGACCCAGGAATTGAACCGGGGTCTCCTGCATTGCAGGAGGATTCTTTACCGTCTGAGCTACCAGGGAAGCCCAGACTATATATATATATATGTACATATAGTTTACCAGGATGTTGAATATATATGTATATGTGGGCTTCCCTGGTGGCTCAGACGATAAAGAGTCTGCCTGCAATGCAGGAAACATGGGTTCGATCCTTGAGTCAGGAAGATTCCCTGGAGAAGGGAATGGCTACCCACTGCAGTATTCTTGCCTGGAGAATTCCATGGACAAAGGAGCCTGGTGGGCTACATTCCATGGAATCCCAAAGAGTTGGCCATGACTGAGCAACTAACACTTTCACTTTCATACATAGATAAGTATGTATAGGATTTGTTTACCTCATTTGTTTCATTTGCTGTGTAATCTTATGTATAATTAGTGATATCCAAATCTTATCATGCCTCAGAATCACCTGGAGGGTTTGTAAGGTCAGATTTCTTGGCCCCACTCAAAGGTTCATGGTTCAGTAACTCTGGGTCAGGACCCAAGAATTTTCATTTTTAGCAAATTCCCAGGTAATATTGAAGCTACGGGTTCTGGCTATACCCTAAAAGTGTCAAAGAAACAGTATGAAGTTGGTGATATGTGTTGTTTAGTAACCACATCATGTCTGACTCTCTGTGACCCCATGGACTGCAGCACGCCAGGCATCCCTGTCCTTCAGTGTTTCCCAGAATTTGCTTAAATTCAGGTCTATTTAGTCGATGGTACTATCTGGTCTTTTTTTGTTATTATTATTCTTTTTTGTCTATCTCTCTAACTCAGATGTAAGCTCAGTGCGGANTGCTGTCTGCACCTCCACGGTCCCTGGGAAGGCCAGGGGAATGGCGCCCTGAGACAGTACTTACAGCCCCTCCTTTTGCAAGTCTGTGGGGCTGGGCAGGTTATGGGCAGAGAGAGTCTGAGCAGGCCTGAGCTCTGATGGCAGACAAACTCAGGCTTCAGTCTGGCTCTCCCACTTGCTTACTATATGATAGAACCTTGGGACTTCTCCAAGCCATGCTATGCATGCCAGCCTACAAAACAAGGATGCAGTGGAGACTTTGCAGGGTTGTTGGGAAAGAAGGATTTACACTGGATAATAGTTGCACAGCTCTAGACAGTGAGAAGTATACAGTGGATCTAGGGTGCGTGCATACTAAGTCCCTCAGTCGTGTCTGACTCTTTGCAACCCTGTGGACTGTAGCCCGTCAGGCTCCTCTGTACATGGGATTCTCCAGGCAAGAATACTGGAGTGGGTTGCCATGCCCTCCTCCAGGGGATCTTGCCAACCGAGGATCGAACCCACGTCTCTTACGTCTCCTCCATTGGCAGGCAGATTCTTTACCACTAGCACCACCTGGGAAGCCGAGATGTAGGTTAGGTAGCCACTGTTATAGCTAGCCTTGGTATTCCTGTAACCTTTGCCTAAACTTTGAAAATACTTCCAACATTCCTTAGCTGTTCCTATAGCAATCTGTGAGTTTAGTATTATTAGCCCCATTTTACAGATACAGTAGTGTAAGATTAGAAGAGGTTAAAGTGTCTACACAAAGTCACACAGCAAGAATGCAGCAGATAGGGGGCTTGAAGTTAGTTTTTGAGTTCTCAAGATCTGGTCAGTCAGAAGGATAGTATGTGGCAGGGCTGGCCCCAGAAGGTGACTTTCTGCAGTCAGTCCTTCCCTGAGGCACAGATAGCAGCGTGTATCCATCACGGACTTGTTCAAACCAATTCAAGTGAGGTGGCAGCAACCCTAAAACATTAGGAAACAAGACCCCATGTACTTGTGTGCGAGTGGCGTCACTTAGCAGGCACAGTTGAGACCAAAATGGTGAGTGTGTCGACCTTCATTCTGGATCCCAGAAGGCCTCAGTGCCCTCAATGCGTGTGGGGGACGAAAGAGCCCCCTGTCTCTGTGGAGCTCTGTCCCTGCCAATCCGTCATCACCGCACTGCCAAAGGACCCTGGCCCTTCAGTATCACATTGCAGCCTGGGGGGCTCGTGAGAAATGCAGATCCCCAGACCCCCCAACACCCAATGACCCCGAATCTCTGGGGCTGAGCCTCAGCAAAGGACAGCTCTCCCGAGGATTCTGCTGCTTACAAGTTTGAGAACCACTGCTTCAGAGGAAAAGGGCCCAAAATGCTTGTCTGTCTTTTTTCCTTTGGACGAGCAAAGTGAATATCTCTGGCTGTTGTTAAAGCCAGTGTAGGCAGGATCAAGTAGAGGAGAAAGCCAGGCTCTGGAACCAGGTAAACCTGGGCTCACATTCCTGCTTTGAACCTTGCTAGTTGGCAGCCTCAGCTTAGTCCTGGGACCTCCCTGTCTCCATTCTCTGCTCTGTACAAAGGGGACGACACTGCCTTCCTTGTACCGTGCCTCTTTGAAGACCTGAGATAAACGGATATCACGCGCCTAGCTCAACATATGAGCCATAATCGATTAGTTTTCACCAGTCAGAGATGCGATGTGATGCACACAGCTGGCAGACCTACAGGTTTGTATGGAGGGTGCTCCCTCCAGATGCTCTGGGCCAGGCAGACCCTGGGCGTGGAGGCTTGCCCACAGCCTCCTCGCCTGGAAACTGCGCCCTGCTGGTCTCACGCACAGCTGCACCAGTCAGCCACTCTCTGTGTTTCTCTACTCTCCCCTTCATCGATGCATGACTCATGGCTTCATTCATGTCTCCATGTGTGTGTAGAAACCTAGGCAAGCAGCCATTCCTAGGGACATTGCAGGACAACCTCATTGAGATGGACATTCTCAGCGCCTCCCGCCATGATGGGGCTTACAATGACGGGTAGGTGACGTCCCCATGCTCTTCCCCTCTGTGTGTGCTCTCCCTGTGGCCCCCGCTCTTGCATGCTGACCCTGAGACCTTTCCCTGGGACCTCCTTGGGGAAGTGATGAGGCCATTTTGCCTGCCTATCCCCAAGCGTGTGTTCAACTTGCAAGAGTTTATCCTTGGAGTACCCTATCGCCCAGCATATTAACAGCAGTCTTGTTAATATGGCACTCCCAGCATCTCATCGGCTGCCTCTGACATCCGGAAGCCATCTCATGTAGCCGCCTCTATGCAGCACAGGCCCTGTGTTGTATGTATGCTGGCCCTGGCGCTGTATTCTGTGGCCCGAGGCCTCTTGCACTGCAGCAGAGTACAAGATTCCTCTCAGTCTTACCTTCTGCCCTAAGACTTCGGGGGCATGCAGGGCAACCAGTGCACCCCGTTTCCCAGGCCTGCCATTGCCATGGTTAAAGACAGGCTGTGGAGGATTTCCTGGCACCTAATTTGGCCACAACCATGTGCTTTGACCTTGCCATGCTGCCCTCAAGGCTATGGCCAGGCTGCAGGACAGAGTTGCCTGTCTGTCCTCTGCCACAGCTGTTACCAGGGGCCTGGAAGGCAGCAGACTGGCTTCTGAGCAGAGTTCTTTGAAGGCATTTGCTGCCATTCGCTGTGTAACAGCCACTAAGGGACTGTTGGCCTTGGCAGAGTTTAGTAGTGGTTTCTTGGTTCCCACCCCTACCAAAGTGAAAGTGAAACTGAAAGTCACTCAGTCCTGTCTGACTCTTTGCAACCCCGTGGAGTATACAGTCCATGGAATTCTCCAGGCCAAAATACTGGAGTGCAGAGTGTTTCCCTTCTGCAAGGGATCTTCCCAAACCAAGGATCGAAAACCCAGGTTTCCCGCTTTGCAGATGGATTCTTTACCAGCTGAGCCACAAGGGAAGCCCAAGAATACTGGAGTGGGTAGCCTATCCCTTCTCCAGAGGCTCTTCCCGACCCAGGAATCCAACGGGGGTCTCCTGCAGTGCAGGCAGATTCTTAACCAACTGAGCTATCAGGGAAGCCCAACTCCCTCTTAAAAAAAAAAAGTTGGTATTCCATTCCTCCACCATGGTACAAAAGCAAAGGATGCATTGGAGGGAGAGGAAAAACTGGCGATTTCATAATCTCCGGGGGAGGGGTGGGGTGGCCAGAATAGGGTTTTAGGCATTTTCCAAGTTACTGCAATAATTTTAGAAGACATCTAGTTCCTTCTGCAAGAAAACAGCATCCCAGCCCCCCCGTGGCTTCCCAGGAAAAGGATCTCAGCACCCAGCCTTCTGTCCAGCTGGGGTGGGTTCCCCATGGGCAAGGCTGTCCCACCCGTGTTTCTATGGAAACGTGTCTCCGTGTGCCCTGTTCTGTCCGGCACATGATTTTCCTTTTTCTCTGTCCCTCCTCTCCTCCGTGGCAGCTCTCTCTCCCCGTCTCTCTAGGCTCTTCTGCATGCTTCTTCTGCCGCTATCTCCACCCTCAGGCTAGTGTGGGCTCCCGAGGCACCGGCTAACCCGGCTGCCCCCGGCTTCTCTCCATCCACAGGCACTTCCTCTTCAAGCCGGGAGGCACCTCCCCGCTCTTCTGCAGCGCGGCACCAAGCTACCCTCTGACGTCCAGCACAGTGTACTCGCCGCCGCCCCGGCCCCTGCCCCGCACCACCTTCTCCCGCCCGGCCTTCAACCTCAAGAAGCCCTCCAAGTACTGTAACTGGAAGTGCGCGGCTCTGAGCGCCATTGCCATCTCAGCCACGCTGGTCATCCTGCTGGCGTACTTTGTGGGTAAGTACCCCCCGCCCCAGCATCCCTGGGGGCCCCTTCGGCCCAGAGGGCAGTGACCGAGACACCTGTGGGCGGTCAGAACTTGCAGGGTGAACCGTGCAGGCCAGGCGCCCTGGGCCAGCTGGTAACCATGCCCCCCTGCACCCCAAGACTGTCAAGGGGGGCTCTGGGACCGTCCCCTCCTCCTGCATGTACACCAGGAAGGTGGCATGCGTGTACATCCTGGATGTACCTCCTGTCGGCCCCCTCGTGTGATGGAAGCCTGGCATCGTCTGTGACATGACTGTCACGGGTGGTAGTCACTAGAAACGAAGTGGCAAGCTGGGAGGCTGGACAGCAGGCTGGCCTCTCCTGTGGGTGCCATGCCACTGCAGCGAGGAGCAAGGAGGAGGCCGCGGGCCCTGGGGCTGGAGGGAAGCTGCCACAGAGTGGGCTGCGCTGACCTCAAGCCAGGAAAGCGGGTCTGAAGGTGAGGGTCTGGCCGGGCCTTCTGGGGGTGCCGAGGTCCCCTNCTCCCCTTGGTATATACCCCATCACCTGCAGTAGTCAGCAGATATTTGAGTTCTTTCTACCCTGTCAGGCACTTGCAGGCCAGGGGCTGAGAGAGGCAGGCCTTCCTAACCCCAGGGCCTGTGTGCTTCCCACTAGGTCACACGACCTCCCGTCAGAAGGCCTCCCTGCCTGAGGGCAGAAATGGGGCCACTCCAAGGGACTTCCGCTCTCCTGCGAAAACTCTGGGCTCAGTGGGATGCCCCAGGGGTGGCTTCCAGAACCAGCTGCCACCCAAACTGCTAGGTAGCCCCCAGCACAGTGGTACTCAGAGGCTCAGCTGCAAAACAGTGCTGTCTGCACCTCCACGGTCCCTGGGAAGGCCAGGGGAATGGCGCCCTGAGACAGTACTTACAGCCCCTCCTTTTGCGAGTCTGTGGGGCTGGGCAGGTTATGGGCAGAGAGGGTCTGAGCAGGCCTGAGCTCTGATGGCAGACAAACTCAGGCTTCAGTCTGGCTGTCCCACTTGCTTACTATATGATAGAACCTTTGGACTTCTCCAAGCCATGCCATGCATGCCAGCCTACAAAACAAGGATGCAGTGGAGACTTTGCAGGGTTGTTGGGAAAGAAAGATTTACACTGGATAATAGTTGCACAGCTCTAGACAGTGAGAAGTATACAGTGGATCTAGGGTGCGTGCATACTAAGTCCCTCAGTCGTGTCTGACTCTTTGCAACCCTGTGGACTGTAGCCCGTCAGGCTCCTCTGTACATGGGATTCTCCAGGCAAGAATACTGGAGTGGGTTGCCATGCCCTCCTCCAGGGGATCTTGCCAACCGAGGATCGAACCCACGTCTCTTACGTCTCCTCCATTGGCAGGCAGATTCTTTACCACTAGCACCACCTGGGAAGCCGAGATGTAGGTTAGGTAGCCACTGTTATAGCTAGCCTTGGTATTCCTGTAACCTTTGCCTAAACTTTGAAAATACTTCCAACATTCCTTAGCTGTTCCTATAGCAATCTGTGAGTTTAGTATTATTAGCCCCATTTTACAGATACAGTAGTGTAAGATTAGAAGAGGTTAAAGTGTCTACACAAAGTCACACAGCAAGAATGCAGCAGATAGGGGGCTTGAAGTTAGTTTTTGAGTTCTCAAGATCTGGTCAGTCAGAAGGATAGTATGTGGCAGGGCTGGCCCCAGAAGGTGACTTTCTGCAGTCAGTCCTTCCCTGAGGCACAGATAGCAGCGTGTATCCATCACGGACTTGTTCAAACCAATTCAAGTGAGGTGGCAGCAACCCTGAAACATTAGGAAACAAGACCCCATGTACTTGTGTGCGAGTGGCGTCACTTAGCAGGCACAGTTGAGACCAAAATGGTGAGTGTGTCGACCTTCATTCTGGATCCCAGAAGGCCTCAGTGCCCTCAATGCGTGTGGGGGACGAAAGAGCCCCCTGTCTCTGTGGAGCTCTGTCCCTGCCAATCCGTCATCACCGCACTGCCAAAGGACCCTGGCCCTTCAGTATCACATTGCAGCCTGGGGGGCTCGTGAGAAATGCAGATCCCCAGACCCCCCAACACCCAATGACCCCGAATCTCTGGGGCTGAGCCTCAGCAAAGGACAGCTCTCCCGAGGATTCTGCTGCTTACAAGTTTGAGAACCACTGCTTCAGAGGAAAAGGGCCCAAAATGCTTGTCTGTCTTTTTTCCTTTGGACGAGCAAAGTGAATATCTCTGGCTGTTGTTAAAGCCAGTGTAGGCAGGATCAAGTAGAGGAGAAAGCCAGGCTCTGGAACCAGGTAAACCTGGGCTCACATTCCTGCTTTGAACCTTGCTAGTTGGCAGCCTCAGCTTAGTCCTGGGACCTCCCTGTCTCCATTCTCTGCTCTGTACAAAGGGGACGACACTGCCTTCCTTGTACCGTGCCTCTTTGAAGACCTGAGATAAACGGATATCACGCGCCTAGCTCAACATATGAGCCATAATCAGTTTTCACCAGTCAGAGATGCGATGTGATGCACACAGCTGGCAGACCTACAGGTTTGTATGGAGGGTGCTCCCTCCAGATGCTCTGGGCCAGGCAGACCCTGGGCGTGGAGGCTTGCCCACAGCCTCCTCGCCTGGAAACTGCGCCCTGCTGGTCTCACGCACAGCTGCACCAGTCAGCCACTCTCTGTGTTTCTCTACTCTCCCCTTCATCGATGCATGACTCATGGCTTCATTCATGTCTCCATGTGTGTGTAGAAACCTAGGCAAGCAGCCATTCCTAGGGACATTGCAGGACAACCTCATTGAGATGGACATTCTCAGCGCCTCCCGCCATGATGGGGCTTACAATGACGGGTAGGTGACGTCCCCATGCTCTTCCCCTCTGTGTGTCCTCTCCCTGTGGCCCCCGCTCTTGCATGCTGACCCTGAGACCTTTCCCTGGGACCTCCTTGGGGAAGTGATGAGGCCATTTTGCCTGCCCATCCCCAAGCGTGTGTTCAACTTGCAAGAGTTTATCCTTGGAGTACCCTATCGCCCAGCATATTAACAGCAGTCTTGTTAATATGGCACTCCCAGCATCTCATCGGCTGCCTCTGACATCCGGAAGCCATCTCATGTAGCCGCCTCTATGCAGCACAGGCCCTGTGTTGTATGTATGCTGGCCCTGGCGCTGTATTCTGTGGCCCGAGGCCTCTTGCACTGCAGCAGAGTACAAGATTCCTCTCAGTCTTACCTTCTGCCCTAAGACTTCGGGGGCATGCAGGGCAACCAGTGCACCCCGTTTCCCAGGCCTGCCATTGCCATGGTTAAAGACAGGCTGTGGAGGATTTCCTGGCACCTAATTTGGCCACAACCATGTGCTTTGACCTTGCCATGCTGCCCTCAAGGCTATGGCCAGGCTGCAGGACAGAGTTGCCTGTCTGTCCTCTGCCACAGCTGTTACCAGGGGCCTGGAAGGCAGCAGACTGGCTTCTGAGCAGAGTTCTTTGAAGGCATTTGCTGCCATTCGCTGTGTAACAGCCACTAAGGGACTCTTGGCCTTGGCAGAGTTTAGTAGTGGTTTCTTGGTTCCCACCCCTACCAAAGTGAAAGTGAAACTGAAAGTCACTCAGTCCTGTCTGACTCTTTGCAACCCCGTGGAGTATACAGTCCATGGAATTCTCCAGGCCAAAATACTGGAGTGCAGAGTGTTTCCCTTCTGCAAGGGATCTTCCCAAACCAAGGATCGAAAACCCAGGTTTCCCGCTTTGCAGATGGATTCTTTACCAGCTGAGCCACAAGGGAAGCCCAAGAATACTGGAGTGGGTAGCCTATCCCTTCTCCAGAGGCTCTTCCCGACCCAGGAATCCAACGGGGGTCTCCTGCAGTGCAGGCAGATTCTTAACCAACTGAGCTATCAGGGAAGCCCAACTCCCTCTTAAAAAAAAAAAGTTGGTATTCCATTCCTCCACCATGGTACAAAAGCAAAGGATGCATTGGAGGGAGAGGAAAAACTGGCGATTTCATAATCTCCGGGGGAGGGGTGGGGTGGCCAGAATAGGGTTTTAGGCATTTTCCAAGTTACTGCAATAATTTTAGAAGACATCTAGTTCCTTCTGCAAGAAAACAGCATCCCAGCCCCCCCGTGGCTTCCCAGGAAAAGGATCTCAGCACCCAGCCTTCTGTCCAGCTGGGGTGGGTTCCCCATGGGCAAGGCTGTCCCACCCGTGTTTCTATGGAAACGTGTCTCCGTGTGCCCTGTTCTGTCCGGCACATGATTTTCCTTTTTCTCTGTCCCTCCTCTCCTCCGTGGCAGCTCTCTCTCCCCGTCTCTCTAGGCTCTTCTGCATGCTTCTTCTGCCGCTATCTCCACCCTCAGGCTAGTGTGGGCTCCCGAGGCACCGGCTAACCCGGCTGCCCCCGGCTTCTCTCCATCCACAGGCACTTCCTCTTCAAGCCGGGAGGCACCTCCCCGCTCTTCTGCAGCGCGGCACCAAGCTACCCTCTGACGTCCAGCACAGTGTACTCGCCGCCGCCCCGGCCCCTGCCCCGCACCACCTTCTCCCGCCCGGCCTTCAACCTCAAGAAGCCCTCCAAGTACTGTAACTGGAAGTGCGCGGCTCTGAGCGCCATTGCCATCTCAGCCACGCTGGTCATCCTGCTGGCGTACTTTGTGGGTAAGTACCCCCCGCCCCAGCATCCCTGGGGGCCCCTTCGGCCCAGAGGGCAGTGACCGAGACACCTGTGGGCGGTCAGAACTTGCAGGGTGAACCGTGCAGGCCAGGCGCCCTGGGCCAGCTGGTAACCATGCCCCCCTGCACCCCAAGACTGTCAAGGGGGGCTCTGGGACCGTCCCCTCCTCCTGCATGTACACCAGGAAGGTGGCATGCGTGTACATCCTGGATGTACCTCCTGTCGGCCCCCTCGTGTGATGGAAGCCTGGCATCGTCTGTGACATGACTGTCACGGGTGGTAGTCACTAGAAACGAAGTGGCAAGCTGGGAGGCTGGACAGCAGGCTGGCCTCTCCTGTGGGTGCCATGCCACTGCAGCGAGGAGCAAGGAGGAGGCCGCGGGCCCTGGGGCTGGAGGGAAGCTGCCACAGAGTGGGCTGCGCTGACCTCAAGCCAGGAAAGCGGGTCTGAAGGTGAGGGTCTGGCCGGGCCTTCTGGGGGTGCCGAGGTCCCCTAGTGGGAGACTGTGGTTGGGAAGGTCCCCCGTGAGCGGTTGGCGCTGGCTGAGGGGACACACAGGCCGGCCTGCCTAGCTGACCCCAGGGCTCCCACTATGTAACACACCCCTCTAGGCCCACCGCTGTGCCTGCGGCACCCCCACTGCGTGTTCCTCTGATGTGTTTGCCGCGCAGTTGGGTGTCCTGCTTCCGACCCCTGCCTTTGGCCTTTGGTCTGCTCCCGGAAGGATGTTACTCCGGAGAGAGGCGTAGAGTCCGCTGCCTCTCTGTAAATCAACCTGTTAGTAACGGCATCCACCAGGGTTGGCTTAACCCTCTGTCCTTCCCAACCTTCAGATTCTATCATTCTAAGATGTATGGTAGGTTAGGCCAGCTTGAGAAGGCCTGGAATCCACACTCAGGCATTCTGAGATCCTTCTGTTAGCAAAGGAAACCTTGCTGTGTGAACCCAATAAATAGAAATGAAACTCACTGGCAAAAGCCAGAGGAAGACAGAGTGCTGCCCGCTGTGGAAAAGGACTCTGTGACAAGCAGTCACCATGGGTGGGAGAGGACTGTCTCAAGAGGTAGTAAGCACTGTCACAAGGCGTGATGAATAGAGCACGGCTCCCACTGGTTTGGGAGGAAGAGACAAACCTGAATGGGGGTCTGGGTGATGTAAGCTGTAAAATCACCTCGCTCTCAAGATGTTTAAGTAAAAACAAGTAATCAGGAAGATGATAACCCTCCGAACAAAGATTCCTTAAGCATCTGGAGCTACAGTAAGCCTCACCTGGCATGCCAGGTCTCTTCTCCGCTTGTGAAGATTGGGCTGGAGAATCTCATGGCATCAAGATCAGGTTGGCATATGTGTTTATCTGCTCTTCTGTTTGATTGATTAGCTGTGGCCACCTTGAAAAGTTGTGCTGAGAAGCCTCCCAAGGCTTCATTCAGACTCCATGGAAGAGTCTGTGACTGATTGCTGATGTCTGTTGTCGTCACAGGAGTGGAGAATATTGATGACAAGCCAAGTATTTGCCACCCCTGCTCTGGGTCATTGGGTAAAAAGGATCAGCCAAACTGGGAGCAGTCAGCTCCCAGCCAGGTTCTGCAAGAGCTTCAGGAGTAGTATAGATCAGGTTACCGGGGAGGGTTGTGGGATTCCAAGCACGGCCACCTGGTGCAGCAGTTTCTCCGTGGCATCACCAGTACTGTAACCCCACCGACCGCTAGCACACCCCTTGCTTTTTACTGACATTATTATATTTCATAGATGAGTTGACTTTATTATTATTATTATTTTTT
This sequence comes from Raphicerus campestris, assembly GCA_006410735.1. NCBI lineage: Eukaryota > Metazoa > Chordata > Mammalia > Artiodactyla > Bovidae > Raphicerus > Raphicerus campestris. Next base: position 177,418 of record SJYW01055067.1, read on the forward strand.
TTGGCTAATCCCAAACTCCTAATTTACCCCCCTCCCCGCCTTTCTCCTTTGAGAACCATAAATTTTTTAAAATTTTATTTATTTTTAATTGAAGTATAATTGCTTTACAATATTGTGTTGGTTTCCGTCATAAACATGCATCAGCCGTAAGTATATATGTGTCCCCTCCATCTTGAACGTCCCTCTACCTCCCACCCCATCCCACCCCTGTAAGTTGTCCCAGAGCCTCAGTTTGAATTTCTTGAGTCATACAGCAAGTCCCCACCGGCTATCTGTTTTACATATGGCAGCGTACACGTTTCCATGCTACTCTTCCCATCCGTCCCACCCTTTTCTCCCCTCCGTGCTGACAAATCTGTTCTCTCTGTCTACATCTCCAGTACCGCCCTGCAAACAGGTTATAGATCAGAAGGCTTTTGAACAAGCAGTGTCACTGTTCATCAAGAGACAGCAACTTGTTTTGTGTTAAAGTCGTAAGGTTGATGCTCTACACTGTGTAACTTGGTTCAGAAAGTCTGTCTTTATTTGATTAAATAACGTGTCTTTCTGCCATCCATCCCGTGGGCTTCTTCCTCTCCCGTTTAGTAAGACTGTATCATCAACTATCTAAAAGTAGGGGCTTCTGTGGGAGCTGGTGAGTTTCCTGTCTAGGAAGAGTGCAAATAGTGCTTAATGACCATGTAAGCAAGACAAAAATTCGTTCATTGAATAGGGCTTGCCACTGGAGGACCTTTCATTTTCCTTCCCACATTGATAATGTCAAATTCCAAAAATAGTCACAACCTAGAACCTGAGAGTTACGTTTTATTTGGTGAGAATTTTTAGGACGTCAAGCTTGGGAGACAGACTCTGAATAACCCTGACATAATTGCTCCGAGGAGGTAGGCTGCAGGGTGGGAGTCGGGTTATACAGAAGTTTGCAGCAAGGGACAGGTAGTCTGAATATCAAAAGACTGTTGTTAATTAAGGAAAACCAGGTATCTCAAGGAATTTGGCACTTTTCTGTGTATGGGAGGATGAAAGAGGCAGGGCCCACTGAAATCATTCCTCTCATATGTCTCAGCTATCTGAGGTAGGCATCCTGCTTCTTGCTTTTTCAAATCCTTAGTTCCTTGTTCACCGTAGGGAGTAGCAGCAGCTGCTGGATCATAAGCACTGTTCTCCCTTTTGGGTGCCCTCCAGGCTCAGAAATTCACACTTGGGGGCCTGAAATTGCTGATGGCTGCGACATCCTTGTTTACTGATATGGCAGGAAATACTCCCTTTCACAGTAGTCTTAGAATCTACAATTTTGTGTATACTCTTTTTCATTCAGCAAACCAAACAAGGTGCCTTCAAGTCAGGCCCTGTGCTGCGCTAGGGCCAACAGCATGTCCCCTACTCTTGAGGTGCTGCCAGCTTAGAGGCAGCGATTGATCCAACGTGACCTCGTAGTATATTACCTGTGACATGGGGAGCAGCTGTGGGAATACCTAGCGCCCTCCAGGAGGGACCCGAGGAGGCTTCCTGGCTAAGGTGCTGTTTTAGCTGAGTCTTCAGGTCACAGAAGTAGACATGAAGGAAAGGAATTTCACACCAAGGAATGTTTCCAAGTCTTGAAAGAAGGTGATCTGGTAGCAAAGACATTTTCTGTTTGAAGACTTTGAGGGGCATGGGGGCCAAGATTGGAGCTAATGTAGGAGAGAGTGGTCAGATTCTGAAGATCACTGTGGAGGCCAAGTTCAAGACCTTGCTGGATGGGCAACAGGGAAGCCCTGAAGGGCTTGAAGCTGTGGCAGGACATGTTTGTCTTAGAAAGTTCAGGATGGAGGGAGGAAGAATGGGCCTTACTGCCCAACAAGTCAGGAGAAGATGAGGGCTTCAACTCAGAGGGTGACAGTGTTGGGGGGGAGGCGGGTGGTTGAGGTTGATTGGGAGAATTTGGGTCTCAATACAGGAGAGGTCAGTCCACTGAGAAGGTATTCCTGCCAAGAATAAATACATCCTTCTGCCAAAGCCTGAGGTATATAGACAACTTAAAACGGGAGTTTAGGATCCATATCCAAGGGCCCGATCAGAGGGGCAAGCCTGCGGACTTCCCTCTGTTAACCTGGAGACTCGGCAAGGAGACTCCAGGGCAGAGCTCGCAGCAGCCTGAGAGTCTGGACTCCATGCCCAGCTCAGCCACTGAACAGCTGTTGCTCCTTGGGCAACTTTCTTCTCCCCCTGAGTCCTGATTTCTCCCTCACAGTCCACTCACTGCCTTGGGAGGATGCTTCTGAGTTTGGAGGAAGAGTAAGCTAAGGCCGTGAGTGCGTCGCGGGTGCCGGCTGGGTCCCACAAGTCCTCGAGGGCTGGCTTGGCAGCCNATTTCTCCCTCATAGTCCACTCACTGCCTTGGGAGGATGCTTCTGAGTTTGGAGGAAGAGTAAGCTAAGGCCGTGAGTGCGTCGCGGGTGCCGGCTGGGTCCCACAAGTCCTCGAGGGCTGGCTTGGCAGCCTTTGCTCGCTCTCCAGCTGCTTGGCCTTCAAGGGCCAAAGGTGAGCTCATGTTGGCTTGGCCATCATCTCAGGCCGTGATGACTAACTTGTAAGGATCTATCAATTATTCAAAATCAAATTAATTGTCTCTGCCACGCACAAATATCCTTCACAAAGACTTTTGCCAGCAGACCAGCTGATCTCATCAACAGGCAAGAAGCGCAGATCTTTAATTAGATTTTGATGAAAAATTGTGTTTAATTTCAAGTATAATCAATTATTAATTACTGTAATGAGCGAGTCTGACTGGGTTTACTAATTAACTCATTTAAAAATTATGAATAACCTTTTCATTTGTAATTATTTTTTACATCTCCTATCAAGTTCCAGAGAAGAATTGCATCACCTCACCAGCAGAGAGGGAGTTGAAAACAGAGGGCAGGAAAGAGTTGTTCTTTCTCCGGGGTCTGCTCAGGGCTGCCACGTCTGGATGGGGCTCAAGATCCACTTGACTTTCAGTTTTTAGTTGGAAAGTTTATTGAGAACGAAGCGCCTGGTGACCTTTCATTTGTAGACACATTGGTCGCTGTTTCATAGGGAGATGGAGAAGCCGGAGTCAGCACTGATTACCCATAAAGGCTGCAGGACCCAGGGCCTTGCCCTCGGGCTGTCTTCTCATCCCCTGGGATGTTACAGTCTGTTCTGCCCTGGGCTGGGAACCTAGGGAGGACCCTCACTGAGCCTGGGGGATCTCTTAAGGATCATGCAAGGACGTGTGATTTTCGCCTCCGAAGGACGCCCTTTTCAGAGAGGCCACCACTAGGGTGGGTGCCTTGCCATAGTCACCTATTCTCTCTATAAAGGTTTTCAGGTTGGTTTAGTCTCCATTTGAATACCCTGCCTTTTCTTTCCCAAAGAAATCTGTTCACAGAACGTAATGGGAAAAGGAGGGTGTGAGGGGAAGGTTCGTTGTAAGTTAGACCATGAAACTTGTGCCGTCGTGGCGATAATGCTTTATTTGATAGCATTTAATCATTTTAAAAACATTTTCACCCCATCAAGCAGTGTGGTTTAGAGTAGTAAAAATAACAGGGGTCAGTTTTTGTGATTGATGATCAGGGCAGTTCGCTTCCATCATACCCTGTCCACTTGGCCCTGACTCCTCTAAGCACATTGCTTGTGTTTCCTCACTGAAATCTCCCAGTGGCCTGTGGGTTATTATCTCCAAATTACAGATAAGGACATGGAAACCCTGTGAACTTAAGTAACTCATCCACTGTTACACAGTCAATGGCTAGCCTGTGCACTCAGCCTCTTGAGCTGACGCTTTTAGTCTGGTTTTTTCCCTCTCTCTTGAGCTCACAGTCTCAAGCTTCATGCTGTAACTTTCCCATCTCAGTACTGTAGTGTTAGTCACTCAGTCGTGTCCGACTCTTTGCAGCGCCATGGACAGAGTTCAACAGGCTCCTCTGTCCATGGGATTCTCCAGGCAAGAATACTGGAGTGGGTTGCCATGCCCTTCTCCAGGGGATCTTCCGATCCAGAGATCAAACCTGCGTCTCCTGCACTGCAGGTGGATTCTTTATCATCAGAGCCACCAGAAAAGCCCACCTTAGTATCTGATATACTAAATTTTTGCTATGTACCTAGCATCAGTCCAAGCCATTACTAAACACTTATCATCTCTCTGAACACTCACAACAGTTCTGTCTTCTGGAAGAGGAAACTAAAGCTCAGTTAATGCTTTGCCTGGGTCGCACAACTGGTAAATGACATGGGGTTTCAAAGGCCACATTCTCAGCCACTACCCTATAGCTCAGATGACGGAGGATCAGGAAACCCCATTCAGGCCCTGACTCCATACCTTGCTGGCTGTGTAAACTTGAACAAGTGGCCTAACCTTGCTGAACTTCAGTTTCCACTTTCCCTATGGCTGATGTGGCTGGAATGATTGGGCCCTTTTTATAGGAGAGGAGACCGAGGGTAGCATTGTGGTTGAGAGCCTGAGTTCTAAAATAAGGCTGTGCTGTGCTGTGCTTAGTCACTCAGCTGTGTCCAACTCTTCGTGACACCATGGACTATAGCCCGTCGAGTTCCTCTGTCCATGGGGATTTTCCAGGCAAGAATGCTGGAGTGGGTTGCCATGCCCTCCTCCATGAAATAAGGCTGCCTGCTTTCAAGTCCCAGTTCAACTGCCTAATGTGCTTTGAGACCTCAGGCAAGTTAATTTAACCTCTATTAGCCTCAGTTTTGGAGAAGGCAGTGGCAACCCACTCCAGTACTCTTGCCTGGCAAATCCCATGGACGGAGGAGCCTGGTAGGCTGCAGTCCATGGGGTCCCTAAGAGTCGGACACTACTGAGCGACTTCACTTTCACTTTTCACTTTCCTGCACTGGGGAAGGATATGGCAACCCACTCCAGTGTTCTTGCCTGGAGAATCCCAGGGATGGGGGAGTCTGGTGGGCTGTCGTCTCTGGGATCACAGTGAGTTGTTCACGACTGAAGTGACTTACCAGCAGCAGCAGCATCCTCAGTTTACCCATCTATAAAATGGGAATAATATAGTGGCCACTTCACGGGGTTTTGTGATGTTCTAGTAAGATAATTTGCATAAAGCAGCTATCCCACTGCCTGGCACATAGTGGGCTCTCAAGAAATGTTACATACTGTTATGATCATTAATAGGATCATTAGTACTGTTAGCATCCCATGGAAAAGAATAAGTCTTGAGCAAGAACTTGGGCCAGCATCATCTNACAGCCTCTGGGTAACTGCAGAACATTCCGACATGCTCCAAAATCATGAGGGACTCTGTTCAAATTAGGTTGCATTTTTCACCTCCACCAGCAGCTGACTGAACTGGGGGGAAAAAATTCAGAATCCTTGTTCGAAGTGGTGATAGTTTAATTTATAAGTGAGAATGTTGTAGAGCTTAATTGCCGCTTTTCAAAAGGCAGCTTCTAGAGAGCATTGCTGGTTGGGATATTATTGCAGCTCATGGTCTGCAAGAGCTTGAGTCATCCAGCTCTTCAAGTCATCCAGGGAAATTTTGACAGGGGTGGACTTGGGCACTCAGTGTGACTTGCACAGACTTGGGCAGCCTCCCTCATGCAGGCATGAACGAGGCACACCTACGCACGTGACTTCCTCATGGCAGCAGTCCAAGGAGAAGTCTCAGGTTTCCCTTCCTGTTTGGTAGTGTGGTCTCCCATCCTAATGTCTCATTCTCTGCTGCAGTTGTTTTTCAGTCACTCAGTCGTGTCTGACTCTTTGTGACCCCAGGACTGCAGCACTCCAGGCTTCCCTGTCCTTCACTGTCTCCCAAAGTTTGCTCAAACTCATGTTCATTGAATTGATGATGCCATCCAACCATCTCATCCTATGTTGCCCCCTTCTTCTCCTGCCCTCAATCTTTGCCCAAATCAGGGTCTTTTCCAGTGAGTCGGCTCTTTGCATCAGGTGGCCAAGGTGTTAGAGCTTCTGCATCAGTCCTTCCAATGAATTTTCAGGGTTGATTTCCTTTAGGACTGACTGGTTTGAGCTCCTTGGTGTCCATGGGACTCTCAAGAGTCTTCTTCAACACCACAGTTTGAAAGCATCAGTTCCCAGTGCTAAGCTTTCTTTATCGTCCAACTCTCACATCCATACATGACTACCATAGAAAAACCATAGATTTGATTATAAGGACCTTTGTTGACAAAGTGATGTCTCTGCAAAAGTGATGTCTCTGCTTTTTAATACACTAGGCTATCTCGGCTACAGACTCTGTCCCAACACAGTGCTTGGCACAGAGTAGCTGTGCTCAGTGAGCTATGACTGAACCAAAGACTTGCAAGATGGTAAAATCTGCCAAGGTGTTTCTAGGCAGAATAGTGTGGGCATAAGCATGGTGGCGGAAATGTGCATTTTATGTCCTAGGCCTCGAGCACAGGTGAATTGGATGTGAAATGAACAGAGGAAGCATTAGAGACAGAAGCCAGGGTGGTTGAAGCCCCTGCTGCCCCACAATTATGCCCACTTGGTTCCGCTCCTGCAGCAGCAGGATCTCAGATGCCATTGGCTTCCTAAGCACAGGCCTGCTGCACTCTGGGCCTGGGTGAGCAATAAGGCTCATTTTCTTCCCTTTCTCTTCGACTTCGTATCAGGCCTTTTGGATAGAAGCCATAGATTTAGCTTTATAGCCCAAAGAATGGGAAACAGAGATGATTGAACTTGATCTTTCAGGAGGAGGAAAAAGTGATAAAGATATAGAATCCTGTAAAGATACAGGATCCTGTATTAAAGGCTTTCTCTCCAAGATTGATTCCTTCATGCTGCTCTGTGGGAAATACTAATAGCAAGATATATATATAGATTGTTCTCTTTATAACAGACCCCAGACACATATCCTTCAGCTCCCCAAAAAGGAGGACTTAAGGAGGCCGGTCGTGTGCAAGGCCAGCTCTCGGGGGAGAGGGCAGGCTTGCTCCGTGGGACTAACGAGGGCAGAACAGGGACTAAGGGTGAGAATGGTGGGAAGGCTGACTCTGACTCAATGAGAAAGGACTCCTCTCAGAGACAACAGCCTGTGAGGGTGGGCCGCCTGTGTCTGCAGCCAGAGGGGAGACTCAAGCATTGCAGCTCCGCAGATCAGTGGCTCCCATCCACATCGTCCTTCTGCCGTGACTTCTGATGCCACCCACACCAGGACCTGATCTCCTTAAGATGAGTTTCTGCACCTGTAAAATCAGAATAAACAGCCAGGACTAGCTTGAAGTGAGTAAGTCATTCACTGTCATTCAGCTCAGCCTGAAAGAAAATTGTCCATCTTACAGAGCTCCCTCCTTCCCCATCCTCGCTTATCCTCCCATTGGCAGGACCCCACCAGGAGCCAGAGCTCAAGGGAACCCACTCATCCTAACCGTGTGGCTCAGTCCCTCAGGGCGCAGAGCCGGGGGTAGAAGGAGAGGGTGGGTCTGGAGGGTGAACGGCTGGCACCAGTCTCCCCACTCTTCAGAGTTCTTGCCCTAGCACCATTCAGGGTTCTAGACCAGGACTGAGACCCACGCACCACTCAGGTGTGGCTCCCTTACCTGTACACCCGCTCAGCCACCAGGCCCCGACTGCCTGTTTTTAAAATCAGATTTATTGAGATATAATTTACATACAGAAAATAAATGCTTTTTAGGCATCCCATGCTATGAATTCTGGCAGCGTTGTGTGACCATTACTACAGCAACACACAGAATATTTCCATCACCCCAAAGGCTCCCTTTGTCAAGTCAGTCTTCTCCATCCTCAGACTCCGGCGACCAGGCATCTAGTCCCCAGCTCCATAGTTTTAGGTACCGTCTTTGAGACGTGGAGCAAAGACGTGATGTATTTACAGGATTCAAAGATCAGGTGTTACCTGCCATAACCTTCAAACTGTAAGGCTACTAAGTGTTGTTGAGAAAAGTTTAAGATATAATTTTAGAATTCAAGATATGAAGGCAAAGAGCTGGAACGTTTTAGGTTTCTCCGTGTGTCATACTTGACTTCCTTAGAGGACTGCAGCCAAGACCACCGTGTCATCGGCATGAATCCACAAGCGTAGGCCCTCCTCCCTGTTTCATGGACCATCTTTTCAGCAGCATATTTCTAAGTGTTAACACAAAAATCTCGATCTAGTCAAGTTTGATACCCCTGTAATATTTGTGCCATTATTATATCATTGCTTTCCTCTATTTCCAACTGTTTGTTGTTATAAACAATACTTCAGTGACCGGAAAGAAAGAAAAATCTGCTTTCTTTCCTCTCTCACTGACTTTGGGGGGTGTTTCCCTGAGCAGGATTTCTGGGTCACGAGGTATAGACAGTTCAAAGCCAGCATGACTCAATTGCTAAGGGCTCCTCAGAAGGACAGGACTGAATCCCCTGGTCTCCAGCTAAGTACCTGGTTTCCCTGCTCGTTTGCGGCTTTGTGTCTGCTCTTGGGTCAGCTGGTCCAACCAGTGCAGGTCAGGGAGGTTGCAAGTGGCCCTGAGACCCAGAGAGGTAAAGGAGCTTCATTTGTGGAGGGAACCACCCACCTTCTCCCAGTCAGTCCCTTCTGAAAGCTTAGCTCATGTGTCCCTTTCTCAGCGAAGCTCCTCTGATGACCACACACTAGGCCAGGAACCCAGTTGTACGCGCTCACAGTGCCAGGAGCTTCACCGTCATTGCAGCTGGGGCCTGGGTCTCAGCCTGGCTCAGCTCTGTCTCCACTGGAATGTAAGACTTACACTGTAGACTGTAAGCTCTGTGGGGACGGGAGTGATTTCTATCTTGTCCAGAGCTGTGGCCACAGCTTCTTGTACCAGCATGTGGCAGGATGTAGCCTGTGTTCAGCAAAAGTGTGTTGCAGGAAAGAAAGGAGACAAGGATGTTGGAACCAGAACCCAATGGATATCGCAAGGTGTGGAATTTACGGAGAGAAAATGGTAAACCTAAAAGCTTAGGCTCTTACAGGGAACAGAGACCAAAAGTCTAGAGGCAGGGAGAGCAGGGAGATCATAGGAGAGTGAAAAGCGGTTCCTGGAAACAAAGGGAAGGGAGGCCAGCCAGGGGTGGCGTGAGGAACAGGCCTGGCGGTGGGCCCTCGCCTGTTCCTCCCAGCTGCAAGACTGAAGTGAGAAGCTCGCTCTCTCTGAGCCTCGGTTTCCCCCTCCGGTGAAAGCAAATAATAGGCTATCGCAAGGAGGCTATGACAATAGGGCGCCTGCTGCTTTCTAACAAGAGCTACTAATGAATGAAGGCTGTCTTCCCCTCCCGGCAGCAAGCAAGGTTTGTTGAATGTGAGGGCCAAACAGTCTTCAGTTTGGAAGTGTCTCAAAAAGAAAGGACCTGAGTTTATTAGGATTTTCATGTTTTGTAACCCCAGCTACAGAGACTGACAGAGACAGCACACTCTTCCCAGGACTTGGGGGCAGGGGGCTTGCCCCAGGAGTAGTTCCAAGGCCCCTGAGGAGGCAGCATAGCTCATGGTCGATCAGGGACCAGCTGTGTGTCCAGAATCCTCCTTCCCCAGCTGCACCCTGGGCGTGTGGAAGAAGAATTGATTTTTCCAGATTTTTAGCATCCTTGGGAAGAACCTGTCCCCAAGTCCTTGTTTCTATTCTGAACTAATTACTGTGAAATAACTTAATTGCACTTAGATGCAGAGAGAAAGTGAGAATAGTCTCCCTGATGGCTGTTTTTCCACTATTGCAAGCACCTACTTACAGAGAAGAGGTGGTCACTCAGGGCTGACTTAGAGCTGTAGGCTGGGGACAGAGATGAGGAGACCCAGCCAAGCAGCTCTTCATTGCAGGGGTGGGAGGAGGGGAGAGAGGCAGAGAAAGAGAGGATTGGGAAAGGGGAGAGGAGGTGAGTTGGCTGTAAAAAGCACAGTGTGTCCTTCCTTCTAGCAGTAACACAATGAACCCACAGCTAAACGGCTTCATCCTTCTAAAGACAGCAATGTAGTCTAAGAGCAAAAGCCACGGACTTTACCTTCTAGTCCTGCTCACACAGGTTTCTTTATCCCTCCACGACTTGGTTTTCTCATGGATAGTTTTGTCCATTAATATCCAAGAGGTGTCTTGAGCATTAAGAGGCAGAGCGTCTACAAAGGTTCCAGCCAGGTGGGTGGTCCCTGGTAGGCGCTGAGGATATGTGGGTCTCACTCTTCCAGGCAGCCAGATCACCCAGAGATTTGAGCCCCTTTCAGATTCAGCATCCAGGGCCATCTGCACACGCAGGGACTTCAGGTCATCTGGGATGCAGTAGAGGGAGCTTCCGAANTGAGCAATAAGGCTCATTTTCTTCCCTTTCTCTTCGACTTCGTATCAGGCCTTTTGGATAGAAGCCATAGATTTAGCTTTATAGCCCAAAGAATGGGAAACAGAGATGATTGAACTTGATCTTTCAGGAGGAGGAAAAAGTGATAAAGATATAGAATCCTGTAAAGATACAGGATCCTGTATTAAAGGCTTTCTCTCCAAGATTGATTCCTTCATGCTGCTCTGTGGGAAATACTAATAGCAAGATATATATATAGATTGTTCTCTTTATAACAGACCCCAGACACATATCCTTCAGCTCCCCAAAGAGGAGGACTTAAGGAGGCCGGTCGTGTGCAAGGCCAGCTCTCGGGGGAGAGGGCAGGCTTGCTCCGTGGGACTAACGAGGGCAGAACAGGGACTAAGGGTGAGAATGGTGGGAAGGCTGACTCTGACTCAATGAGAAAGGACTCCTCTCAGAGACAACAGCCTGTGAGGGTGGGCCGCCTGTGTCTGCAGCCAGAGGGGAGACTCAAGCATTGCAGCTCCGCAGATCAGTGGCTCCCATCCGCATCGTCCTTCTGCCGTGACTTCCGATGCCACCCACACCAGGACCTGATCTCCTTCAGATGAGTTTCTGCACCTGTAAAATCAGAATAAACAGCCAGGACTAGCTGAAGTGAGTAAGTCATTCACCGTCATTCAGCTCAGCCTGAAAGAAAATTGTCCATCTTACAGAGCTCCCTCTTTCCCCATCCTTGCTTATCCTCCCGTTGGCAGGACCCCACCAGGAGCCAGAGCTCAAGGGAACCCACTCATCCCAACCGTGTGGCTTGGTCCCGCAGGTCACAGAGCCGGGGAGAGAAGGAGAGGGTGGGTCTGGAGGGTGAACGGCTGGCACCAGTCTCCCCACTCTTCAGAGTTCTTGCCCTAGCACCATTCAGGGTTCTAGACCAGGACTGAGACCCACGCGCCACTCAGGTGTGGCTCCCTTACCTGTACACCCGCTCAGCCACCAGGCCCCGACTGCCTGTTTTTAAAATCAGATTTATTGAGATATAATTTACATATAGAAAATAAATGCTTTTTAGGCATCCCATGCTATGAATTCTGGCAGCGTTGTGTGACCATTACTACAGCAACACACAGAATATTTCCATCACCCCAAAGGCTCCCTTTGTCAAGTCAGTCTTCTCCATCCTCAGACTCCGGCGACCAGGCATCTAGTCCCCAGCTCCATAGTTTTAGGTACCGTCTTTGAGACGTGGAGCAAAGACGTGATGTATTTACAGGATTCAAAGATCAGGTGTTACCTGCCATAACCTTCAAACTGTAAGGCTACTAAGTGTTGTTGAGAAAAGTTTAAGATATAATTTTAGAATTCAAGATGTGAAGGCAAAGAGCTGGAACGTTTTAGGTTTCTCCGTGTGTCATACTTGACTTCCTTAGAGGACTGCAGCCAAGACCACCGTGTCATCGGCATGAATCCACAAGCGTAGGCCCTCCTCCCTGTTTCGTGGACCATCTTTTCAGCAGCATATTTCTAAGTGTTAACACAAAAATCTCGATCTAGTCAAGTTTGATACCCCTGTAATATTTGTGCCATTATTATATCATTGCTTTCCTCTATTTCCAACTGTTTGTTGTTATAAACAATACTTCAGTGACCGGAAAGAAAGAAAAATCTGCTTTCTTTCCTCTCTCACTGACTTTGGGGGGTGTTTCCCTGAGCAGGATTTCTGGGTCACGAGGTATAGACAGTTCAAAGCCAGCATGACTCAATTGCTAAGGGCTCCTCAGAAGGACAGGACTGAATCCCCTGGTCTCCAGCTAAGTACCTGGTTTCCCTGCTCGTTTGCGGCTTTGTGTCTGCTCTTGGGTCAGCTGGTCCAACCAGTGCAGGTCAGGGAGGTTGCAAGTGGCCCTGAGACCCAGAGAGGTAAAGGAGCTTCATTTGTGGAGGGAACCACCCACCTTCTCCCAGTCAGTCCCTTCTGAAAGCTTAGCTCATGTGTCCCTTTCTCAGCGAAGCTCCTCTGATGACCTCACACTAGGCCAGGAACCCAGTTGTACGCGCTCACAGTGCCAGGAGCTTCACCGTCATTNATTTGTGGAGGGAACCACCCACCTTCTCCCAGTCAGTCCCTTCTGAAAGCTTAGCTCATGTGTCCCTTTCTCAGCGAAGCTCCTCTGATGACCACACACTAGGCCAGGAACCCAGTTGTACGCGCTCACAGTGCCAGGAGCTTCACCGTCATTGCAGCTGGGGCCTGGGTCTCAGCCTGGCTCAGCTCTGTCTCCACTGGAATGTAAGACTTACACTGTAGACTGTAAGCTCTGTGGGGACGGGAGTGATTTCTATCTTGTCCAGAGCTGTGGCCACAGCTTCTTGTACCAGCATGTGGCAGGATGTAGCCTGTGTTCAGCAAAAGTGTGTTGCAGGAAAGAAAGGAGACAAGGATGT
>SJYW01055070.1:0-11598 GCA_006410735.1 Raphicerus campestris
GCAGCTCTGCAGTCGGTCTGGAAGTTAGCTTTTTCACAAGCTGCCTGCTGGCACTTCAGTGCAGGAGACCGGCAGACCCGGTTTTGTGGAATCTGACATCAAACTTTCCTTCCCTGCCAGTGACAGCCCGAGGTCAATCTCAAGGGAACTCCAGACTCTGAACTTGCTTCAGAGCAGCTTGGTATAGTGGGACCTCAGGAGACCTGGAGCAAATTCCAAGCCTCATCTTAAGCAAGTCGCTGTAGCTTCTCTGAGCCTTAGTTTTATCACCCAGAAAGCAGGGACTCACCCACTCATTCTCACCATCAACCCTTGGAGCCCGTCTGTGGCGGGTGCTATACTGGCTTTGGAGATTCAGCAGTGGGTAATGCACAGAATCTGCCCCTCCCCACGTCCCCTGCTACCAGAGAGCTCACTGATGGGGCTGGGAGAACAGACAGGCAGGGGAGGAGGAGCTCAGAGTGCCTGGAGGAAATTGCAAAATCAGAAAGGGCTTCTCTAAAGACCTAAGCTGAAGTCAAAGCCTGAACGACGGTCAGCGTGACGGAGCTGGGACAAGGCCAGTGTGCTGGGCAGAGGAGCGCCGGTGGGCATCGGGTGAAACCCATTTGGCAAATCCTAACCCTTGTTAAATCTGGACGGTGTACACATGGGGTTGACCCGATTGTGATTCTCTGTAGCTTTCTGTATGTTTGAAACCCTTCATAATAAGTGCTGTACAGAGTGAGCATTCCTACCGTTCGTCTCCATCTTCTCTGTCTCACCCGTTACTCATTGTGATTTGTTATCTGGGGCTGCAAATAACAGCATCTCTGATTAAGAGCAACTGAAATGAGAGGAGTTAGTTTTTGCTGCTCAACGAGAGACCTGAAGAATGGGGCTTCCAGTTTCCCAGCAGCAGCTCATTCGTGTCAGGGCCCTTGTCAACTCTGTAGCTTTCTAAACCTTTCCTCGTGGTCTCAAAATAGTTGCCACAGTCCAGATGTCATCTATTTATACCACCACCTCTAGAGCCGTTTTCTCGACCTTGGCACTATTGGCGTTCGGGGCAGACTAGTCTCTGTCATGCCAGCTGTCCTGTGCCTCACAGGATGCGACCTCGACCCACTGGATGCCAGTAGCAGCCCCCGCTTAGTTGTGACAACCAAAAATGTCTCCAGACATTACCAGATGCCCCATGGGGGACAAAATCACCCCCAGGTGGGAATAATTGGTCCAAACTAGGAAAGAAGAGGAGGCGATGATCTCTTGATGCAGCTCATTCTCTCTGCAGTGAGAGAAGCATTTTTGAGAAGCCCCAGCAGACCCTCCCCTTTAATGTCCACTGGCTGGCAGAGGGTCACACACCCATGCCTAACTGCTAGAGACCCTGGGACGGAGCTTCCACCATTTTCGGCTTTTCTAGGAGGGCGTGACTCCAATAGGGGAGGAGGAGGATGGAGGTGGCTGTGTGTAGCATCTGCCCGATGGGCTTTCACAGGAGGGACCAGGCATCTCTCCAGAGGTCTTTAAACAGATAAGGACTGTCTCCGGAGAGAGTCTGACTTGAAGGATGCTGCCTCTGATGATGTGAGTGTTTCGTGCTTTACACCGCGGACGTGATGAGCTGTCGCCTCACCTCTGCACGGACAGACTATTTCTGTCCCTCTTACAGAGATGAAGACCAGGGGCTGAGAAGGATGAAGCCACCTGTCACAGGCCCTGCGGTTCCTAAATGGGGGAGCTATCTGCTATGTCTGTCTCCAAAGCCCACACGTGTCACATGTACAGCACGTGCTCCTCCATTCTTCAGCCCCACCAGCCGGCAGAGGGTGGTTTTCAGAGACACAGCCCAGCACCGCAGGGCGGGGCACAGGGAGGACAGGGGCTCAGGAACAAGGCTTGACAACAAGCTCACCCCCTGCCAGTCTCCCCACCCTGCCTGGGGCTGGGAACTAGGCAGGCTTCCTGGAAAGGTCAGACGACCGTTTCCCTGCAGAACTGCAGTTGAGAGACTGACCCCCAGGATCCTTTGGTGCTCAGAGCGCCAGCTTGAGAGGAGATGCGGGGGGGCCACAGATGAGTCCGGCAGCTCCCCAAATTTGGCCGCTGGGCCCCCAAACTCTCCAGGGACTTGCTTGATGACACACTGCTCTCAGCTGTCATCATCCCATTGAACTTCCTACTATTACGTCATCCTGTACTGCAGAGGCTAGAAGGAAGGACAAAGAAACCACTTCCCCAAATCCTTCATAGCTGGGATACTTGGGATGCAGTTCTGCTCCTCCAGCCGAGATGAGGAGGATGGTGAGGCCAAGGCTGTCCTCTTGCTGCCTCGGGTTTTCTGGAACCGTCCAGTTTTTCCATACCTGCATTTCAGTGACCATTTGCCAATTATGTGAGCGGTTTAGGGGTCTGTGCAGAGGTGAAGAAGGCTTCTTATCTGCAGCATCCAGGCTTCTGCTCTGTGTTCTTGAAGCCAGCAGCCCTCGGTCTGTTTTTCCTGGAAAGCCAGCCCAGAGACGGCCCCTTTTGAAATTCCAGTGGCTTTTGTAAGCACCTGTTGCCTTCTAGTAATTTCTTTTTTTTTAAAGTAGTTAGAGTGGTTCTTTGTTTCTGCAATTGAACCTGACAACTTCGATCATGCCCGTAATCTTCACAACACTGACTCCATCTTACAGGTGAGAAAACTGAGGCCCATAGTAGCTCATCATCTGGCTTGAGACTTGACACTAATTAGTATTAGCATCAGAACCACAGTATGAAACCAGGTCTTCTGCCCCCTAACCCCGTGCCTTCCCACGTAATCCCAGGAAGATGTGATTTTTAACCTGGAGTGAAAGTGTAAAGCCCATATTTGACTTGCAAATCATAAAACCACTTTTCTCCTGAATTAATCCGAACCTGATTCTTGTTTATTTCAATTGCATGATTAAAAAGGAATAACGATTCTCCTATCGGGCTGAGCGGCTGTGATTGGCAGGGCCCTGCACACACAGTAGCCCCATGGTGGCTGCAGGTGGGGACCCTGTGCTCGTGACCCTTGTCCCCCACCTCCCAGCGCTTGAGTGGAGGACAAGATGGTACAGAGGAGTCACCATTTATCAGACACCATTAAGCGCCAGGTCACACACGCTGGTACAGCTCAGAAAGCACCAATCTTTTTTGTAAGGTTTACTGGTCTGTTTTGGCCGCGCTGCGTCTCCATTGCTGCATGCGGGCTTTCTCCAGTTGCAGGGATCGGGGTTGGGGTTAGTCTCTCCAGTTGCGGGGATCGGGGTTGGGGTTAGTCTCTCCAGTTGCAGTGCGTGGGCTTCTCGTTGTTGTGGCACCCGGGCTTAGTTACCCCTCAGCACGTGCCATCTTCCCAGACCGGGGATCGAACCCACGTCCCCTGCATCGGCAGGCGGATTCTTATCCACTGGACCACCAGGGAAGTCCCAGAAAGCATATTCTTTCAGGCCACAGTTAATGAGCAGGCCTATGGGGCGGCCGTGGTCTCATGCGCGCCATTCGTTTTGTTTTGGCTGTGCTGGGTCTTTGCTGCTACGTCAGGCTTTTCTCTAGTTGCAGGGAGCCGGGGCTCCTCTTCGTTGCAGCGCACGGGCTTCTCATCGCGGTGGCTTCTCTTGTGGAGCGCGTGCTCTAGAGCGCCTAGGGGCGTCAACAGTTGCAGCTCACAGGCTCTAGAGCAGGAGCTCAGTAGTTGCAGCACGTGGGCTTAGTTGCTCTGCGGCATGTGGAATCTTCCCGGACCAAGGGTCGAACCTGCATCCCCTACATTGGCAAGCGGATTCTTATCCACTGCACCACCAGGGAAGTCCATGACCATAGTTTTGACCTGCTCAGTTTTTTATCCTCGCTCGCCCTGCTGGTAACAGGGTAACAGCACCCTTGTTTTCCTTTGCAGGGGGCTTCTCCCTTCCCATCCTCTTGTTATGTGAGGTTTGGATGGCAATGACCTTCCACATCGCAGGCTCCAGGGGGAAGGTCTGACCCAGGGCTGGAGAAGTACCACATTCCCTCCCTGGATTTCAGGGATTTGGTCAGATGTTAGCCCGGGGCCCACGGAAGCTATAGGAGACTTGTTTCTGCAACTTCTCTTTCATTATGGAGAAAGAAAAAATGGTTCTTTCTGTTGGAGTAAAAGATGCAAGTATGGATCTGCTGGGGTTGCCACAGGCAGATAGCCTCTCAAAGGATGAAACCCAGGAGGGGCGGTGGGGAAGGCAGTGTCAAAATACAGGAGGCAGATTCTCAATGACATCGTTTACAGTGCTGGACTCAGCCCTGCCTGAAACTGTCATCTATTCTGTTGATGAGTTTGGGGGGTGGGTTTTCACTTGAGACTACTTATGAATAGTGCTACAAACATTCTTGCACATGAGTTTGGTAAACATATGTTCACATTTCTGCTGGGTATGTTCCAAGGAGCAGAATTGCTGGCTGTAAGTTGTACACATGTTTAGCTTCAGAAGCTACTGCTCAATAGTTTTGCAAGGAAGTTGTGCCCACTTACTCTCTGTCTACAAGCAGCCGTATCTGGCATCCCAGTTGTTTTACTTCTTTGCTAACGCTTGACGTTTCAACATCAGCCTTTCAGGGGGGTGCGCACTGGTACCGTTGTATGGTTTCAACTTGTGTCTCTTTGATAGGTAAGGCAGCTCAGCTCCTCTTCATATGTTTGTAGCCATTTCAGATTCCTTCTTTGTGAAGTACCTCTTCAAATAATCTTTTATGCCTTTTATTTGCATAAATTAATCTTCTGCCTTGATGATAAGTCTGGCTGTCTCCTTTGGAGAGTGTGGCTGTTCATTCTTTTCTAATCTTAGGACTCTTCAGAAGCCCATCTTATGCATATGTGATTAATTTGTCTTTAATTCCAGAGCCTACTGGGAGATGTTTGCCCTCAAAGAATCTGCTGCAGGTTCTTTTCCCATAAGACATTTAGATCTTGTGCCTCATATGTGTAAGTTCTTTCCCAATTCTTTGTCCTTCAATACACAATGGCTGCCAAAAATTTATCCTCTTCTCTTTATCTACCACATTCAAACAAAATGAAACAAACAAAAGGATCTCGCATTCAACCTTCACGGGCTCTTTGAATTTTTAAAAAGATTTTTTGATGTGGACCATTTTTAAAGTCTTTACTGAATTTGCTACAGTATTGCTACAATATTGCTTCTGAGTTATCTCTGGTTTTTTGGCTTCCAGGCATGTGAGATCTTAACTCCCCAACCAGGAAGCGAGCCCTCATCCCCCGCATTACAAGGTGGCCTTAACCACTGGGCCACCAGGGAAGCTCTCAGCTCTTTGGTTTTGACCCCTCTCCCGATTTCCCAAATCTATCCCTTTCTCCCCTGGGCAGTTCTCACCCTTCCCACTGGAACCCCCACTCACCCCTCCTCATTTTATCTCCCTTATTGATTAGTTCAATCAAAAAGCCCCATAGCCAATCAGAAAAGTTTCCTTCCCAGAGAGCAAAAGCGAAGCTGATAGAATTTTCTTTAGAATTTGAGATGAAAGGAGCTGTGAATTCTCTCCTGACTGCATATCTTTGTTCTTGCCACACTTGTAGGTTCTGGGTTCATGCCAATAAATATCTTTTTGAACTTTTTTTTTTTTTTTAATGGAAAACAAGTTGCTTTTTGAGGAGAGGAATCGCTCTTATTTCTTTTTTTTTGAAAAAATTGTTTCTTTGGCTACACTGAATCTTAGCTGCAGCATGCAGGGTCTGCTTCCCTGGCCAGGGATCAAGCCCCAGCCCCCTGCACTGGGAGCGCAGAGCCTTAGCCACTGGGCCATGAGGGGAGTCCCTCCTGTTTGATTCTTACAGTTAAGGACACTGAGCCCATGACTACCCTGGGAACTTATATCTGAGGACTCTACTTCCTCAGCACTAACCCTGAGGCAGGTGCTATGTGGATCGGGTCTCCCTAAGGTCACCCCTAGGTCTGATGGTTTGCTAAGAGGATTCAGCATATAGGTGAACTCATGGCTGTGACTTCTTATGACAAAAAGATGCAGAGGGAAATCCACAAGGGAAAAGGCACATGTAGAGAAGTCCAAGGGCAACCAGGCAGAAGCGTGCAGAGCCCTCCGCCAGGGAGTCACGGGACCGGCAGAACTTCTCCCGCAATGAGCTGTGATAACACACACACAGTGTTGCCTACCAGGGAGACTCATTAGAAACTCAGCGCCCAGGGTCTTCACTGGGGCTGGAAAATAGGCCCTCACTGCCTGCCACGTAACAAGTTTCCCAGAAGGGAAGCAGGTGTTGAGCAGAAACCACACTGTCAGCACAAACAGTTTAGCTCTTCTTACTAGGGAAGGGTGGAAGATTTCCTGAAATACACCTTCCCCAGTGCCAGCTGAGGGCCAACTTTGTAAGTGATATTTTAAAGGCTAGCAGCCAGACCTGCTACGGTAACTGGACTTTGCACAGTGAGGCGTTTAAAATTCATGAACCCTCCCAGCAACCCTAGAAACCTACACAATCATTATCTCCATTTGAGGAAGAGACTGGGCTCAGAGAAGGTGGAGAACTTCTCTACTAGGAGCTAATAAGTGGTAAAAACTGCACTTGGGCTAACTGAAATTACAGATCAGTTGTTCTCACCATGCCCCACTGCCTCTCAGCTATTTAATTTTAATATCTAACTGTGTAATAACCAACAGCTACTGACTCTTTTTTATGGGCCAGGCACTGTGCTAAGTGTTTTTCCTACAGCAGCTCATTTAAACCTCTTGAGAGTGTGTTATTACTGTTCCCATTTTATAGATGAGGAAACTGAGGCACAGAGATATTGAAAATTGAGTATCATCAGGCCATAGTAATTGTGGCTCTGTGCTGGATGCTTCTGCGGTTGACATTGTTGTTACCATTTTGTTGCTGTTTAGTAGCTAAGTTGTGTCTGACTCTTTTGCAATCTCATGGCCTATAGCCTGCCAGGCCCCTCTGTCCATGGGATTTCCCAGGCAAGAATACTGGAGTGAGTTGCCATTTCTTTCTCCATGGGTTCTTCCTGACCCTGGGATCGAACCTGCATCTCCTGCATTGGCAGGCAGTTTGTTTTTTTTTTTTAACTACTGAGCCACCCAAGAAGCCCCTGGTAAACATTTTACATGCCTTCATGGAGCGTCAAGATATCTTTATGAGATACATCTGTGGCAGCTCCAGAATTGGGGGTGGGAGGGTGTTAGGGATGGCAGCCTTGCTGGAAGGGGGCTTGAGGTTTATGTCCATGTCAGAGAGGATCAGGGGGTGCACCTCCAGGGGAGCAGGGGCCACCTCTGTTCCTAGGTTACGGATGACGCTCAGGACTAGCACGTTAAATGCTTAAGCCATACGGCTCCCATGGGGCCCCCGGCCCCAGAGTCCTGAGGCACATTCCTGCTGCTCCTGTCCGCCAGCTTTGCCAGGCTGCTTCTCCTCAGAGGCCTCTATAGGCAAAGGTGAACTGGGGGTGGATCTTGATGGAGTGGAGCTAATGTGATGGGAAGAACCAAGGTTCCAGGAGGCAAGGCTGACGAAGGACTCCAGGGATTCAGAGGAAAGTGGGGCAGCTGCTTCCAGGAGAGCACCAGGCAACTCACTCACACAGTCAAGAAGGAGGGAGAAATGGAAACGTCCAGACTCAAAGCTTCCATGGGTTTCCGATGCCAAGTGCCCTGTTCTGTTAGGTGCCGACAGGCCCATGTGACTCCTCCCTCATTCTCTCCCCCACCTACCCTTGCCCTACCTTGGCCCCGACCCATCAGAGGAGGGCCTTACCTGAATGGAGCAAGGACTATTGGAACCCTTGCCTGCAGACTGCAGAGGAGAAGGTGTGGACCCAGCTGAGGCAGAGCAGCTGAGAGCTTCTCCAAGCCCAGGGAGCTAACTGGCGCTTCCAGCAGATAGGAGGGAGGGGAATGCAGTAGAGAACACAGGACCAGCCAGAGGGCTGCCTCGGGCTCTACGGAGCCTCTCCGTGCTCTGCACGCCTGTCCTCAGGTGACCTGGTCAGTGAAATATGCCCCCTCTCCCCAAAAGTCAGTAACAGTGTTGATTCTGCAGAGTCTAGAAAGTCGTGGCTAATGTCACTGTGCTCATAACTGTAGCATGGTGTCACGTTTATTTTCGTGGCAGAATTCACTTTAATTTAGAGCATCATGAGGCCTGAAGAGGATGCTTCAGTTACCTTATCCTGCGGTTTGCAGAGAAATGAAGTATGGCAACAGAGATCGCGGACTTGGGTATTTGCAGAGGGGTCTTGAGAAACCTATACGCAGGTCAGGAAGCAACAGTTAGAACTGGACATGGAACAATAGACTGGTTCCAAATAGGAAAAGGACTACGTCAAGGCTGTATATTGTCACTCTGCTTATTTAACTTATATGCAGAGTACAGCATGAGAAACGCTCGACTGGAATAAACACAAGCTGGAATCAAGATTGCCGGGAGAAATATCAATAACCTCAGATATGCAGATGACAGTACCCTTATGGCAGACAGTACCCTTATGGCAGAAAGTGAAAAGGAACTAAAAAGCCTCTTGATGAAAGTGAAAGAGGAGAGTGAAAAAGTTGGCTTAAAGCTCAACTTTCAGAAAACAAAGATCATGGCATCTGGTCCCATCACTTCATGGGAAATAGATGGGGAAACAGTGGAAACAGTGTCAGACTTTGTTTTGGGGGCTCCAAAATCACTACAAATGGTGACTGNTGAATTTTTAAAAAGATTTTTTGATGTGGACCATTTTTAAAGTCTTTATTGAATTTGCTACAGTATTGCTACAATATTGCTTCTGAGTTATCTCTGGTTTTTTGGCTTCCAGGCATGTGAGATCTTAACTCCCCAACCAGGAAGCGAGCCCTCCTCCCCCGCATTACAAGGTGGCCTTAACCACTGGGCCACCAGGGAAGCTCTCAGCTCTTTGGTTTTGACCCCTCTCCCGATTTCCCAAATCTATCCCTTCTCCCCTTGGCAGTTCTCGCCCTTCCCACTGGAACCCCCACTCACCCCTCCTCATTTTATCTCCCTTATTGATTAGTTCAATCAAAAAGCCCCATAGCCAATCAGAAAAGTTTCCTTCCCAGAAAGCAAAAGCGAAGCTGATAGAATTTGCTTTAGAATTTGAGATGAAAGGAGCTGTGAATTCTCTCCTGACTGCATATCTTTGTTCTTGCCACACTTGTAGGTTCTGGGTTCATGCCAAAAAATATCTTTTTGAACTTTTTTTTAAAATGGAAAACAAGTTGCTTTTTGAGGAGAGGAATCTCTCTTATTTCTTTTTATTGAAAAAATTGTTTCTTTGGCTACACTGAATCTTAGCTGCAGCATGCAGGGTCTGCTTCCCTGGCCAGGGATCAAGCCCTAGCCCCCTGCACTGGGAGCGCAGAGCCTTAGCCACTGGGCCATGAGGGGAGTCCCTCCTGTTTGATTCTTACAGTTAAGGACACTGAGCCCATGACTACCCTGGGAACTTATATCTGAGGACCCTACTTCCTCAGCACTAACCCTGAGGCAGGTGCTATGTGGATCGGGTCTCCCTAAGGTCACCCCTAGGTCTGATGGTTTGCTAAGAGGATTCAGCATATAGGTGAACTCATGGCTGTGACTTCTTATGACAAAAAGATGCAGAGGGAAAAAATCCACAAGGGAAAAGGCACATGTAGAGAAGTCCAAGGGCAACCAGGCAGAAGCGTGCAGAGCCCTCCGCCAGGGAGTCACGGGACCGGCAGAACTTCTCCCTCAATGAGCTGTGATAACACACACACAGTGTTGCCTACCAGGAAGACTCATTAGAGACTCAGCGCCCAGGGTCTTCACTGGGGCTGGAAAATAGGCCCTCACTGCCTGCCACGTAACAAGTTTCCCAGAAGGGAAGCAGGTGTTGAGCAGAAACCACACTGTCAGCACAAACAGTTTAGCTCTTCTTACTAGGGAAGGGTGGAAGATTTCCTGAAATACACCTTCCCCGGTGCCAGCTGAGGGCCAACTTTGTAAGTGATATTTTAAAGGCTAGCAGCCAGACCTGCTACAGTAACTGGACTTTGCACAGTGAGGCGTTTAAAATTCATGAACCCTCCCAGCAACCCTAGAAACCTACACAATCATTATCTCCATTTGAGGAAGAGACTGGGCTCAGAGAAGGTGGAGAACTTCTCTACAAGAGCTAATAAGTGGTAAAAACTGCACTTGGGCTAACTGAAATTACAGATCAGTTGTTCTCACCATGCCCCACTGCCTCTCAGCTATTTAATTTTAATATCTAAATGTGTAATAACCAACAGTTACTGAGTCTTTTTTATGGGCCAGGCACTGTGCTAAGTGTTTTTCCTATAGCAGCTCATTTAAACCTCTTGAGAGTGTGTTATTACTGTTCCCATTTTATAGATGGGGAAACTGAGGCACAGAGATATTGAAAATTGAGTATCATCAGGCCATAGTAATTGTGGCTCTGTGCTGGATGCTTCTGAGGTTGACATTGTTGTTACCATTTTGTTGCNGAGTGTGTTATTACTGTTCCCATTTTATAGATGAGGAAACTGAGGCACAGAGATATTGAAAATTGAGTATCATCAGGCCATAGTAATTGTGGCTCTGTGCTGGATGCTTCTGCGGTTGACATTGTTGTTACCATTTTGTTGCTGTTTAGTAGCTAAGTTGTGTCTGACTCTTTTGCAATCTCATGGCCTATAGCCTGCCAGGCCCCTCTGTCCATGGGATTTCCCAGGCAAGAATACTGGAGTGGGTTGCCATTTCTTTCTCCACGGGTTCTTCCTGACCCTGGGATCGAACCTGCATCTCCTGCATTGGCAGGCAGTTTTGTTTTTTTTTTAACTACTGAGCCACCCAAGAAGCCCCTGGTAAACATTTTACATGCCTTCATGGAGTGTCAAGATATCTTTATGAGATACATCTGTGGCAGCTCCAGAATTGGGGGTGGGAGGGTGTTAGGGATGGCAGCCTTGCTGGAAGGAGGCTTGAGGTTTATGTCCATGTCAGAGAGGATCGGGGGGTGCACCTCCAGGGGAGCAGGGGCCACCTCTGTCCCCAGGTTACGGATGACGCTCAGGACTAGCACGTTAAATGCTTAAGCCATACGGCTCCCANGGAAGGAGGCTTGAGGTTTATGTCCATGTCAGAGAGGATCGGGGGGTGCACCTCCAGGGGAGCAGGGGCCACCTCTGTCCCCAGGTTACGGATGACGCTCAGGACTAGCACGTTAAATGCTTAAGCCATACGGCTCCCATGGGGCCCCCGGCCCCAGAGTCCTGAGGCACATTCCTGCTGCTCCTGCCCGCCAGCTTTGCCAGGCTGCTTCTCCTCAGAGGCCTCTATAGGCAAAGGTGAACTGGGGGTGGATCTTGATGGAGTAGAGCTAATGTGATGGGAAGAACCAAGGTTCCAGGAGGCAAGGCTGACGAAGGACTCCAGGGATTCAGAGGAAAGTGGGGCAGCTGCTTCCAGGAGAGCACCAGGCAACTCACTCACACAGTCAAGAAGGAGGGAGAAATGGAAACGTCCAGACTCAAAGCTTCCGTGGGTTTCCGATGCCAAGTGCCCTGTTCTGTTAGGTGCCGACAGGCCCATGTGACTCCTCCCTCATTCTCTCCCCCACCTACCCTTGC
>SJYW01055078.1:0-11828 GCA_006410735.1 Raphicerus campestris
TCTGCGACCCCATGGACTGCAGCACACCAGGCTTCCCTGTACTTCACTACCTCCTGGAGTTTGCTCAGAATTATGTCCACTGAGTCAGTGATGCCATCTAACCATGTCATCCTCTGCTGTCCCCTTCTGCTCCTGCCTTCAGTCTTTCCCAGCATCAGGGTCTTTGCCAGTGAGCTGCTCTTGGCATCAAGTGGCCAAAGTACAGGAGCTTCAGCTTCAGCATCAGTCCTCTCCATGAGTATTCATGGCTGATTTCCCCTAGGACTGACTGGTGTGATCTCCTTGAGTCCAAGGAACTCAAAACTATTAAGTGAATATAACTGTCAATGTTTTAATCAATTGAATACGTTTTTAAATTAACCAGACTCTAACTATAATTTTCAATAAATGTTTATTTTAAATTGATAAATGATAAATGAATCATTTTGCTGTATAACTGAAACTAACTCAACATTGTAAATTAACTATACTTCAATAAAAATTAATTAATAAACAAGATCCACTCACTTTCCTTCCCTCAGTGGTATACTTCCTCATTTAAGTTTCATTACAATTTATTCTTATCAAGCCCCAGATCTCATGCTCTAATTCAGGTAGTCTGTTCTGTCGACTTAGAGACATGACCCTATCTGTGTCTGATACCGCTATGTATTTATATACAAACCACAAGACTGAATGAAGCAGACTCACACTGATCCTTAAATAAAATTTGTTACTACACAGTGTGAATGAATCTGAAAGTCAAAAAGAACATGAAAGCAATATCTTCTAATATCTTTCTTGGATAAAGACTGACCTCATGTGTTAGAGACCAGATAAATAAAGATGAAATCCTTGCTTACCGAAGTACTCTGTGTTTATAAAGAACTGTGTGATAAAAACGCAAGGAGTGAACTGAGGCTAACATAAGCAAGGTAAAATGACATATAAAGTATAAAGCCCAGTTCCAAGGAAGGTCTTTTCAAGGAAGATAGCCAACTTTCCTCATTTGATATTTATATATTTACATTAAAGCCTGAAGAAACCATTTCATCAAAGGATAGATACAACAAAGAAATTCACCTGTTCATTGTACTTGTCAGGACCTCCACAAACAGTCAAGTGAAAGATGAAGTCATTTATTTTACTAGCGAAACACTGATACCTGCAGCTATGGCAGCTGCTGGAGTGAAAACGTAGCACAAATCAGCACTGTAACTAGAGTAGGGGCGACAGGGTTATAAAATATAGAACGAGCAGCCTCACTGAACACGTGCTACTGACTTAGCAGAATGAAAAAAGTAAAGGTGATGAAACGCTGCCGCTTATGTAGACACTGCCTACACTAATCTGAAAAATAAAAATCCACGTCACTCATCTGTGTAGTAACAGTGAGGCACAGCACACCTGAGGCCCGTCAGAATGGCCATCACTACAATCGACACAGGTGGCAGAGGGCGGAGAGGAAAGAGGCCGCCTCTGCTGCTGCTGGGCGGTGTNCTAAAAATCAACGTCACTCATCTGTGTAGTAACAGTGAGGCATAGCATAGCTGAGGCCCGTCAGAATGGCCATCACTACAATCGACACAGGTGGCAGAGGGCGGAGAGGAAAGAGGCCGCCTCTGCTGCGGCTGGGCGGTGTGTCAGCGCGCCCGCGTGGAAGGCGCCACAGGCTGCAGGAAACAGCGCCGTGAAGCGCCGCACGACCCAGCACTGCCCCTGCCCGGCCCATATCCGGAGAGCGGCATGATTCACAGCGCCACGCGGAGCCCGACGTTCACAGCAGCGCGATTTACAGCGACAAGCCAGAGGGACAGCCAGAGTTCAGTGGCAAGTGGACGGACGAGGCGGGGCGCGCGCACGCGTGGACATGCTCAGGCCCCCAGGCACGGCGGCGCTCCGCGACTCCCCGGACCACGCCCGGCAGGCCCCGCGTGCAGGGGCACTCCCCTCCCGCAAGAGCAAGAACGCCGGGGCGGCGGCCCTGCCCTCCTCCGGGGACCCTCCCGGCCCAGGGATCAAACCCGCAGCTCCCGTGTCTCCTGCAGCGCGGGGGGCCCTTCACCACTGAGCCACCGGGAAGCCCTATACACACCACGCAGGTGTGTAACACACACACACAATGGAATAGTATTCAAGAGTGAGACGACGCCACTGCAACAACGTGGATGCACCTAAACATTATCATCACCCCAAGTGAAATAAAGACAAGTGTCATCCGATCTCACATGCGGAATCTAAACCACGACACAAACGAGCTTTCAGGAGAAAGAGAGAGAATCACAGACGCAGAGCAGGCCTGAGGTTGTCAGCGTGGGGGTGGGTGGTGGACGGGGAGCGTGAGATCAGAGCCGCACACACCGCACGCGGGGCGGCCACGCAACGCGGCCCCGCCAGGCAGCACGGAGAAGGCGCGGCGCGCTGCGAGGCGCCCCAGCGCAGACGAGGGCTGCTCGAGCAGAAGGCGCGCCGAAGTGCAGCCAGTCTCGGCAGGCAGCGTGGCGGGCATCAGCACAGCAATGCCGACACACTCCCCTGCGATAAAACAAAGTGTGATGCGGCGCAACACTGTCTGCCTCTGATGCCGTGCACTGCTATGGCAGGCATTTCTTGATGATTTAAAACACTGTTTTACGTGTTCAGTGGGTTAAAGGGGAGAAAACGCACTCATGAAGAGCAGACAGCTATTCATCTTAATGTTCTGAATTGGCACTCAGGTAGAATGACGGTCGTAAAGCTTTTAACTGAGATTTATTTTCATGAAAATCATTTTACATTTTTATTTTTATAAAAGAACATGAGTGGATTAGGACTAAAGAGTTATAAGGAGATTTTGTATGTACTAATGAACATTTTTACAATTACTTATTCATATTATTTTTCAAATGCTGCTTTACTATATGCCAAACACTCTTCCTCTACAGTCCAAGAGATAGGTAGATGCTATTATTATCCTCATTTTACAGATGAGAAAACTGAGGCTAAGAGATAGGTGAAATGCCAAAGTAGTACGATCAGCAGTTATACCATTAGCTTTGATGACAGCACTAAGTGGCTTGCTGTCTCTTTTAAACTTCTAAGAAAAAAAATCTATTAATGGATCATACCAGGCCTAGAGAATCATTATCTAAACTCTCAAAACTTGGTTTTTAGCTCAACTCTTAACTCCCCAAAAGCTGAAAAGAACCAACAGCATCCTACAAACATCTCTTCAGAGTCGTCACTTGTCTACTCGAAAGGGAATATTTCAGAGCTGAGTGAATTCAAGAACACACTTTCCACATCTCAAACTACCCCTCAAGTTCCTATAAATTAATCAGAAACAAACAAAATGATAATCCATAACTTAACAGCAACATCACCCCAAAAGCAGAAAAATAATATGTTCCATCTTCAGAATAAGACATTCTAAACTGATCAGTTGTTTTGAAATTTAGAAGGCAAGAAAGTTCATCTTTCATTTCTAGTCTCTGAATAAACATGAAAAGGAAGACGAGAACTGAGTTAGCTGCGTGAATGAACATTCTTTCACTTATTTATGTTAAATTGACTGAAAAAAAATCAATTTTGTTTTTCTTTAGAAAACATTTCATATCTTCAGCCATAAGCACTTTTAAAATACGTGTTTTACAAAAAGTTCTTTAAATATCATATGGTCTAAGAAAATATCTGAATTTTTTTAGCTGTTACCTTCCAAAATACACCTCTCCTTAGAAACAAACAAACATACCCATATCTGACATATCCCAAGAATTCAGTTCATGCTTATCAACTGAAAACTGAAACAGTAATATCTCTGATAGGCTTCCCAGGTGGTGCTCGAGGTAAAGAATCCCCTTGCCAATGCAGGAGACATAAGAGACACGGGTTTAATCCCTGGGTCAGGAAGATTCGCTGGAGGAGGGTGTGGCAACCCACCCCTGTATTCTTGCCTGGAGAATCCCATGGTCAGAGGAGCCTGGACGGCTATAGTCCATAGGGTTGCAAAGAGTCAGACATGACTGATGTGACTTAGCATGCATGTACAGTATCAGAATTAATATCAGTAATTAACAACTTTACATCTACCCCTAAGGTATGACAAATATAAATTGTATACAGCATATAACAAAAATGAAGTTTTCTCAAAAATTCTTCATCTTTTTAACATTTATTGACTAGTCATTAAATGAGTATTTAGTCATTTATGAATAAAATAGCATCTTCCTATTGGTTGAGATCATTCGAACTGACTGAAGTCAGTTCACAATGGATCAGTGGCGTGAAACTCACGAACTCAGAGCAGACCTCAAGTTTGCACACCAACTACGTGTACTATATAACATGCCACTTTGATGTTTGCTTATTTGTTCAAATGATTTTAAATTAATATTATACTGAGCTATTTCCATGTTCCTGAGTTCTTAAAAAGTATGTGATTGAATAACATGATGTATCATGTTATATTAATATCAATTTTGACCTCTTAAAAGCTTCATTATTACAGAAATTTTCAAGGATAAACAAAAGTAATGAGAACCACATAATGAACCCTCTTATCCTATAATCACCTCAATTATCTATATTTTGCCATTTTTCTTTCCTTTATTGGCCTGTCCACTTTTCTATTTTTTCATCTGCTTATGATATTTTGATACAAACCCCTCATGCTATATCATTCCAATAGTAAATAACTCAAGTATGTATCTCGCTCCTCTGTCCATGGGATTCTCCAAGGCGAGAATACTGGAGTGGGTAGTCATTCCCTTCTCCAGGGGATCTTCCCGACCCAGGGATCGAACCTGGGTCTCTTGGGTTGCAGGCAGATTCTTCACCATCTGAGTTACCAGGGACGTCCGAAAAAGTTTTGAAATATAACAAATATTTGGTAGAATTCACCAGTGAAGCACTCTGGGCAGGGAGTATGACTGAGGGAAGGTTTTTAACAACAGAAGTAATTTCTTTAAGGAACAGAGGTATCCAGGTTATCTACTGATATTTCTTCTTGAGCGAGCTTCGGAAATTCACGGCATTCAGATAAATTTTCCATTCCATCTACCTCACTGAACACAGAGGCGTGAAGGGGCTCATGATGGGCCCGCCACCCTTTAACACATGGAGCCTCTGCGGCCACGCTGCCCCTGAGCCATGGCGCTGGCGATTTTGCCTTCTCTCTTTTGCAGATTTATCTAGTTTATCAAAGAACCAGCTTTGCGCTTTCATTAATATTTCTGTTTTCCATTTCACTAATATCCACTATAATGTCCATTATTNCGCTGAACACAGAGGCGTGAAGGGGCTCATGAGGGGCCCGCCACCCTTTAACACCTGGAGCTCTGCGGCCACGCTGCCCCTGAGCCATGGCGCTGGCGATTTCGCCTTCTCTCTTTTGCAGATTTATCTGGTTTATCAAAGAACCAGCTTTGCGCTTTCATTAATATTTCTGTTTTCCATTTCACTAATATCCACTATAATGTCCATTATTTCCTTCACTCTGCTTACTTTGAGTTTAATTTACTCTTCTCTTTGCAAGTTTCATAACGCAGAAGCTAAGGCCGTTGACCTGAGACCTTTCCTTTTTTCGTATGTAGGTGCTTGGTGCTGTTTAACCAAAGTGAGTACTTTAGCAGCATCCCACTAAATCTGGTGTGTTGTGTCTTTATTCTCCTTCAGTTCAAAATATCACTACTTCCTTGTTTCTCTAGGGATTTCTTCACTCATGGGTTACTGGACCAGAGAAGCACGGGAGAGCATATGCTCATCCCCAGGGTCTTCGATGCAGCTCTGTCCCCCGGCCAGCCCGTCTCCCTGGACTTCCTGTCCTGTGTTTACTCAGGTGGCCTCCTAGGCTTGGCCTGGGCTGCCCTTCCCTGTGCTACGAGCTGGAAACCCTCCCAACACCTGAGAGAAGTCCTGGGTTGGAGGAGACACAATTCTGCAGGACACTGCACGTCATTAATGTTCTCAACTTCGGAGGCAAAACAGAGACCTCAGAAGCTCTCGTCCCTGCTTCCGAACCCACTCCAGGAAAGCTGACTTTACCTTCTCAACCTGTGTGCGCTCGCTGTCAGCTATTTATAGACTCTCATTTGCATAGCTTAGAAGGAAGGCCTCTTACTCCATTATTGCTTGATATTAACAGAATGTATCTGAAGACTAAGGGTGCATCATCAATAGAGTTCAGACAAGACAGAGAGCACCAAAATTAAGTTCACGAGACCACGGTAATAGAATATCAATATTCTTTCTCTTGTTCCCACCTTCTGTCTTCTTGCCCTTGATTTAACAATCTAAGATGTCACAAATCCCCAATTTTCCCTTCTAATTTAGTAAGGACTTGACGTTCCTTGCATTCAAGGACAGCCACTCACAGTCCCTTCCAGGCCAATGACTCTTAAATTCAGAGCTTTGTCTGGCTGTAAGAAGCTCTAGAGATAGATCCTCCATTACAGACACGTCCCTTCACAGGAAGAACCCAAGGCAGAGATTCCGTGGCGTTTGCCTCTAGGAGCAAATTCAGAGTCACAGACTGCAAAGCAGGAAGCGGGAGAGATTTTCTCAATCATATTAAATTTAATATATTTATACTGATAACACTCTGTATTTCACATCCTCTAATCACTTGTTTAAAACTTACATAAAATATTGAGAAAAAAGTATTGAAAACTATCCACCATGAGGACCATAAGGGAAACACAACTTTCTAGGAACATTTATATATTTACAAACATTGTGTGGATGTAAATTACAACTTATATACTGTCTTAGTATAAAAGCACTGTCAGAACACATTTTAACAAAAAGCTTGATTCTGAGTTCTACCCTTGGTTTTCAGAAGCTGAAACAACTAAACTAGCTTAGCCAGAGTAATGTGCGCTTAAAAGGCTGTCTTGCCTTTACCTGAATCCATGAAACCAAGCAGTATCATGCCACAGACTGGGCTTCTCACCAAAACACCGTGCTGAGCACAGGGGTGAGCCTGAACCGCCGCGGATCGGCTTTGCTGGGAATCCAATAGATTCCGAGTGCTGACAGGCCAAACTCCCAATCCTGGTGTACACTCTTCAGAATAATCTTCGCAGCAAATTAAGCCTTCCAAAGCTGATATCTGCTGTTGCTGCTGCTCTGCCAGAGAATAATTCTGATCTTTCAAGCACCAGTGTACCATAATTTTTGGCCATCTCAGAATGTTCAGGGAAGCACTTACTGATCTAATAAGTCTTGTTTTGTCTTTAATGAGGACAATTTCAAGTGATCGTAAAAAGCCCACATATGGTCATTATAACACTTGTTGTGCACAATCTGTTCATCCAAAGGCATTTCTACTCTGCACTATAAACAGCAGTATATGATGTGATGGGAAAAACATTCATCTACGAAAATGCTCAGGCCAAGGTTATAGAAGAGGAATAAAAAATTATGGTGACATATGGTCTTGCTTACAGGAAGATGTTCTGATAGAGCAGTAACAGAGAATGACGTGCCTGTGCTCTCTGCTGGTTTTAGGTTCTAATCTTCAAAATATAATTAAAGCCCATCAGTCATGGAAGACACGGAATAATCACAGGCACTGTTTCAAATACACTAGACTAAAACAGCAATTTGAATTTTTCCTCAAAGCTTGCTCTAAACTTTCGCGCTCTCGCTGTGGTGGCGCTTCTTTGGGCTTCCCCCAGGTGGCACAGTGGTAAACAATTTGCTGACCAGTGCAGGACACCCAGGAGACGTCAGTTCGATCCCTGGGTCGGGAAGACCCCCTGGAGAAGAGAACAGCCAGCCGCTCCGGTATCCTTGCCTGGAGGAGCCCTGGGCCGGGGAGCCTGGCGAGGCAGCACACACTCAGACACAGCTGAGCACGCGCGCAAGCACCGATTCTTTCAAGGAGAGTGAAAGCGCTGGTCGCTCAGTTGTCAACTCTGTGCGACCCCATGGACTGTAGTCCGCCAGGCTCCTCTGTCCATGAAATTCTCCAGGGAAGAACACTGGAGGGGGTTGCCATTCCCTACTCCAGGGGATCTTCCCAGCCCAGGGGTCAAACCTGGGTCTCCCGCAATGAAGGCACATTCTTTACCATCTGAGCCGCCACTAATTTTAATAACAGTAGCTAAAGTTTACCTAGCACTCGCCATGGTCCTGATACTGAGGAACTACCTCAATTAATTCCCTGAAAAATGATTTGTTCACTCAGCTGATTAACGGCAGAGCCAAGATTCAAACCCAAGCTGACAACAGAGCCTGGGTTCCTACCCTCTGGGCCTTATTGCCACAGTCCTAGGTAATTTATAAACATTTGCTCTTTTCCTAGGAGGAAAGAGGACTTCCCTGATAGCTCAGTTGGTAAAGAATCCACCTGCAATGCAGGAGACCCCCATTTGATTCCTGGGTCAGGAAGATCCGCTGGAGAAGGGATAGGCTACCCACTCCAGTATTCTTGGGCTCCCCTGGTGGCTCAACTGGTAAAGAATCTGCCTGCAACTCAGGAGACTTGGGTTTGATCCCTGGGTTGGGAAGATCCCCTGGAGGAGGGAAAGGCTACTCACTTCAGTGTTCTGGCCTGGAGAATCCCATGGACTGTAGAGTCCACAGGGTCTCAAAGAGCCAGACACGACTGAGCGACTCTCACTTTCACTAGGAGGAAAGAAACTGTGAACTCTTTTCCCTAAGCTGTAAGCTTCAGGAGACATGACAGATTTTGAATAAGACACAAGTAAATTTCATAGTAGCCAGTCTTCTAAAACAAGAATGTAAGAATTAGTTCTTAATTATTACAGAACTCTGAAAAACAGCAGGGATGATGCGTGACAAGTGAGAGATTACAAAGGAACGGATGTTTTCATTATTGCTAAAATATGAGATTTCATATATTTGGTATGTAAGTAAACTATGAAGTTAATTTTTGGCATACATTCACTTCTCTTTTCACCATATATGTTCAGCTTGATCATATGAACTGACCATATTTACTTCTTAAAAGCAAATACAAGGAAGATCTAATGATACGTGACCAGTGAAAACTTTCGTTAAAGTATCTTCTAACACAACACATAACATTAAAATATAAATAATTCTTGTCATAGATATCAGTTTCTTTACTGTATACATTCACAGTTATTAGCAAATGAAAAAACCCCAAAAGCAAGCTTCTTGTTTAAATGAATGTCCCATTTCAGAAAGGACAGATTTTGTGCTGTTGCTTAAACTGACTTTAATTTTGCCAACACTGCTCACACCTCTATAGTGGCCTGCCCAGTCCTCATCAAGCACACGAACATCACGAGGGCATTGGCAAGCACGATGCCGGGAAACACCGAGCAGATGCAGCCGTGGAACCTACCTTGGTCAGATGAATGACTCCTTTAGAAGTAACCGAACAACCCATGAAGCCCACGTACTGCAGCTCAGGGCAGTGCTCAGCGAACGCTTTCACCGACTGGTCCGTCACCTGGGGAGAGCGGGGAGAGAGTCAGGAGGGCAGTGCAGGATGTCGCCGTGCAAACTCCCCGGCCGCCCCTTGCGCCACTACCGTTTCCTTTTCCAGTGGACTGTCTGAATCCACAGGCATGCCGCAAGATGTCCTGTGCTTTTTAAATCCACCCTCAACCCCACATTCCCTTCTTCAGCCCATGTTTGTTTACGTCTTCATGTCTCAGAGACGTCAACATGATCCACCTCCCCTTCTTCATGCCTCCCTCAATAGACATGTATGCATTCTGACATTTACTCCACGTGTTATGAAATTCACCATTTCAAAGGGAGCAGTCCAGTGGTTTTTAGAAGATTCACAAGTCGCGCCACCAACACCTAACTCCAGAACATGCTTCTCACCCCAAAAAGAAGCCCCATGCCTAGCAACAGCCGTTCCCCAGTTCCAACCCCCGCCTCCGAGTCCTGGCGGCTTTCTGTCACTACGGCTTTGCTCAGTCCTGACATATTTGATAACTGAAATTGTACAATTGTTTCCTAAAGGGCAACAACAGTCTCTTTATAAGGTTTCTCCCTACAAGTGTTTCTTCTAAGAAATCTGGTTTTGCCCCTCACTGCTTCAAACTTCTCAAATTTGGAGGGTATGATGGTTAAATTTATGTGTCACCTTGACTACACCATGAGATGCCCAAATATCTGATTAAAAATTATTCTGGGTGTGTTCGTGGGTTTCTGGGTGAGACTGACATTCGGAACAGCAGACTGAATAAAGCAGATTGCCTCCCCGAGGTGACCAGCCAACCTCAGTCACATCCACTGCGCTGAAGGAATGGAGCAGAAAGGGGAGTAAAGGAGGCCCTGCCCTCTCCCTCTCTCTTCCTCCTCCTCTCGTTCTCGCCTACCTTCACATTCAGACACCAATTTCCCGCCTTTAGACTCAACTTTGGACTAGAACTTATATCATCAGCTCTCCTGGTTCCTACGCGTTTAGATTCTGCCTAGAACTACACCATCTGCTCTCCTGGGTCTCCAGGTCGCCAACTTGGGGATTTCTCAGCCTCCAGAGTTACAGGAACCAATTCCTTACAATAATCTCTTTTACACACATACACACACACACACACACACCCCTCATACTAATTCTGACTCTTTGAAGAACCCTAACTAACGTGATACATATTAGAATCCCCTGAGGAATTTATTAAAACCTCAGAGTCAAAAGAGGTGTAACCCAAGAATCTGTATTTTTAACAAGCCCCTAAGTGACTCTTAGGGATGTGAAAACTTCAGGCCCCAGAGCTGCAAAGAAGTTACATTGACAGCTTTTGGCATTTCTGCATGGCCCTGCTTTAAAAAAAGGGCAGACTGAAATTCCTTTTTTGTCTCCTCCAGCCTCCAAAAGCTTTCCATATATAAAGCTATCTTCTTATAATTGTGCTAACATTTTCTCCACTGTTCTACAAGCTGTAGCATATAAAAGAAGGTCTAGATAGTCTCTATGATAGGGTTAATTTCAGATTCCCTTTCCTTACCGTCAAGATGAAATCAACAAGTTAAACACCGCCGCCGTTAGTTTTTCAAACAGCGGTGACTCACGTCTGCTCGGCACTGACTTTAATACGGGCGACTCTTACTCTGTATCTCCCTTATCTATTCTGAACAGATATTGGAAAATAAAGTGATGTGAGCAGCATTAATTCTGAAACAACACAAGAACGTTTTCCTAAAATAATCAAACCAACAGCATCCATGGTACATCTGATAAAAGATTAATTCTGCCCTCAAAAGTAAAGTGTGCTTCAGCATATTAAGACTAAGGGTGCCACTGATAAATTAAAAATGGGCCTTCCTGACACTCAGCTTTCTAAAAACATTATGTCAA
Organism: Raphicerus campestris; assembly: GCA_006410735.1. Lineage (NCBI taxonomy): Eukaryota > Metazoa > Chordata > Mammalia > Artiodactyla > Bovidae > Raphicerus > Raphicerus campestris. Next base: position 11,264 of record SJYW01055078.1, read on the forward strand.
GAAAGAATATTTAAGGCACTGAAATTGCCTGAAGCTTCAGTGAAAACCAATTTCTATTTTAAAAAAATCCTCAGGGGGCGGCGGGAAGGAGAGGAAACAGGTTCAACACCTATCGCCATTTGGTTCAACATCCTGCCTAATCTGACATCAGGCTTCTTCTAGATCCATCTTCAAAAGGCGGAAGAGGAGCTCAGACAAGGATGAAGGACACAGGAAAGCTCAGGTTCCAGGTGTCAGAGCTTTCAGAGACAAAGTATTGAAACTGGCTTCGCGGATGGTCCTCTTTCAGCTCAAGGAGTCAAGCAAGAGGGTGGAGGCGCCTCCAGCAGCGACAGAGCGCTAGGAGCCCAGTGAGCCCAGAGTGCGTGCCTGGGGGACGGGGCGCTGCGTGAACTTCACACGGTTGTGCAACCAACACCGCGTTCCAGTTATAGAACAACTCCATCACACCACCCTAAAAAGTCCCTTTCTCCCTGATAACCACATGCAGTCAGTCACCGCTCCTGCCCCGAGATGACCCTTGATCTGTCTCACACACCTACAGCTGCCTTTTCTAAGAACGCCA
>SJYW01055090.1:0-10367 GCA_006410735.1 Raphicerus campestris
CACCAAGGAGACCTTTAAGCTCCTGAAATAATTAAGCCCTTTTATATGAATCATTTCAATTATTAAAAGACACATAAGCGCCTACATACACACACATTTATTATTTCCTGGCTGTGTTTGATCTACAGCAAGAAGGTGTCCACACATGTGTGTGAATATGTGTGTGTGTGTCTGTGTGTGTATTGCTATGATTATAGGTGGGGAAGACCAGGGGTCAAGTCATGCCCCTGGAGAAAGGCTTGAAGAACCCAAGTAACATTACTAGGATTACTACCAATCCAGGTGCAAGGGCTCCCAGCAAAAAGAGAGCATTCAGAGAGGAAGGAGGGGATCTGGGAATATGCCCCTAGCATCCAGGTTGGCCTGGGGATCTTGGCTCAGCCACCACTGTGCTCACCACTAAAACTGATTTCTGTGTCATCGCTGGACCTCTGGTGGAGATGTCGGACGCAAAGGAAAGCAGTGTGCTATAAGATGCTGAAAGAGAGTGATGTAAGATGATGAGTGGCTTGGCTGTAAAAGGTAAGTAATTTATCTACTAGATCTTTCTTCTGCCAAAACAAAGAAGCATAAGAATGAGGGCCTTTGTAGAGAATGTTATAGTAACAGTCCCATATTGGTTTCTAAGAGCAAACTCATGGTAAGGGTCCTATATTGGTTTCCAACCCTTTTATTAAAGGAGTTGGACTCGATGATTTTTAAAGTGCCTTTAAAATGTAAGGACAGATAGACATATAGCATCAACTGGAATTTTCTGTGGAGCACAGTGACCACTCTATAGTCAGCGAACACTTGGGGAAGGGAAAACATAGGGTAGCCTGGGGAACCTCTGTTTATTTGGCAGCAACTTGGCCCTGGAGTCTGAAGGGAGCTGGACAGGTACTATGACTCCTTGAGCTTGCTCCTCTAGGAGATCCCAGCCTTTCCCACTTCGGCTGTCACCTCACCCAGAGCCCACATGATACAAAAACTGATTACCATGCAATAAAGGAGTGTTGAAGTTGTTATGGCTGCTATAACAAAGTACCACAGTCTGGGGGACGAACAACAGAGATACATCCTCTCACAATTCTGGAGGCTAGAAGATGAAGGTGTGGGCAGGACCGAGTCCTGCTGAGTCTTCTCTCCTCCGTCTGGAGATGGTCATATTTCTGCTGCCTTCACGTGGTGCTCCCTCTGTGTGAATGTCTACATCTACATTTCCTCTTTATGTAAGGACAACATATTGGACTAGGGTCCATCCTAATGATCTCATTTTAACTCAGTTACCTCTTTAAAGAAACTATCTCCAAATACTCACATTCTGAGGTGCTGGGGAACAGAGCTCTTGCAAGCCCTTTTTGTAAAGACATCATTCAACCCGTGATGGAGAGACAGATGCATCTAGCAGCAATTAATAATGATAGATGCTAACATTTGAAATGAGCATGGATAGAATAGAGGAAAGGAGACTTCCTGCAGATTAAATACCCTGCTCATACCCATCCCAGGGATAAAGCCAGGTGTATGTGTGGGTCTGAATTGCTCCATCACTGCAGTTCTGTGAGCCCAAGCCCAGGTACAGGAAGGAGTGAAGCTGGCTCAGCAAGGGGGTCTGGGGGAAGAAGATGGAGACCATGCTAGAACATAACAGGCTAATGTCTTCAGAGTTCCAGGTCACCCAAGAGCATAGGAGCAGAGGTTGCCAGGAGCCCTGCCATGTGGAGCTGATGATTTCAGACAAACCTGAGTGCTTCATCCCTTCTTAAATCCTGAAGAATTGGTCAGGATTTTTCCTAACACTGTTTTCAGTCAAGTCTGTTGTGAATCTATGAATTAGTGTCACTGTGTCCCCAACATAATCCAACACATCCCCCAATGGAGTGGGCATGGCCATGGGCTTTGACACAGTGTAGCTGCTCTCCTTTAATCCCTACAGGCCCCCACTATGGAACCAGCCATTCCAAATGCTAATGATAACAGTTCTATTTTTAGGCTGCTAATAATTTCAGCAAGAAATTAGTGGACAATGTGAGATGACAGGTTTTCTCTTACCTTCAGATACCCATGGAGACAGAGCCATTACATCACCCTCTTTGCATTAAACTCTCAGCTGCTAGAGAGGGTTGGAAACACAATTGGTCCTGAAAGTGAAATTGTATTTCAGCTCCGCTGCTTGGCACCAAACAGTTGTTCTTTAAGATTTTTTCCCCTTATAATTTCCAATCTAGTTGCCTATTTTAGGGGAAAAAAATCAGACCTAGAATGTCATCCAAGGATTACCTTCAGTTAAATTTGTGGTTTAATCAACTATCTTTAAATGAAATATGACCACAAAGTATTCAAATAGACACGAGGCAGGTCAGATCCTGGATATGTGAGATGCTAGACAAAGGGCACATCCAGTTCTGACTCTAGACGCACTGGTTTGGGGGTCAGAGCTCAGAGCACGTCCTTTTAGACTCTGACACCTTAGCAGCAGCCTTTCTTAACCTTTGGTAGCCCTGGCCCTTCGAACATCCAAAGCTTAATACAGATGTACACATATTCTTTTCATATCCTTCTTTAGACAGTAGGGGATGTTTTGTTGGAGATGGTGCGACACCCACATGTGCCAAACCAGGAACTCTTGATGTAAAGATGACCTTTGTTCCCTCTGCTTTCTCCCTTCCTCCTCTCTACCTTCCATGGGGACCAGTCTCAGTCCTAAGTCAACCAACGTCCACAACTGCCACTGCTCAGAGTGGCACAAATGTGCCTTTGCCTCAGGATTTCAGAAAACACAATAAAATCACTCTGCTCATTCTTAGAGCCGTAGCAGCCAGCACTGAGAGATGTCTGGGGATTAAAGCAGGCAGGAGTTGGATGCTCACACACAGCTTGGTTAAGACATGGGCGTGTTCATTTTGCATTGGCCCCATTCACATTCATGAACAGGTGGGTTGGGAGCTGCATGGCAGCATCACTGATGTGCTTCACCTTCTCTCCCGAGTCTCCAGATCCTCCATGGTTCACCCTGCCTCAGGTTGAGGGTCCACTTGGTCCTGCGTGGCCTCTGACCACAGCCCCATATAGAATGCTCCAAGTACTCTGGGGTGGGGGCCAAGCATGGGTGTTATTAAGCTTTCCAGCTGACTCAAGTGGAAGCCAAGTTTGAGAGCCAGTGCCCCAAAGGGACACTAACCATGTGTCCCTAACCGCATTCCACAAAGAGTCATTCAGGAATTTTTGAAAATAACAGGAATGTGAGAAGCATCTTAAATGTCCCTCAATAGGGGAAACTATGGACAAAATTTTTATTGTTGCATGATGGAATATTTGTATTAGTCAAAATAAAAAACCATATGCCAATATGGAGAAATCTCTGAAGTGTAAGCTTAGTGGAAAGAGCAAGCTGAGCAAGACTTACACTTAGGTACCACTTGTGTAACACGTAAAGCACGTGCTACAGTACTATTACATGTGGGGGGTAAAAACTTGGCAAGAGGCACATCAGACCCATGGAGGAGACGTGGGGTCAGTTCTGCCTGCTACATTTCATTTCTCAAAAGGAAAACATCTGAAAGCAAAAATAGCCAAGTATGAATTCATATGAGACCAAGTGGTGCGCAGACTAGTGCTGGTTATATTCTGAGTTTTTATGACAATCTTTTCAAGATACAGTGGCATTTACAAACCTGAGTGGAGGAGCAGCTATTCACTTTTCAGATCTATGCAACAGAAGCAGCCCCACCTGACCCTAGGAGCTGATCGTATATGTCTTTGCACAACTTTTACCCCTGGGCTCTTCCAAAGGATCCAGCCACCACAAAAGAATGTCTCCTGAGTGCTGTGATTTAATTGAGAATTGGATAATTTCAGAACTCCTTACACACAAACACACATGTTCATGTGTATGCAGACACACACACACACAAACTTTCTGCTCCAGCATCCTAAACCTGGTAATTCCTACATCTCCTTCTAATCTCGTGCCTTTGACCTCCCCTGCTCTCTTCCCATTTTCTCTCTGAGCCCCTCTCCAGCTGACTCTCACAAATTCTTCTTAGAAATGGCCAAACTCAGATATCATCTCCTCTCTGAGGCCTGAATGATCTGAAAGCCGGGTCCATTCTGAGTGATTTTGCCATTGTTGATAGTGACCTATTGTATCCAAGCCCTTGGCAGAGTGCTTGATGTGAGTGCATATTCAGCACATGTATGTTAAATATACAGACTGCCCTACACTTTATCTCCTGCTCCAACGTCTGTAAACTAGATATGTGTCTGTCAGTCAGCACATTTCAAATACATCTGTGGTCTGTACTGAGTGACACCTGACACCATCACCCAGTTTCTAGCAAATGTCACCTTCTCCTCCAAGGAGCAGAATTCCTGAGCAGCTGTTTTCTGGGACCCAATAGATCCTTCTAATTGCAGGCAACCTCACATTACAAGACCCCATTTGGCCCTGGAAGCTGCAGTACTGCCATTATTTCTTGTCATTTCAGATTCTGCTCAGCAAAAGGTAGGAACTCGTCTGTGCCTGCAGCCCCCAGGAGCCCACCCACACTTTCATGCTAATCTACACAATCCAACCACACGTCTACTTTTCTGCTGGTTTCTTTGGTGGTTTCTACCCGAGACAAGCAAAGTCTAGCTGCTGTGTCTCCCTGCAGACACCTGTCTTCACAATGATGTTTGTCCTGTGACCTCAATTCTCTGATGTGTCCACGGAAAGTTGTTGCTACATGCCCAGCTTCTGTCTTGTTGTAAGGAAGAAACTCACTGTACATGAAATCAAAACTCTACCTACATTCAATCATGATTCAGATCACATTAAATAATCTGTGTGAAAGGTCTTTGAACATCACACAGCTCTTCATAAGTGTAATATAATAGTATTCTGTGTAAAAGCAATAAGAATCCCCTTTGGTTCTAAAGGCATTCACCCTTCATGTCTGTGCTCTCAGACAAATCATGGGGCTGGTGGAGGGATGTTGCAAATGTCAGCAGGTGCCTGCCATGCACACACAATCCATCTACTTTGGAAAACAATTTGACAGTTTTTTAAAAAATTAAACATATACCTACCATGTGATTCAGCCATTCTTCTCCCATATATTTACCCAGGAGAACTGGAAGCTGTGTTCACACAAACACTTGCATACAGATGCTCACAGCAGCTTGATCTGAAAGAGTCCCAGATGGGACAACTGGGAGCCACCCAGATGTCCAGACACAGGAGAGTGGATGACCAGATTGCGGCATGTTTGTGCAATGGAAAACAAACAGCTCAGCAATCAAAAGGAAATAGAAGTGCGTGGACTACTGACACACCAAACAAAGTGAGTGTATCCCAAAGTGGTGACATTGAGTGAGAGCAGCCACATAAAAGGGTATATGCTTTTATTTCTCTAAAATTCTAGAAAAGATGAAATAATCTACAGTGTCCAAAAGTACACAAGTTGTTGCCTTGGGGTGGGAGGGAAGGACACAGAAGAACATAGGACAGTTTGGGGATGGTGATTGTATTCATTATTTTGATGGAGCTGATAGTTTAACAGATGTATTCAGTTGCCAAGTCATGTCCAGCTCTTTGTGACCCCATGGACTGTAGCATGCCAGGATTCCCTGTCCTTCACTATTTCCCGGAGTTTGCTCAGACTCATGTCCATTGAGTTGATTATGCCATACATATTTCAAAACCCACCAAATTTTATCTTTAAAAATGTGTGATTATTCATATGTCAACTGTAACTCTAAAATGCTGTAAAAAAAAAAAAAAAGAGAGAGAGACAACAGGAGACATGTATGAGTGACTAGTGGTACAGAAGAAGGGAACACACCAGTTAAAGGCACTCTTGAGTCTAAATTCCATGAGGAAAGGAGGGCATAGGATTGCCAGAGATGCCTATCTTTTAAGAAAACCTGGAAGTGAGAAAAATTATGCATGCCTCTTTAAAATATTGTTTTTTTTTTAATTTTCTTTTTTATTTTATTTTTTTAATTCAAATTTATTTATTTTAATTGGAGCTAATTACTTTACAATATTGTATCGGTTTTGCCATAAATATCCAAAAATGTTATAGACCAAGAAATGAAAAGAAAACAAGAAAAAGACAGCAATGGGCTACCAGTTTATGACTTCTGATATAAACATGAAAACATATAAAACCTACTAGTATAAATACTACTCACCAATGAGTGAGGCACCTGTCTACCAATACATCTCTCAGAAAAGTGAACATCTTCCAGACATTCTGAGGAACAGAAGATTAAAATTCAGGCAACAGAGCAGATGCAGGAGCAAAGGAACAAGTGTTCAAGCTCCAGAGTTCAAACCCACATTTGAATCCAGTTCTGTTTCTCAGTGGCTGTGTGACCTCAGGCAAGTTACCTAACCTGTCTGTTTCAGTCACCTCATTGTAAAAGAGAGGCAGTAGCCATACCTACCCCAGGGAGTTGCTGTCAGTTTAGGATGCATAAACACACGTCTATTATTTGAAAATGGGCCTGACATATTTTACTCACTTCATAATTATGGTCTGTTTTTGCTATATCATTATTGCTGTTATTGCTGTCTTTTGTCCCTTCTGCCTCTCTCCTCTCTTCCTCTTCAGTGAAGTGTTATACACCCTCTTTCTCTCTACTTCATAGGAGACAACATTTTCACACATTTGCAATTTGAGTAACTGTGCAAAATATGCAATACCAAAATGAATGGTAAATCACCTTCCTGATCATTTAAACCATGCTTCTATTTTGGCATTGGGAGATGTGAGGTGGGAGTTGTTTGGTTTTTTGTTTTGGTGGGAGGACTCCCCAATACCCCTACCACCACCAGTATCACTACCATGGCCTCATTCCCTTCTGGAAAGGTCCTTTGACAGCTCACCTCCTTGAAATGGGTCAGGATGCAGAACAGGATCCTTTTGTGGGCAGGAGTCCATGTGGGATATTCCGTTACTGTGAGGTGTTCTTATATAGCTGTGTTCTGAGCTCTGCTTGTGGAACTGAACTATTGAGATTAGAATTAAAGTTCATTTTGCAAAAAAAAAAAAGAAAAGGAAAAGAAAAAAAGAAATTACTTTATATTTGACCCACTGTTATAAGTTAAAATCCCAACAACACAAGCCAGCCCGTGAGATAGACTTGTTCTATGTCAGAGGATCCACCTCACTTCTCAAGCCCAATCCCTTCTTTTCATGGCTGGTGCTAATTCATATTTTCTTGAGCTCCAAAATTACTGCAGATGGTGACTGTAGCCATGAAATTAAAAGTCACTTGCTCCTTGGAAGAAAAGTTATGACCAACCTAGACAGCATATTAAAAAGCAGAGACATTACTTTGCCAACAAAGTTCTAGTCAAAGCTATGGTATCTCCAGTAGTCATGTATGGATGTAAGAATTGGACCATAAAGAAGGCTGAGCGCCAAAGAATTGATGGTTTTGAACTGTGGTGTTGGAGAAGACTCTTGAGAGTCTCTTGGACTATAAGGAGATCAAACCAGTCAATCCTAAAAGAAATCAGTCCTGAGTATTCATAAAAGGACTAATGCTGAAGCCTGGTGTGCTACAGTCCATGGGGCCACAAAGAGTTCGACACAATGGGGCAACTGAACATCAGCAACAACTGCATGTCAGCTGGCTCCCTACTGTGCTCCCCAAAATTGGCTCAGAACTTGGCAAGAGCACATCAAGCATCAGTCTCCAATTTATTGGAGTTCGGCAGGGGGCTCCTCCTCCTCTGTGACCATGTGGTGGAGATAGCCACACCCCCGTGGCACCTGATGGGTCCTGGAAACACTCTCCCTCTGACTCAGGTGAGCAGGCAGATAAGCAACACGTCCTTGTCCATTAACTTCTGACTAGATCATTGCTTTTCAGCAGAGCTTTCTGCAAAGATGGAAATGCTCTGTACTGGTGACAGGCAGCATAGTAGCCACTGACACATGTGATTATTGAACATGGAGGAAACTAATTTTCAGGCTGCTTTCACTTTAACAAATTTAAATTTAATACAAGTGGCCACATGCAGCTAGTGACTGGGGTGCTGGGCAGTGTAGGTCTAGGTGCGCGTATGCAGGCAGCTCACACGGAGAGAGGCACAGCAGGCTGTGCATGAAGTCTCGCTCAGGAAGTTACACAGCTGATGGGCATCCATAAGCGCCCACATGTGTAAGATCTGTGCAAGCATTTTACATAGCTCACTTAGCCCTCCTAACAGTCCTCTGGATGATTATCTCCCTTTGATGGTGGAAGAAACTGAGGCAGAAATCAGCCACTTTCCCAGAACCCTAGCTTATCAAGGGGGAGTGGGAAAATGCCAGTGTAGACAGCCCTGCCTCAGCACTGCAGCCACTGCTTTCTGTCATTCATCTGGAGGGAAGCCAGCCAGCCTCAGTTTTCTTTGCCAGGCTCCTGCCTTATACACAAAGCTGCCACTCTCTCCAAGCTGGTCTCCCTTGGGTACAGCCCAGGCTTATCTGGACATCATCTGGACGCATCTTCTGCAGGTCACTTTGTCCCCTTGGAAACCATGGCTTTCACCCAGAGGGTCCTGGCAGAGCTTTTGGAGGGCAAGCCTTTGGCTCCCAACTTAGCCTCGGGGTGTCCGCAGGCCTCGCAGAGAGATAGCCTGGCTGTGACAGCCAGAAGCATTTGGAAGCATCCTCTCTTCTATTGTTACGGGAAAGCAAGGAGAGGAGCCTGCAGGGCCGTGAGCCCAACCCCAAGGACTTCTCAAAAGAGCAGATGTCCAGTCTCGGGCTTCCCAGTCAGCTCTCTTTGGCTTGGGGCCTGTCCGCCACACTTGGGTGGGGGGGCGTTGCTTGGGGCCATGTCCCTCCGGCAGATGGGCCTGACTCAAGGGAGGCCAGCAACTGCACTTTGTGACTGAGTGCCTTGCTGTGGGCACCACACTCCAATAGCAGAGTGAAACAGCTGTAGTTCCACAGCTAGGCTGACCACTGGCTTGGGAGTGTGGCCACAACTTATCTTGACTAATACAGATTAGCTTGAAATATCCCTTTTGAAATTACGTTTTCTTTCTGCAAACAGTTTTGGCTTTGGACCGCTGCTGCTGCTGCTAAGTCACTTCAGTCATGTCCGACTCTGTGTGACCCCAGAGACGGCAGCCCATCAGGCTCCTCTGTCCCCAGGATTCTCCAGGCAAGAACACTGGAGTGGGTTGCCATTTCCTTCTCCAATGCATGAAAGTGAGAAGTGAAAGTGAAATCGCTCAGTCACGACCCCATGGACTGCAGCTTACCAGGATCCTCCGTCCATGGGATTTTCCAAGCAAGAGTACTGGAGTGGAGTGCCATCGCCTTCTCCATTGGCTTTGGACTATTTGCTTATATTTGCCTTTGTTTCCTTGTCTGTTTACTGATACATCTGAACCATAGATGCTTTCTGGATTTGGGAGACTAGGCAGATGAGGCAAAACTGGCTAATTCTTACCGATACCTGTGCTCTTCTTCTTCCTGGCACATACCTGTACAGTATTCACCAGCTTCCCTTGGAGTGACATAACTAAGTTCCAGACAGTAGAGTGTAAGCAGAAGTGATGTTCACCCCTCCCAGACCTGTCTACAAAATTTACATGTAATCTTGGCTATTCGCCCATCTGCCAGGTGAATGGAGAAAACTCCGGTAAATAAGATAGGAGGACCCTGGGATCCTGAATGACCCTGTAGAGCAGAGAATCCCCTTCAACTCACACAGACTGCAGTGTGAGAAATACATTTGTATTGCATTAAGAGCCTACAGTTTGGGGTTGACTGTTAAAACAATTAGCCACCAGCTGAGAAGAGCTCATTACAGACAATCAATAACAATGTCAGATCAATGTTGATTAGTTTTATTTTTCTTACACTGTTTGTTTACACATGATCTTAACAGCAGCCAGAATGTTAAAGAACTGTAAAGCACCTCAGTGGTAAGTAACAAGGAAAAGATGGTACTTTTCCTGGCCAGCCAGAGCCAGGAAAAGATGCTACTTCCAAGTACTTCATCCAGCTCCCACTTGATCTCTGGCAAAAGACCAAATGTCTTTCTGTTGACATGGTCTTAGAGAAACACTATGCAGGCATCTATATCAATGGGTTTGAGTGGCCTCCCATTTTATCAGAGTGTCATAGTTATAATATCCATACAAACAGAATGTGGAAGGAAATTTCTGCAGAGCAAATACACGCAAGTTTCCTACAGCAGAAAGGACTTGGGGTCTTCATGCCATCAGGAGGATCAGGGCTGGAATGTAGCGATACATGAAAGGGGCACTAAAGTGTGGCAGGGCAGATGGAACAGGTTATGCCAAGTTCCCAGAGTCAGTCTTAGAAGTTCAGATGATTTATCTGAAGCGCAAAGAGAAAAACTGTTGTTCAGTCGCTTAGTCGTGTCCA
>SJYW01055091.1:0-11919 GCA_006410735.1 Raphicerus campestris
ACCTCAATGGCAAGCCACATATCCCTGTGTCCGCTTTATGGGGAGCCGGACACTGCTGCTGCAGTTGGGGAAGAAAGAGTCCATGCAAGTCTCCAGGCGAAAAAAGGCCTGACTCCCCTGTGGGGGCTACAGAGTAACGTCAAGACCTATGAAAGCATGAGCGAGGAAATTGCAGGCTCCGACCTCAGCACCAGAAGAGAATTGAGGACCCAGCGCTGACTGGGGAGGAATTCCCAGAGGTGCCTTGCAACTCACACTGAGAATGGCCTGTCCTGAGGACACAGGGTCAGGTACTTGGGGTCCCCGTCGTAACTCGAGAGGACCCCGCCACAACTCGAGAAAAACCAGAAGCTCCTCCCTTGCAGGCGTGGTGTGGCCCTTGTCCGCAACGGCATCTCAGGGGAATTCACCCTCTCCCTCGTGGGCCTCGAAAGACTCCTTCACACCCTTGCTGTGACCCAAGAAGTTCCCCGCCCCAACCGTCCCCACTGGAGAAGAACCCCAAGGGTCCCACCAAGACTCAAGAGGAGCCCCATTTTCCCCTGCTGAGTTCCCGATGAGGTGCCCTTTCCCTGCTCTGTAGGGAAATATTTCACGGTGTTCCCCTCACTTCCCAAGAAGAGGCGATGGTACCTGAAAAATCAGGAGGAGTCTCACAGGTTGGGCCACGATTCCCCAAGACCCCAAATACCTTGTCCACTTCAGATGAAACTGACTGCTCGGCACTGCCTCGACTGTATCCCCGAAGCTCAACTCCGGCAAACTGGCACGTGTGACAGCCCTAGGGTACCTCGAGCGCAAGCCATAGATCCCTGTATCCGCTTGATAGGGACCCGGACACTGTTACTGCACTTGGGAAGGAAAGTGGCTGTGCACGTCTCCTGTCGAGACAAGGCTTGACACCACAATGCAGGCTCCATGGCTACCAAATACAAATGTCAGCATAAGCGAGGCAATCTCAGGCTGCAACCTCAGCACCAGAAGGGGACTGAGGACTTGGCACCACTGGGGAGGAATCGCCAGCTGTGCCTTGCCTCTCGCACCGAGTCTGGCCTATCCTGTGGCCACAGGGGCGAATCCCTGTGGTACCCGTCATAACTCGAGAGGACCCTGCTGTAACTCGAGAAAAACCAGAAGCTTCACCCTTGCAGGCGGAGTCAGGCCCTTGTCCGCTGCGGCATCCCGGTAGAAATCACTCGTTTCCTCTTCGACCTCGAAATGCTCTTTCACACCCCAGGTTGTGACCCAAGAAGTTCCCCGACCCACATGTCACCACTCGAGTGGACCGCAAAGGGTCCCGCCGCGACTCATGAGGAGCTCCATTTTCCCATGCGCAGCTCCAGATGAGGGGCCCTTTCCCTGCTCCATGGGAAAGGGTTCCTGGCTCTCCCCTTGCATCCAAGAGGAGGCACTCACACCAGGGGAGTCCAGAGAAGCCTCAAGCATCGGGTCACAGTTTCGCAAGACCCCCAAATGCCTAGTTCACTCGAGATCAATCTGACTGTCCTGAACTGCCTCGACTGTCACCCAGAGGCTCGACTCTGGCACACTGGCACGTGTTATAGCCCTGGAGTATGTTGATGGCAAGCCACAGATCACTGTGTCCGCTTTATGGGGACACGGACACTGTGACTGCAGTTGGGGAGGAAAGCAGACGTGCACGTCTCCAGGTGAGACGAGGCCTGACTTCCCTGTGGGGGCTCCAGCAGAAACCCAAGAACTATGTCAGCATGGGCGAAGCAAGCTCAGGCTCCATGTTCAGCACCGTTCCAGAACTGAGGANGGGCGAGGCAAACACAGGCACTGACCTCAGCACCAAACGAGGACTGTGGACCCGCGACTTCTTGGGAGGAATCCCTACAGGGGCCTTGCAACTCGCATGGATACTGGCCTCTCCTGAGGCCACAGGGGCGGGTCCCGGGGGCCTTGTTGTAATAACTCAAGAGGACTTCACCGCAACTGGAGAACAACCGGAAACTGCTCCCCTGCAGCAAGGGTGAGTCCCTTGTCTGCTGCAGCATCTCTGGGGAAATCAACCCTTCCCTCTTGGACCTCGAAAGGCTCCTTCATACCCTTGTTGTCACCTAGGAAGTTATCCGCCCCAACCGTCCCAACTCGAGACAAACCCCGAGGGTCCCACCGCAACTCAAGAGGAGCTGCGGTTTACCCTGCTGAGCTCCAGATGAGGGGCCCTTTCCCTGCTCCATCGCAAAAGGTTTTTCCGGCGCTCCCCTCGCATCCCAAGAGGTGGCCTCAGATCAGGAGAGTCAGGAGGAGCCTCAGCTGTTTGACGACCACTCCCCAAGATCCCCAAATTCCTCGTCCACTCCAGATGAACATGACTGCCCTACACTTCTCTCGACTGTCACCACGTGGCTTGACTCCAAACACTGGCACATGAGACAGCCCTGATTACCTCGATGGCAAGCCACAATGCCTGTGTCCGCTTTACGGGGAGCCGGACACTTCCACTGCATTTGGGGAAGAAAGAGGCCGTGCAAGTCTCCAGGCAAGAAGAGGCCTGACTCTCCTGCGGTGGCTCCAGGGTAACCTCAAGACCTATGAAAGCATGAGCGAGGAAATTTCAGGCTCCGATCACAGCCCCAGAGGAGGACTGAGGACCCGGGGATGACTGGGGATGAATCCCCAGAGTCGCCTCACAACTAGCACTGAGAATGGCCTCTCCTGAGGATACAAGGGAGGGTCCCTGGGGTCCCCTTTGTAACTGGAGAGGACCTGCCGCAACTCGAGAAAAACCAGAATCTTCACCCTTGCTGGCGGAGTGAGGTACTTGTCCACTGCAGCATCCCGGGGGAAATTACCCGTTTCCTCTTCGACCTCGAAATTCTCTTTCACACCCTTGCTGTGACCCAAGAAGTTCCCCGACCCACATGTCGCCACTCGAGTGGACCGTCGAGGGTACCGCCGCGACTCATGAGGAGCTCCATTTTCCCATGCACAGTTCCAAATGAGGGGCCCTTTCCCTGCTCCATCAGAAAAGTGTTCCCGACTCTCCCCTCACATCCAAGAGGAGGCACAGACACCAGGGGAGTCCAGAGAAGCCTCAAGCATTGGCTCACATTTCCGCAAGACCTCCAAATGCCTAGGCCACTCCAGATCAATCTGACTGTCCTGCACTGCCTCAACTGTCAACCCGAAGCTCGACTCCAGCACACTGGCAGGTGTGATAGCCCTGGAGTACCTCAATGGCAAGACACAGATCCATGTTTCCCCTGGACAAGGATCCGGACAGTTTTGCTGCATTTGGAGAGGAAAGCGGCTGTGCATGTCCTAAGGGGAGACGAGGCCTGACTCCCCTATTGGGGCTCCAGGGGAACCCCAAGACCTATGTCAGCAAGGGCGACGCAAGCACAGGCTCCTGCCTCAGCACCAGACGAGGACTGAGGACCTGGCGAGGTCTCGGGAGGAATTCCCACAGTTGCCTTGCAACACCCATGGAGACTGGCCTCTCCTGAGGCCACGGGGGTGGTTCCCGGGGGTCCCAGTCGTAACTCGAGAGGACCCCGCCACAACTCAAGAAAAACCAGAAATTTCTCCCCTGCAGGGAGGATAAGTCCCTTGTCTACTGCAGCATCTCGGGGCAAATCACCTGTTCCCACTTGAACCTCGAAAGTCTCCTTCATACCCTTGTTGTGACCTAGGAAGTTCCCCGCCCAAACCGTCCCCACTCGAGAGGAACCCCGAGGGTCCCGCCGCGAATCTAGAGGAGCCCCGTTTTCCCCTGCTGAGCTCCAGATGAGGGACCCTTTCCATGCCCTATCGGGAAAGGTTTTCAGGAGCTTCTCTCGCATCCCAAGATGTGGCATCGCATCAGGAGAGTCGGGAGGAGCCTCAGGTGTCCGACCACCAATCCCCAAGATCCCCAAATGCCTCGTCCACTTCAAATGTACATGACTGCCCTGCACTCTCTCGACTGTCACCCCGTGGCTTGACTCCCAACACACAGGCACGTGATACAGCCCTGAGTACCTCAATGGCAAGCCACATATCCCTGTGTCCGCTTTATGGGGAGCCGGACACTGCTGCTGCAGTTGGGGAAGAAAGAGTCCATGCAAGTCTCCAGGCGAAAAAAGGCCTGACTCCCCTGTGGGGGCTACAGAGTAACGTCAAGACCTATGAAAGCATGAGCGAGGAAATTGCAGGCTCCGACCTCAGCACCAGAAGAGAATTGAGGACCCAGCGCTGACTGGGGAGGAATTCCCAGAGGTGCCTTGCAACTCACACTGAGAATGGCCTGTCCTGAGGACACAGGGTCAGGTACTTGGGGTCCCCGTCGTAACTCGAGAGGACCCCGCCACAACTCGAGAAAAACCAGAAGCTCCTCCCTTGCAGGCGTGGTGTGGCCCTTGTCCGCAACGGCATCTCAGGGGAATTCACCCTCTCCCTCGTGGGCCTCGAAAGACTCCTTCACACCCTTGCTGTGACCCAAGAAGTTCCCCGCCCCAACCGTCCCCACTGGAGAAGAACCCCAAGGGTCCCACCAAGACTCAAGAGGAGCCCCATTTTCCCCTGCTGAGTTCCCGATGAGGTGCCCTTTCCCTGCTCTGTAGGGAAATATTTCACGGTGTTCCCCTCACTTCCCAAGAAGAGGCGATGGTACCTGAAAAATCAGGAGGAGTCTCACAGGTTGGGCCACGATTCCCCAAGACCCCAAATACCTTGTCCACTTCAGATGAAACTGACTGCTCGGCACTGCCTCGACTGTATCCCCGAAGCTCAACTCCGGCAAACTGGCACGTGTGACAGCCCTAGGGTACCTCGAGCGCAAGCCATAGATCCCTGTATCCGCTTGATAGGGACCCGGACACTGTTACTGCACTTGGGAAGGAAAGTGGCTGTGCACGTCTCCTGTCGAGACAAGGCTTGACACCACAATGCAGGCTCCATGGCTACCAAATACAAATGTCAGCATAAGCGAGGCAATCTCAGGCTGCAACCTCAGCACCAGAAGGGGACTGAGGACTTGGCACCACTGGGGAGGAATCGCCAGCTGTGCCTTGCCTCTCGCACCGAGTCTGGCCTATCCTGTGGCCACAGGGGCGAATCCCTGTGGTACCCGTCATAACTCGAGAGGACCCTGCTGTAACTCGAGAAAAACCAGAAGCTTCACCCTTGCAGGCGGAGTCAGGCCCTTGTCCGCTGCGGCATCCCGGTAGAAATCACTCGTTTCCTCTTCGACCTCGAAATGCTCTTTCACACCCCAGGTTGTGACCCAAGAAGTTCCCCGACCCACATGTCACCACTCGAGTGGACCGCAAAGGGTCCCGCCGCGACTCATGAGGAGCTCCATTTTCCCATGCGCAGCTCCAGATGAGGGGCCCTTTCCCTGCTCCATGGGAAAGGGTTCCTGGCTCTCCCCTTGCATCCAAGAGGAGGCACTCACACCAGGGGAGTCCAGAGAAGCCTCAAGCATCGGGTCACAGTTTCGCAAGACCCCCAAATGCCTAGTTCACTCGAGATCAATCTGACTGTCCTGAACTGCCTCGACTGTCACCCAGAGGCTCGACTCTGGCACACTGGCACGTGTTATAGCCCTGGAGTATGTTGATGGCAAGCCACAGATCACTGTGTCCGCTTTATGGGGACACGGACACTGTGACTGCAGTTGGGGAGGAAAGCAGACGTGCACGTCTCCAGGTGAGACGAGGCCTGACTTCCCTGTGGGGGCTCCAGCAGAAACCCAAGAACTATGTCAGCATGGGCGAAGCAAGCTCAGGCTCCATGTTCAGCACCGTTCCAGAACTGAGGATCTGGCGACGACTGGGGATGAATCCCTATAGGTGCCTCACACATCGTTCAGAGACTGTCCTCTCCTGTGGCCACAAGGGCGGCTTTCTGGGGTCCCGTCGTAACTCGACAGGACCCCACCGGGATTCAAAAAAACCAGAAACCTCCCCTGCAGGTGGAGTGATGCCCTTGTCAGCGGGGGCATCTCGGGGAAACTCACCCCATCCCTCCTAGACCTTGAAAGGCTCCTTCACATACTTTTTATGACCAAAGAATTTCCCCGTCTGACCCATCCCCACTCGAGAGAAACCCCGAGGGTTCCGCCAAAACTCAAGAGGAGCCCCGTTTTCCCTGCTGAGCTCCATATGACAGACCCTTTCCCTGTTCTGTCGGGAAAGGTGTCACGGCTCTCCACTGGCATCCCAAGAAGAGGTGTTCGAATGAGGAAAGACAGAACAAGCCTCAGGGGTCTGTCCATCATTCCAAAGACCCCCCCAAAAGACACATCGATTCCTGATGAACATCACTGCCCTGCACGTCCTGGACTGTCACCCTGAGACTCGACTCCCGACACACTGGCAAGTGTGAGAGCACTGTGGTACCTCGAGGTCAAGCCACAGATTCCTGTTTCCGCTCGAAGGGGTGCTGGACACTTCTGCTTCAGATGGGGAGGAACTGGCCGTGCATGACTCCAGGCCAGACGAGGCCTGACTCCCCTATGGGAGCTCCAGTGGAACCCCAAGACCTAGGTCAGCATGGCGAGGCAAGTTCAGGCTGCGGCCTGCGCCCCAGAAGAGACCTGGGGACCCGGCAACGATGGGGGAGGAATACACAGTGGCAACTCTCAAGGAGACTGGCCTCTCCTGAGGCGACAGTGGCGGATCTCTGGGGTCCCTGTCGTAACATGAGTGGACCCCGCCGCAACTGGAGAAAAACCAGAGACTTCTCCCTTGCAGGCAGAGTGAGGCCCTTGTCCACTGTGGCGTCCCGGGGGAAATCACCCATTCCCTCTTGGACCTCGAAATGCTCCTTCACACCTTTGCTGTGACCCAAGAAGTTTCCCGCCCTACCCGTCCCCACTCGAGAGGAACACCGAGGGTCCCGCCACCACTCAAGATCAGCTCCATTTTCCCCTGCTCAGCTCCAGATGAGGGGCCCTTTCCCTGCTCCATTGGGAAAGGGTTCCCGGCTCTCCCCTAGCATTCCAGGAGGAGGCCCTCACACCAGGCGAGTCCAGAGAATCCTCAGGTGTCTGGTCACATTTCCCCAAGAACCTCAAATGCCTCGTCCACGCCAGATGAACCTGACTGCCCTGCACTGCCTCGACTGCCTCCCCGAGGCTCAACTGCCGACAGACTGCCACGTGTGATAGCCCTGGGGTACCTCGAGGGCAATACATAGATCCCTTTGTCTGTTCGACGGAATGCCAGACATGGCTGCTGCACTCTGGAGTAAAGCAGTCCTGTAAGTCTGTGGGCGAGACTAGGCCTGACTCCACTGAGGTGGCTCCAGTGGAACCCCGAAACCTACGTAGGCACGGGTCAAGAAAGCTCAGGTTCTGACCTCAGAACCAGAATGGGACTGTGGACTTGGCGACACTTGCGAAGAATCCAAGATGCTCCTCGCCCCTCTCACAGGGACTGGCCTCTCCTGGGGCCACAGTGGTGGGTCCCAGGGCCCCGTCTTAAATTAAGAGGACCCCTCTGCAACTCGAAAAAAAAAAAAAACAGACAATTCCCTACAGGCGGGGAGAGGTCGTTGTCCAATGTGGCATCTCAGGGGAATTTACCCCTTCCCTCTTGGACCTCGAAAGGCCCCTTCACACCATTGCTGTGACCCAAGAAGTTACCCGCCCCACCTGTCCCCATTTGAGAGGAACCCTGAGGTTCCCGCAAAGACTCAAGAGGAGCCCCGTTTTCCCCTGCTGAGCTCCAGATGAGGGGCCCTTTTCCTACTCTGTCGGAAAAGGACTGGCGGTGTTCCACTCACATGTCAAGAGGAGGTGCTCGCACCTGGAGAGTCGGGAGGAGTCTCACAGTTTGGGCCACCATTCCCCAATACCCCAAATGCCTCATGCACTCCAGATGAACCTGACTGCCCTGCACTGCCTCAACTGTCACCCCGAGGCTCGACTCTGGCATAGTATCCCTTGTGATAGCCCTGGGGTACCTCGAGTTCAAGCCACTGATCCCTGTATCTGCTCGACAGGGACCAGTACTCCGTTGTTGCAGTTGGCGAGGAAAGCGGCTGTGCACATCTCCAGGCGAGATGAGGCCTGACTACTCCCCTGTGGGGGCTCCAGTGGAAACCCAAGACTTATGTCAGCATGGTCGAGGCAAGCTCAGGCTCCAGCTTCAGCACCAGACCAGAACTGAGGACATGGAGAAGACTGGGGATGAATCCCCAGAGGTACCTCACACATCGCTCGGAGACTGTCCTCTCCTGTGGCCACAAGGGCGGCTTTCTGTGGGTCCCGTCTTAACTCGAGAGGACCCAACTGGGACTAGAGAAAAACCAGAAACTTCTCCCATGCCAGTGGAGTGAGGCCCTTGTCCACAGGGGCATCTCGTGGGAAATCACTCCTTCCCTCCTAGACTTCAAAAGTCTCCTTCACACCCTTGTTGTGACCAAAGACGTTCCCCCTCCCACCCGTCTACACTCGAGAGAAACCCCGAGGGTCCTGCCAAGACTCAATAGGAGCCCCGTTTTCCCCTGATGAGTTCCAGATGACAGGCCCTTTCCCTACTCTTTCGGGAAAGTGTTCACGGCTCTCCCCTGGCATCCCAAGAAGAAGACCTCGAACGAGGAGAGACAGAACGAGACTCAGGGGTCGGTCCATCATTCCCAAAACCCCCAAATGCCTCGCCCATTCCTGATGAGCCTCACTGCCCTGCACTTCTTCGACTGTCACACGGAAACTCGACTCCTGACACACTAGCATATGTGATAGCCCTCGGGTACCTCGAGGGCAAGCCACAGATCCCTGTGTCCGCTCGAAGGCGTGCTGGACACTTTTGCTTCAGATGGGGAAGAAAGCAGTCGTGCACGTCTCTAGTCATGATGAGGCCTGACTCCCCTGTGGGAACTCCAGGGCAACCCCAAGAACTAGGTAAGCATAGGCGAGGCAAGCTCAGGCTGCGGCCTCAGCACCAGATGAGGCCTGGGGACCCGGTGATGACTGGGGAGGAAAGCCCAGTGGCAACTCGCACGGAGACTAGCCTCTCCTGAGGCTACAGAGGTGGGTCCCTGGGGTCCCCGTCATAACTCGAGAGGACCCCGCCGCAACTCGAGGAAAACCAGAAGCTTCTCCCTTGCAGGCAGAGTGAGGGCCTTGTCAACTGCGGCATCCCGGGGGAAATCACCCGTTCCCTCCTGGACCTCGAAATGCTCCTTCTCACCCTTGCTGTGACCCAAAAATTTCCTGCCACACCCATCCCTACTGGAGATGAAGCCTGAGGGTCCCGCCAAGAATCAAGAGGAGCACCGATTTCCCCTGCTGAGCTCCAGATGAGGGGCCCTTTTTCTATTCCGTCTGAAAGGTTTTGTGGTGTTCCCCTCGAAACCCAAGAGGAGGTGCTCACAACTTGATAGTTGGGAGGAGTCTCACTGGTTAGGCCACCATTCCCCAAGATCCCCAAATGCCTCGTCCACTCCAGATGAATCTGACTGCCCTGCACTTCCTCGACTGTCACCCCGAGGCTCGACTCCAGCACATTGGCATGTGTGACAGCCCTGGGGTACCTTGAGGGCAAGCCACAGATCCCTGTATCCGCTCGACAGGGACCCGGACACTGTTGCTGCAGTTGGGGAGGAAAGCTGCCGTTCACGTCTCCAGGAGAGACGAAGCCTGACTCCCCTGTGGGGGCTCCAGTGCAAACCCCAGATCGCATGGGCGAGGCAAGCTCAGGCTCCAGCTTCAGCACCAGACCAGGACTGAGGACCCGGCAACGCCTGGGGATGAATCCCCAGATGCGCCTCGCATATCACTCGGAGACTGTCTTCTCATGTGGCCACAAGGGCAGGTTTCTGGGGTCACATCGTATTTCAAGTGGACCCCACTGGCATCCGAGAAAAACCAGAAACTTCTCCCTACAGGTGGACTGAGGTCCTTGTCCACGGGGGCATCTCGGTGGAAATCAAACCTTCCCTCCTAGACCTCGAAAGGGTCTTGCACACCCTTGTTGTCACCAAAGAAGTTCCCCGCCCCACACTTCTCCATTCGAGAGGAACCCTGATGGTCCCGCCAAGACTCAAGAGGAGCCCCGTTTCCCCCTGCTCACCTCCAGAAGACCGGCCCTTTCCCTGCTCCATCAGGAAAGTGATCACGGCTCTCCCCTGACATCTCAAGAAAAGGCGCTCGAACGAGGAGAGACAGGACGAGCCTCAGGGTTCGGTCCATCATTCCCAAGACCCCCAAATGCCTCGTCCATTCCTGAAGAACCTCACTGCCCTGCACTGCCTCGACTGTCACCCCGAGACTCGACTTCCAACACACTGGCACCTGTGGCAGCCCTGGGGTACCTTGAGGGCAAGCCACTGATCCCTGTATCCGCTCGACAGGGACCCGGACACTGTTACTGCAGTTGGGCAGGAAACCGGCTGTGCACATCCCCAGGCGAGAAGAGGCCTGATTCCCCTATGGGAGCTCCAGTGGTACCCCAAGGCCTATGTCAGCATGGGTGACGCAAGCACAGTCTCCGGCCTCAGCACCAGACGAGGACTGAGGACTCGGCGACGTCTCAGGAGGAATCCCACAGGTGCCTCACAACTTGCATGGAGACTAGCCTCTCCTTAGGCCAAAACGGCTGTCCCTGGAGTCCCTGTCGTTACTCGAGAGGACCCTGGGGCAACTTGAGAAAAACCAGAAGCTTCTCCCCTGCAGGGAGGGTGAGTCCCTTGTCCGCTGCAGCATTTCGGGGAATATCACCCCTTCCCTCTTGGACCTAGAAAGGCTCCTTCATACCCTTGTTGTGACCTAGGCAGTTCCCCACCCCAACGGTCCCCACTCAAGAGGAAACCCGAGGGCCCCGCCGCGACTCAAGAGGAATCCCATTTTCTCCTGCTGAGCTCCAGATGAGGGGTCCTTTCCCTGTTATCAGGAGTATCAGGAGGAGCCTCAGGTGTCGACCACCACTCCCGAAGATCCCCCAATGCCTCGTCCACTCCAGATGACCATGACTGCCCTGCATTGACTCGAGTGTCATCCCGAGCCTCGAATCCCTGCACACAGGCACGTGAGACGTCCGTGGAGTACCACGATGGCCAGCCACAGATCCCTGTGTCCACTTTACTGGGAGCCAAACACTGACACTGCAGTTGTGGAAGAAAGAGGCTGTGCAAGTCTCCAGGCGAAAAGAGGCCTGACTCCCCTATGGGGGATCCAGTGTAACCTCAAGACCTATGAAAGCATGAGCAAGGAAATCTCAGGCTCTGAACTCAGCACCAGAAGAAGACTTAGGACCTGGCGATTACTGGGGAGGAATCCCCAGAGGCGCCTCGCAACTAGCACTGAGAATGTCCTCTCCTGAGGATACAGGGGCGGGTCCCAGTGGTCCCCATTGTAACTGGAGAGGACCCCGCCGCAACTGGAGAAAAACTGGAAGCTTCTCCCCTGCAGGCGTGGTGTGGCACTTGTCCCCAATGGCATCTCAGGGGAATTCACCCCATCTCTTGTGGACCTCAAAACTCTCCTTCACACCCTTGCTGTGACCCAAGAACTTCCCCGCCCCAACCGTCCGCACTCAAGAGGAACCCTAAGGGGCCCGCCAAGACTCAGGAGGAGTCCTGTTTCCCCTGCTGAGTTCCAGATGAGGGGCCATTTTCGTGCTCCTTCAGGAAAGGTTTCGCAGTGTTCCCCTCGCATGCCAAGAGGATGTCCTCGCACCTGGAATGTCGGGAGGAGTCTCACAGGTTGGGCCACCATTCACCAAGTCCCCCAAATGCCTTGTCCACTCCAGATGAACATGACTGCCCTGCACCACGAGTTTCGATTCCCAACACACTAGCACGTGAGACAGCCCTGGAGTACCTCGATTTCAAGCCACAGATCCCTGTGTCCGCTTAACGGGGAGCCGGACACTGCCACTGCAGTTGGGCAAGAAAGAGCCCATGCAAGTCTCCAGGCGAGAAGAGGCCACACTCCTTTGTGTGGACTCCAGATTAACCTCAATA
>SJYW01055093.1:0-10051 GCA_006410735.1 Raphicerus campestris
AGTTGTGTCTGACTCGCTTCAGTCCCACAGACTGAAGCCCACCATGTTCTTCTGCCCATGGGATTTTCCAGGTAAGAATACTGGAGTGGGTTGCCATTTCCTTCTCTGGGGGATCTTCCCAACCCAAGGATCAAACCCACATCTCTCGTGTCTCCTGCATTGGCAGGTGGGTTCTTTACCACTGGTGCCACCTGGAAAAGCCATAGTTTTGACTGCATGAACCTTTGTCAACAAAGTGATATCACTGATTTTTAACATGCTAGGCTTGGCATCGTTTTTCTCCCAAGGAGCAAATGTGGCTGCAGGCCCTGTCCTCAATAATTTGGGAGCCCAAGAAAATAAAACTTGCCACTGTTTCCACTCTTGCCCCATCTATGTGCCATGAAGTGAATGACCCAGATGCCATTGTCTCAGCCTTTTGAGTGCTGAGTTCTAAGCCAGGTTTCTCTGCTCTTTCTCTGCTCTTTCACCTTCATCAAAGGCTCTTTAGTTCTTCTCTGCTTTCTGCCATAAGGGTGGCATCATTTGCATATCTGAGGTTGTTGTTACTTCTCCCAGCAGTCTTGATTCCAGTTTGTGATTCATCCAGCCCAGCTTCCGCATGATGTACTCCGCATATGATTGGATACTGTGCTCTGTGACTGTATACAGTGTACTAGACACTGTAGTCTGTACTGCTGACATACTATTTCCCCGGGTTTTAACCAGTCCCTTGGTCCTGAGGCTAAAGTTCATCATTACAAATAGAACATCTTAGCTTCGTATTAAGGAGGGAAAAAAAAACAAACCTCCTTTTTTGTTCATTTTCAGCTATAGACACATTAGGCAAATCTTTAAATGACAACTTTTTTTTGGGGGGGGGTGCCTTAAGCTAGATGCCATTCTTGGTCATGCATTTCTCCCAGTAAACAAAAGGCAAGTGAAGGTTTGTTTTCCTTATTTTCATGCATATAAATCCCCAGTGGTCAGAGATGAGGTAGTGCTGTTATACTACAATCATGCTTAGCAAAGCAGTCATGTAGGTGTTCCTCAGTGAGTCTTCCAAAGCTCAACTGCTGGTCAATTATCTTAATCCCCACACTCCAATGGCACAGCAACTGTGTGAGAGCATGTGAGGAGTGCCCAAGGCACAGGAGCTCCAAGGTCCCCTATTTCAAAACCAGTAACTGCACAGGATATACATAGGCATGGATTACCCAAGAAAAGCAAAACTCACTCCAGGTATGGGAGGGGAGACCCAGCTTCAAGGAAGCCCTCGGGCAGCAGGTATCGGAAACTTCTGTGAGTTCCCTGGTGGTTGTACCATAAGCAGCCTTCTCAGATGCCGCTATTCTGCCACCACATGCGTCCACAGTAGTTTCATAAGCACCCTTTGTTGTGCTTATAGCATGAGTGTGTACATCTTTCAGTTCAGTTCAGTTCAGTTCAGTCGCTCAGTCGTGTCTGACTCTTTGCTACCCCATGANAAACAGTCTCAAACCAAAGCACGTTAACTTTGAATTTCTAGGTAAATAGTACAGACCATTGCTTGGAAGATGAATTTTGTCTTTCTCCACTGGAATCTTACTATTGTGTAATAAATGTGTGCTCATTTGCTCAGTCACGTCTGAATCTTTCCAACCCCCTAGACTGTAGCCTGCCAAGCTCATCTGTCCATGAGATTTCCAAGGCAAGAATACTGGAGTGAGCTGCCATTTCCTTTTCCAGAGGAATCTTCACAACCTAGGGGTCAGACCTAAATTTCCTGCTTTCCCTGCATTGGCAGGAGGGCCCTTTACCACTGTACTACTTGAGAACCCTGGTATCTAATGATCTGAAGAAGTGAGCAAAATGTTAGTATTTTGGACCAGGTGGGCACTGTTTCACACAAGCTCTTCATTTATTTACAACTTTCTTCACTATGGTTTTCAAAAATATAATAGGTTGGTTTTAAACTCAACAATTCTTTCAAGAAACAAAATTGTTGCAGAAGTACAAATAATAGAGTTAACAAACATCATTTGGAACACTTACTATACTTAAGGAGAGAAACAATTTTTAACTCAAACTTCCACCCTTTTGAATAGAATATTTATAGCTAAGTAAGTGCTACAATTGGGGAGCTTTGCAGGTGACTCAGATGGTAAAGAATCTGCCTGCAAGGTAGGACATTCAGGCTTGACCTCTGGGCCAGAAAGACCCCCTGGAGAAAGGGATATTTCAGTACAGCTCAGCCACTCAGTCCATCTGCCTCTTTGCAACCCCGTGGACTGCAGCACACCCGGCTTTCCTGTCCATCACCAACTCCTGGAGCTTGCTCAAACTCACGTCCATTGAACTGGTGATGCCATGCAACCATCTCATCCTCTGTTGCCCCCTTCTCCTCCTGGCTTCAATCTTTCCCAGCATCAGGGTCTTTCCTAGCGAGTCAGTTCTTCGCATCAGGTGGCCAAAGTATTGGAGCTTCAGCTTCAGCATCAATCCTTCCAATGAACATTCAGGACTGATTTCTTTTAGGATGGACTGGTTTGATTTCCTGACAGTCCAAGGGACTCTCAAGAGTCTTCTCCAGCACCATAGTTCAAAAGCATCAATTCTTTGGTGCTCAGCTTTCTTTTTGGTCCAACTCTCACATCTGTACATGACTATTGGAAAAACCGTAGCTTTAACTAGACTTTATTTTCTTGGGCTCCAAAATCACCGCAGAGGGTGATTACAGCCATGGAATTAGAAGATGGTTGCTTCTTGGAAGGAAAGGGGATGTTTACCCACTTCAGGATTCTTGCTTCGAGAATTTCATGGACAGAGGAGCCTGGCAGGTTACAGTCCATGAGGCTGCAAAGAATTGGGACATGACTGAGTGACTAATTATACTACCTGATTATGCTATGGGTTTCTCTAGTGGCTCAGTTGATAAAGAATCTGCCTACAGTGCAGACACTCAGGTTCAATCCCTGATTTGGGAAGATCCCCTGGAGAAGGAAATGACAACCCACTCAAGTATTCTTGCCTGGAAAATCCTATGGATAGAGGACCATGTTGGGCCATAGTCCATAGGAATGCAAAGAATCGGACATTACTTAACAACTAAACCACCAATGACTGATAATATTATTGCTGATAAACATTAATGAATGAATGTTGGCTGCTGTGTTAAATTGAATTAATTGCTTCATTTAATTATCTGATGTAGTGCATTTCCTTAGGAAGGATCCACATTAGTTCATTGCTTTCTAGTAGATTCCGATTTGCCCCTTTTCCCTATTAAAACACAATAGCAATAGCCATGTAAATTACTTGTTGTAAACTAGAATGTGCCTTTTCCTTTTGTGATTCTGACTCTACTCCAGAGATAATGTCCCTTGAATTTGCAAATAAGTTGGCGTATTTTTATATCTTATCCGCATGGTTCTAATACAGAAGGGTTTGCAACGTGTCATAAAATGCTCATTTGGTTTGACTGTTCATCCCATATGATGTGGTGAACTTTGCAATGCAATCTGAATTGCTTTTGTCGCTTCCATTTCCAAAGATAACTCTGTATTGTAAAAACAAATGATCCCAGAATATATTTCAGGTAGTTTCAAAGGCAAAATATACAAGCCATTATATGATTCTAAATGTAAGAGGGTTAGGACACGTTCTATAGCAATATATTCATTCTCCTTAAACTGCTTTATCAAGCACCGTTCACTATAACAGAAGGAGCAGTGCAAAATTCTAACCACATAGGCACACTTACTCACTAAATAACAACTAAAGACCTTATTACCCGTCTTTGGGTTGCCAAAGGAAGGAACGCGGTCGCTATAGACAATGGTCCAGGGCTGCAGCTGTAACTTGGGCAGCTCATGGAATGAACCGCCGCAGCCCTGGAGCAAGGCCAGCATCTCCACTTCCTGCTGCCGCCTTAATTCTCGCTCATCTCGTGTCCTGACAGAGCCCTGAAGGTTAGGCTCCAGCCCATAAACCGATGGATTAGTCCACAGCGTGAAGCTCAGGTAACTGAAATATTGAAAACAGAAATCTTTCAAGGTAAACATATATGAAACTTCCTTTGAGATATTAATAGGAATTTCTGATGCTGTAAGAGATAGTGACAGATTTTATTCTCTTGGGCTCCAAAATCACTGCAGACTGTTACATCAGCCATGAAATTAAAAGACATTTGCTCCTTGGAAGGAAAGCTATGACAAACCTAGGCAGCATATTAAAAAGCAGAGACATCACTTTGCCAACAAAGGGCCATATAATCAAAGCTATTGTTTTTCCACTAGTCACGTATGGATGCGACTGTTGGACCATAAAGAAGGCTCGCCACAGAAGATGGATGCTTTTTAATTGTGGTGCTGGAGAAGATGCTTAAGAGTCCCTTGGACAACAGTGATATCAAACCAATCCATCCTAAAAGAAGTCAGTCCTGAATATTCAGTGGAAGGACTTGAGCTGAAGTTGAAGCTCTAATACTTAGGTCACCAGATGCAAAGCACTGACTCACTGGAAAAGCCCCTGATGCTGGGAAAGACCGAAGGCAGGAGGGCAAGCAGGCAACAGAGGATGCGAGGGTTGGGTGACATCACTGGCTCAAGGGTCATGAATTTGAGTAAATTCCTGGAGAGAGTCTAGGGCGGGGAATCCTGGCGTGCTGTAGTCATGGGACTGCAGAGTCAGATACAATTTGACAGCTGAACAACAGCAGCAAGAGATACTGATCATTTTTCTTTATAAATTTTATGTTTTGCTTTGTTTATGTATTTATCATATATATTGATATGCATATTTAAAGTATACAACACATTGTGAAAGATCACCACAATCAAGCCAGTTAACACAGGCGTCATTTTGCAGTTTCCTTTCTAGTGTCAGTGTGGGATAAGAACACTCAAGATCTATTCTTTCTTGGCAAATTTTAGGTTTATGAAATATTTGCAAATTATTATTTATGATAATCCCCTATAGTAAACTATGCTCACCATTAGATCCTCCGAAGTTATTCATCTAATAACTAAAACTTTGTACCCCATGACTGACATCTTCTCATTTTTCCTGTCTGCCATCCCTAGCAATAACTTATTCTCTGGTTTTATGAGTTCAGCTATTTCAGATTTGAGGCTTCAGTGAGGTCATGTAAAGCATTTGTGTTTCTAGTTTATTTCACACAGCACACTGTCCTCTCGGTTCATCCAAGTTACTGTAAATGGCAGAATTTGCTTTTTATTTTTAACAGTTTAACAACATTTATTTGTCTTGTTTTACTTATCTGTCTATTATCTACCCATCCATCCTCCTTAGACATTCAGCTACCTAAGGATATTTAGGCTGACTCTATGTCTTGGGCATTGTAAATAACATTGCAATGAGCATGGGGCTGTTTACTGACTTCATTTCCTTTGAACATACAACCTGAAGTGGGGCTGCTGGGTCCCATCTGTCTTCCTCAGATGATTCTCCTTAATATCTGCATTTGCGGTTCCACCAATCAGGTACGCAGCTTCCCTCTCCCCACATCCTCACCAACACTTGCTGTCTTTATCCTTTCGGTAGTAGCCATCTAACAGTTGTGACATGACATCTCATTGTGGTTTTGAGTTGTATTTCCCTTATGATCCGTGACGTTGAACATCTTTTCATGTATCTATTGGTTTTTGTATGTCTTCCTTCAAGAAATGTCTATTTGAGCACTTAACCCATTTTTAATCAGATTACTTGATTTGTTTTTGCTATTGAATTGTTGAATTCCTTGTGCATTTTGAATGTTAACTCCTTAGAGAGAGTTTGCAAATATTCTCCCCATTCCACAGATTGCAGCTTCACTCGGTTGGTGGTTTTCTTGGCTATGTAGAAACGTTGTAGTTTTCTGTCATCCTGTTTGTCTATTTTCGCTTTTATTGCTAGTGTGTTTGGGGTCCTATTTAAAAATTCTTTGCGCAAACCAATGTCAAGAAGATTTTTTTCCCCTCAATCTTATTTATAATTGCAACAAAAATAATAAAATAATTAAGAATATTCTTAACCGAAGAAGTCAAAGACCTGTGCACTGAAAGTTATAAAACATTGATGAAGGAAATTTGAAAAAAATACAGATAAATGGATACCCCATGCTCATGGAATGGAAAAATTAATATTGTTAATGTGTCTGTACTACTCAAAATGTTCTATAGCTACATGCAAGCCATCTCAAAAATCCCAGTGCCTTTCTTTCCGTAAATAGAAAGAACAATTCTAAAATAATATGAAATAACAAAAGACCTCAAATAGCTAGCTAAAGCAGTCTTGAACAGGATGAATAAAGCTGGAGGCATCACTCCTTCTGATTTCATACAGCAGTTTTACATGATATTAGCATAAAAACAGACATGTAGACCAATGGAACAGAGTAGAGTCTGGAAACAAATTCACACCTTTACAATTGGCTGATCTTTGACAAAGGTTCCAAGAATACACAATGGTAGCAGAATAATCTATTCAATAAATGGTATTGAACAAACTGGATATCTATATGTATAGGAATAAAATCGGGCGTTTTTTCTCATATAAATAAAAATCATCTCAAAATAGCTTTTGACTTGGATGACATACCTCACACATACAACTACTGGACATACTGCTGTTAATACTAACTCATTCAAGGCTCATGCTAACTCTGCGAATTAACACTATTTTTACTCATGTTTTACAAGACAGAAAGTTGAGGTGCAGAGGTGCAGAGCGTTGAGTAATTGCCCAAGGTCATACAGTGTGATTGAAGTCTTGCTTTGAGCTTAAGCGGCCTGCAGACAGAATCTGTGTTCTTGGCCTTTCACCTACAGACCCTAAAAGAATGCTATCTATAGTCAATGTCAGTAAATAAAGAAAGCATTCTGAAGCTTTAAAGACAATTTTCTTAATATTAGAGGTAAGTAATAGCAGAAAACCATGCTCTCATTTTCTGATATTCAGTAAAAGCATAGTCGCTGTGCATTGCTAGCGTGTAGGCCTCATCGCACTTATCCTGATAATGACTGATTAGAGGAACAAGAGGCATTTGAATGTGACCCTTGGTCCAAATAAGCGTATAAGTGTTTGGACAGCAGCCAAAATATCATCTAAATTTCAGAACCTGTTGAACAGACAAGTGTGAGTTGTTATAATCAGACTTTCTAGGTCATGTCATAAATACTTGTTTGGAAAATTAGAGAGAAGTAGAGAATAATTAAAATCCAATTCATGACCAGGTTTCATAAGCAGTATTTTCAATGAATATTAGCCCTATGAAATTAGCATAAAGAATTTGAAAATGCATGACTCTCACCATACAATGCTCGTGTTAATATTCTGTGATTTGAAGAATGTCACGATGGGTCTTCATTTAGAATCAAAACATCCAGGTAATGAAGCAGTGTGACGGTGGTAAAGTGTGAAGGTTAAGATGATTGGACTTCTGGTGTGTGGGCTGATTTAACAGGCTGCATTAGCATTTCCCAGGAGTGGCACTAATTTGAGTTAAAATCTTTTTACCAGCTGTCTGTATATTTCCTTGCAAGTTGTTGTGCAGGGTGCCCTCAATACACGTTTTCTTGAGCTTTTTTTTTTTCATAATAACTTCCATGCTGGTTGAGCCCAAAATGTCGTGATCCCAGGGCTCTGTTGTGGCTGTTGGCATGAAGATATGCATGTGGGAAAGCACCACAATGCCAGTGAGGTTTTAGCCTCCGCGTTTAAGAGGACACTCCCAGCAAACCAGTGTCTCTTCTTGCGACTGTACACCTCTTTATTCAAAAGGAAAGCATTTGTTACTCATGTGAACCTAGCATGGGAAAAGCAGATAAAGGCAAAAAATCCAAGGAAATTACATGACCGGGTTGAATGTAACTAGTTAAACACTCAAGTTCCTTAAAAGGCAAAAAGACAAGACGAGCTTATGAAGCAGAGTTCACGCATGCACACACACACACAGAAAACACACTTTGACGCACACACATGCATCCAGAGACGCATGGAGAGCTGCCCTGTACCGTCCCTTTCCTCTTTGAATCCACCAGGACTCTGCGGAGGCTCCATAATTGAGTTATAGCCATCACCCATATATTAGATTCCAGCCTGAGCCATGGCAAGTCTAAGTAATAGATTGAAAAATACAATTATTGCTTACCTACAGAATTCCTTTGCTTGAGAGGTAAGGCATATATATCAGAAAAGTTGCTGTGTTTTTTTTTCCCCAGGCCTATTCAATAAATGAACATTACACCAGGATTCTTACACAGAGTATCTCTGAAATGGGTTTTGTATTGATTTTTGCAACTATCCTGTTAGATGACGTTATTCCTTACTGTGCAAGGTTTAGACCAGTCCCCCGGAGCAGGTCATTGAGGTGATAACTGTCATTTGGAGGGACAGAAAAGCAATCATAGCTTTTTCATTACTTACTGTTTTCCCCCTGCGAGTGGGGGATCATTTGACATATTATGGCTTCTGTGATTTAAGCTGCATTCTGAAATTAAGTGCTAGAATATCATGCTGTGGGTTGAGAAAAATCAACTTCATGTCAAAGAACCACAGGCCCCTGGGTCACACATACCCAGGAACCCCTCACATTTCAAAGCTGGGCTGTTGGCTGTGTACATAAAAAAATACACCTATTTCTGAAAAGTGCTGCAAGAAAAGCAGAATTAATGCAAAAAATTTCAATCCCCTCTTTTTTTAAATTTCATAATCATCTGGGAAAGCACTAAAAATGAGAGAAGCAGCGCCATCGCAGACGCAGGTCAGAGTGCGGCGATGTTAAAGTTCTCTGCGATGGCCATGATGCTTACACTGTACGTGCTTCGTGAAAAAAATGTTTTAAACAATCACAGTTGGGCATCTCAAGACACTGGGACAGACAAAGCCAGAATCCATAGAACAGAACACGCGGAACGGCCTTTTCTAAGAGCAACCGGGGGGTAGCGGGTGGGGTCTGTGTGGGAAAAGAGCAGATAAGGGAAGATGTGTATAAGAGACAGTCTTTATTCAAAAGGAAAGNATCTGCCTGCAAGGTAGGACATTCAGGCTTGACCTCTGGGCCAGAAAGACCCCCTGGAGAAAGGGATATTTCAGTACAGCTCAGCCACTCAGTCCGTCTGCCTCTTTGCAACCCCGTGGACTGCAGCACACCCGGCTTTCCTGTCCATCACCAACTCCTGGAGCTTGCTCAAACTCACGTCCATTGAACTGGTGATGCCATGCAACCATCTCATCCTCTGTTGCCCCCTTCTCCTCCTGGCTTCAATCTTTCCCAGCATCAGGGTCTTTCCTAGCGAGTCAGTTCTTCACATCAGGTGGCCAAAGTATTGGAGCTTCAGCTTCAGCATCAGTCCTTCCAATGAACATTCAGGACTGATTTCTTTTAGGATGGACTGGTTTGATTTCCTGACAGTCCAAGGGACTCTCAAGAGTCTTCTCCAGCACCATAGTTCAAAAGCATCAATTCTTTGGTGCTCAGCTTTCTTTTTGGTCCAACTCTCACATCTGTACATGACTATTGGAAAAACCGTAGCTTTAACTAGACTTTATTTTCTTGGGCTCCAAAATCACCGCAGAGGGTGATTACAGCCATGGAATTAGAAGATGGTTGCTTCTTGGAAGGAAAGGGGATGTTTACCCACTTCAGGATTCTTGCTTCGAAAATTTCATGGACAGAGGAGCCTGGCAGGTTACAGTCCATGAGGCTGCAAAGAATTGGGACATGACTGAGTGACTAATTATACTACCTGATTATGTTATGGGTTTCTCTAGTGGCCCAGTTGATAAAGAATCTGCCTACAGTGCAGACACTCAGGTTCAATCCCTGAGTTGGGAAGATCCCCTGGAGAAGGAAATGACAACCCACTCCAGTATTCTTGCCTGGAAAATCCTATGGACAGAGGACCGTGTTGGGCCATAGTCCATAGGAATGCAAAGAATCGGACATTACTTAACAACTAAACCACCAATGACTGATAACATTATTGCTGATAAACATTAATGAATGAATGCTGGCTGCTGTGTTAAATTGAATTAATTGCTTCATTTAATTATCTGATGTAGTGCATTTCCTTAGGAAGGATCCACATTA
>SJYW01055098.1:0-17253 GCA_006410735.1 Raphicerus campestris
GGAGAATCCCAGGGACAGGGGGAGCCTGGTGGGTTGCTGTCTATGGGGTTGCACAGAGTTGGACACGACTGAAGTGACTTAGCAGTAGCAGCAGCATATATATATATATGAAAGTGAAAGTCTCTCAATCGTGTTTGACTCTTTGCAACCCCATGGACTGTATAGTCCATGGAATTCTCCATGCCAGAATACTGGAGTGGGTAGCCTTGCCCTTCTCCAGAGGATCTTCCCAACCCAGGTCTCCCACATTTCAGGTGTATTCTTTACCAGCTGAGCCATAAGGGAAGACCATATATATATATGTATATATATATGTTTGATGATTTGAGATATATATATATGATTTGATTTCTAAACTACCTTATTGACAGAATATCAGTGTCTCCCTCTTAACTACTGAGCAACATTCAGAGTGATAATTGTCCTAAAAAGGGGCTATGTTCAGTTTCCACTTTACAATTGAAAGAGTTTGGATCTGATCAGTCCTCTACTGCCAGAATTTCTTGCTGTGACCTGGTATTGCTGTTAAAAATTGATCACACACAATATGCCT
Organism: Raphicerus campestris; assembly: GCA_006410735.1. Classification (NCBI taxonomy): domain Eukaryota; kingdom Metazoa; phylum Chordata; class Mammalia; order Artiodactyla; family Bovidae; genus Raphicerus; species Raphicerus campestris. The sequence goes on from SJYW01055098.1 coordinate 554, forward strand.
GCTTGTGCTAGACCACTGCCTGACTTTGCAGGGAGGACAGTCCTACTCACACTAAATGCAACAAAATGCACTACATGGGCTACAATTAGACAGTTCTCATTTTTATTTTAGATAGTTCACATTTTCATTTCTGTATCTTCCAGGACATAACTAGACCCAAAAGACCCAGTTCACTTCAGGTTTATTATCAACCATATTACAGACTGAGAATTGTCATCCTTTTCTCCTACACTCCCTATACTTTGATACACTCTGTTGTGCTATGGTATGCTAACTTGAATGAATTTGAATTTGGGATAATTTACTTCTCTAATAATATCTTCTAACTTCCTTAGTGGTCTGGTGGTTAAGAATCAGCCTGCCAATGCATGGGACATGGGTTCCATTCCAGGTCCCAGAAGATCCCACAACTGAGTCCATGTGCCACAACTACTAACACCTGTGCACCTAAAGCCCATGCTCTGCAATAAGAGAAGGCACCACAATGAAAAGCCTGTGCTCTGGAAGAAAGAGTAGTCCCCGCTGCTGCAACTAGAGAAAATCTATGCATAGCAGTGAAGACCCAATGTAATCAAAATTTAATTAATTAAGAAAATAATATCTTCCAAAGTCACTTTGGGCTTCCCTGGTGGCTCAGAGGTTAAAGCGTCTGCCTCCAATGTGGGAGACCCGGGTTCGATACCTGGGTTGGGAAGATCCCCTGGAGAAGGAAATGGCAATCCACTCCAGTATTCTTGCCTGGAGAATCCCATGGACAGAGAAGCCTAGTAGGTTACAGTCCACGGGTCGCGAAGAGTCGGACATGACTGAGTGACTTCACCTTACCTAAAGTCACTTTGTTACTGAATCCAAGCTCATACTGCTGAAAGAATGATGGCCCAATAAATTGAGAGACAAGTTGTTAGGGCAAGGAATACCAATTTTATTCAGAAAGCCAGAGAACTGAGAAGATTGTCAACTAGTATTCCAAAGAACCATCTATCCAGAGATAGAATTTGCTGCTGCTGCTTATTCACTTCAGTCATGTCCAACTCTGTGCAACCCCATAGACAGAAGCCCATCAGGCTCCCCTGCCCCTGGGATTCTCCAGGCAAGAACACTGGATTGGGTTGCCATTTCCTACTCCGATGCATGAAAGTGAAAAGTGAAAGTGAAGTCACTCACTTAGCGCTGACTCTTAGCGACCCCATGGACTGCAGCTTACCAGGCTCCTCCATCCATGGGATTTTCCAGGCAAGAGTACTGGAATGAGATGCCATTGCCTTCGGCCTCTTTATACTAAAAGGGGAGGTGATATGGCTAGATGTTAACACTTCTTCCTGCTGGAATCCTTTGTCCTTGCAGCTGTCCATATAGATCTGGTAATAATGTTTTTATAAATCTGGAAAAATCCAGAAGCTATTCTTTATTCATAAGTTTTAAACCTCTCTATGAATAGACAATTCTTTAAAGTGTAGAACCTTGAGAATGGACTACATTGTATACTGCAGTCTATAGTCAACATTCTTTTACAAAGATACAGAGTCAGCATGACTAAGCACAAGTAACAGAGTACAAAGGTAGAACTCAAGGAATAGAATCAATGTGGGGTCAGGTTTGTTCTGCTACAATTTCAATCAGTTCCATGCCTACCTTTCAGGAGGGCCACTGTTAGCCAACCTCAGATCTTCTTTCATTCAAGAAAATAAAACAATGACTGAACACAACAAAACTCTTTAATTTTACCCTTCTAGTTGGGTGCATAGTTAACAAAGTTTGCTATACCTCAAGAATTTTGAAGATCCTATACATTAATTGGGCAATACAAGATGCTATAACAAATCCCAAAATTTTAGCATCTTAAAACGAGATACATTTATTTCTTTCTCATGTAACTATTTAATGTGGCTCCATTATGCAATAAATTAGCCAGGAGAAAATACATTGGCTATTTAACTTGTTTCAGAAGTGATGTCACTTATGTTCATACTTTATTGGTGAAGAATACTCAACCCCTCCTCAAACCAGGGAGTGGAAGTGAAGGAATTGGGAAATAAAATCCTTGGATAGATAACTACTAAGTAGCAGCAACATAACAGCAAGCAAAGGGAGCATGAGACTTGTAGACAGTGAATTATCTCTGCAACATGATGTTTATGCTGCTATACTCTGAGCTCTTTAATTTTTTCCAGAATAAAACTAATACCCATCCTTGTAACTCATATGCTCTCCCTCTTTGATGTTCTANATGATGGCCCAATAAATTGAGAGACAAGTTGTTAGGGCAAGGAATACCAATTTTATTCAGAAAGCCAGAGAACTGAGAAGATTGTCAACTAGTATTCCAAAGAACCATCTATCCAGAGATAGAATTTGCTGCTGCTGCTTATTCACGTCAGTCATGTCCAACTCTGTGCAACCCCATAGACAGAAGCCCATCAGGCTCCCCTGCCCCTGGGATTCTCCAGGCAAGAACACTGGATTGGGTTGCCATTTCCTACTCCGATGCATGAAAGTGAAAAGTGAAAGTGAAGTCACTCACTTAGCGCTGACTCTTAGCGACCCCATGGACTGCAGCTTACCAGGCTCCTCCATCCATGGGATTTTCCAGGCAAGAGTACTGGAATGAGATGCCATTGCCTTCGGCCTCTTTATACTAAAAGGGGAGGTGATATGGCTAGATGTTAACACTTCTTCCTGCTGGAATCCTTTGTCCTTGCAGCTGTCCATATAGATCTGGTAATAATGTTTTTATAAATCTGGAAAAATCCAGAAGTTATTCTTTATTCATAAGTTTTAAACCTCTCTATGAATAGACAATTCTTTAAAGTGTAGAACCTTGAGAATGGACTACATTGTATACTGCAGTCTATAGTCAACATTCTTTTACAAAGATACAGAGTCAGCATGACTAAGCACAAGTAACAGAGTACAAAGGTAGAACTCAAGGAATAGAATCAATGTGGGGTCAGGTTTGTTCTGCTACAATTTCAATCAGTTCCATGCCTACCTTTCAGGAGGGCCACTGTTAGCCAACCTCAGATCTTCTTTCATTCAAGAAAATAAAACAATGACTGAACACAACAAAACTCTTTAATTTTACCCTTCTAGTTGGGTGCATAGTTAACAAAGTTTGCTATACCTCAAGAATTTTGAAGATCCTATACATTAATTGGGCAATACAAGATGCTATAACAAATCCCAAAATTTTAGCATCTTAAAACGAGATACATTTATTTCTTTCTCATGTAACTATTTAATGTGGCTCCATTATGCAATAAATTAGCCAGGAGAAAATACATTGGCTATTTAACTTGTTTCAGAAGTGATGTCACTTATGTTCATACTTTATTGGTGAAGAATACTCAACCCCTCCTCAAACCAGGGAGTGGAAGTGAAGGAATTGGGAAATAAAATCCTTGGATAGATAACTACTAAGTAGCAGCAACATAACAGCAAGCAAAGGGAGCATGAGACTTGTAGACAGTGAATTATCTCTGCAACATGATGTTTATGCTGCTATACTCTGAGCTCTTTAATTTTTTCCAGAATAAAACTAATACCCATCCTTGTAACTCATATGCTCTCCCTCTTTGATGTTCTAAAAGAGGAATCTGGAGACGGCAATGGCACCCAACTCCAATACTCTTGCCTGGAAAATCCCATGGATGGAGGAGCCTGGTAGGCTGCAGTCCATGGAGTCTCTAAGAGTCAGACACGACTGAGTGACTTCACTTTCACTTTTCACTTTCATGCATTGGAGAAGGGAATGGCAACTCACTTCAGTGTTCTTGCCTGGAGAATCCCAGGGGCGGGGGAGCTTGATGGGCTGCCGTCTATGAGGTCACACAGAGTTGGACATGATTGAAGCGACTTAGCAGCAGCAGCAGCAGCAAGAGAGGAATCAAGCCCCAGATTCCAAATTTGGTTGATATAAGTTATCTACAATTGTACTTTAAAGGTGACCCAGCCTCGTTCAAGATCCTAAGGAAACTCTGGCATTTGAACTTTGAATTTTAGGCTACATAACCTATGAAAGGATGTACTAAAAGGCTGAGAATCTGAGAGAAACTAAGCAACATCAATGCCCACCAACACTTCCAATATTCTAATTTTGTGAGAAATATTGAAAAGTGTTACAGTTATTATCAATGAGTTTTTTTTTAATTATCTATTGGAATAATCAATTAGTTTGAGTTTGACAGATTGTAGGCTTTAGGTGATCATTGTATTCACTATGAATAAAGTTGTGAACTTACTTTCTGATAGAAAGGCAAATAGTACACATGTAAGACTTTAATGGATTCAATGATAACAAAGTACATTTTTGCTTATGTTTTTGCCTTATCCTGAGTTGGGAAGATTCTCTGGAGAAAGGATAGGCTACCGATTCCAGTATTATCGGGTTGTCCTTGTGGCTCAGCTGGTAAAGAATCCTCTGCAATGCGGAGACCTGGGTTTGATTTCTGGGTGAGGAAGATCCCCTGGAAAAGGGAAAGGTTACCAACTCCAGTATTCTCGCCTGGAGAATCCCATGCACTGTATAGTTCATGGGGTCACAATAAGTCAGACATGACTGAGTCACTTTCACTTTAGCATTTTGCCTGATAATTGTGTAATTTTTATTTTGTTAAATAAATGGGCACAATCTTTCCAAATTCATCTGATACCATTAATCTTCTTTTCTTTCTTTTCATATTCCATAGCCTTTCCAGGCTCCGTGTTACATGTTCCCTCTACTCGGTCTACTGGGTCTTCCCTTTCTCTGCCTCTTGGTCTAGACAACTCTTCTCATTTTTTATGAGACTGAAAACTCATCTCCCTGATACCAGGATATAAAATCACATTCACCCAAATTCATGATATCTCTAGAACCTTTCCATCAATAGCAAACTATCTGAAATTACTAATGTAGTATGACTCTCTGGTTTTATTTTCACATATTTAGTTGCTCCAGAGGCAGAGCTTTCTACTTTCCTCTTTTTTTATTTTTATTTTTCTGTGATACAGTTTAATCAAGTATTCAAAAATTTTGACATTTTGACAACTTTCCAAAATCAGTTTCTAAATTAACCCTTTTTGTTCTCAAACTGACTTTCAAATCTCCTACAGAGCTCTTGGAAAAATCTAAATGATTTTTTCCCTTACATTAAAAAAAAAAAGGAGATTCTAAGCTAATTCGGTTTATTTGATATGCCAAGTTACATAAAAAGGCATTATCACATATGAAGGTTGCCTCAACCTACCCCAGATTATATTGACATGGGTAAACATTATTAATATAAGTATTTACATTTTTTACTTTTTAAAAAATTTTACTTTATTTTACTTTACAATACTGTATTGGTTTTGCCATACATCAACTTATCATGTAAGAAACAAAGCACCAGTCTAGCTTTGATGCAGGATACAGGATGCTTGGGGCTGGTGCACTGGGATGACCCAGAGAGATGATATGGGGATGGAGGTGGGAGGGGGGTTCAGGATTGGGAACTCATGCTTTCCTGTTTTTTGAACCAAAGTGATTCCTGTTTTAAAAGCAGAAACTTTACCTCAGTACCTTTAGGAACACTTTTGGCTCTTCTTCCCTCCTCACCAGACTAACTTCCAACTAAATTTTAGGAGTTCCCCAAATGACCTGGCTAGGTAGCAGGGTGGGGTGTTTACGTGAGAGGAATCTTATTTGTCCTTTTTTATGAAACTAAATGAAGCTTGAGCTTTATGACTACTCAATATCTTTGTATCCAATTCTGCATTCTTTGTATTAAAAGAGGACGGTCTAATTGTGCAAGATTTAGGTCTCACAAAACCTGAATCTACTCCCAACAATATCCTTAAAAAGGCCATAGAAATATACATTATATTTTGCACTAATTAATCCATCTGTACAAGCTTCAAGTTAGCGGAAATAATGACAAATTGCTTTCCCTGATATTTGTGTCATTGGAGGGATGCTTGACACTTCTATTGAGATATTTATTTCAAAGGAAAGAAGCCTGTGTAACCATAGTGGCTTGTGTTTAAACGACTGATGGACTCCCATGCAAAAATGAGGTGCAATATATTTTGAAAACTACAAAGGAAGAAATTATTGAAGGAAACAAGGAAGAAAGCGGGATTACTGGGGACCAGATGTGTGACAGGCATATTGCATTACTTCTTACAGATCAGGAAATATAGGATAGACACTTTACTTACATCTCTTTACAAGGTAAAAAATAACTTCGTAAGAATTGAGTTTCCTTCCCAAAGTCACTACTAGATATAGTAAGGGGCCAAACAGACACATTTGTTCCATATGACTCTTAAGTCTTTACAGGTGCAATAAATAGTGGAATATATCTCTGTTACTACAACGTGCCTAAGAACAGTACTGTTATGTAGTGTGAATATTATATTTATTTTTAATAGCATTTCTTGTATTTATATGAATTGTGCATTCTAGATATATTATTGAAATATCCTGTATTGAGCACAGCAACCACACAAATAGGCAAATGAGATAGAAACAAATAAATAGATGTATATACATAAATTATCTTTTGTAGGGGAGACATAGAGAAAAAAAACAGCACACAGCAATGCCACCTGTGGCCTTAAGAGAACTATTCTGAAAAAAGATAGAGGAAATAAGACTAGATTGTAGAATGTGGATGGGGATGACAGGGAGGGGAGTCTTATGGCTAGAAAAGAGAAATCTGCTTTGGAAAGAGGGATAGAGGGAGCAATATAAAAAACAAACGCACAATGGAAAGAATCAAAATAAAATAGACTGAAGCTCTTCCATTATTTTGAGTCCCATAAGGAGCCTGCAAAACAACAACTTGCTGTCAGAATGAAACTCTGAGTGTTCCCATCAGAACTAACTTACATTAAATAGCAGCAGCTCTCAGCGTATTATGCTGNTTGCTTTCTCCCCCTTCTGCCAACATGCTCATCTTCATGAACATTATCCAAATCTAACAGAATCTGTACGTAAGTATTTAGGTGGTGCTTCTTTTGAATTTACTCAAGGGTAAAAAATTGTCAATCATTTATCAATGTAGACTTCAAATATTTTGTATAAAAACAAATATCTCTGGTGTGCATGAGCATAGGTAGAAGTTGCTTTTCATCTTTGTTAAACCAATGCAGTTAGATGTCAGCCAGCTTTTGGAAAGGAATACATGAAGCAGGAAAGAACAGTGAAGTTGTCTGTAGCTTCTTTGCAAGAAACCAGCTGAGATTATGGAGAAAAAATACAGAGGCAGCTATAAGGCAGCAACCAAAAATCTTCAGAGCAAATTTTGATACATCATTTATCTGGATTACAGTTGGTTACATCATGGTTTTGAGGTAAAAGTTTAAGATTGCAGGTTAGATAAAATCTAGTATTTGAATTGTGCCTTCATCAACTTAATATTAGTGTAATCTTGAGCAAGTTACTTTATCTCCATGAACCACAGTTTTCTTATCAATAAAATTGAGATGATAATATCTATCTTATTGAGTTGCTAAGAAGGTCAAATAAAATAAAGCTTATGAAAATCCTTTATAAAGTATAAGAAGTTATACAAGTTTAGAAATATTACATGTTGAAAAATCACATATATAAAAGATTTTCCCACACTTTACATATATATATATGTATATACACACATATATATATATATATATCAGAGAAGGCAATGGCACCCCGTTCCAGCACTCTCACTTGGAAAATCCCCATGGACGGAGGAGCCTGGTAGGCTACAGTCCATGGGGTCACTAAGAGTTGGACATGACAGCGATTTCACTTTCACTCTTCACTTTCATGCATTGGAGAAGGAAATGGCAACCCACTCCAGTGTTCTTGCCTGGAGAATCCCAGGGACAGGGGGAGCCTGGTGGGTTGCTGTCTATGGGGTTGCACAGAGTTGGACACGACTGAAGTGACTTAGCAGTAGCAGCAGCATATATATATATATGAAAGTGAAAGTCTCTCAATCGTGTTTGACTCTTTGCAACCCCATGGACTGTATAGTCCATGGAATTCTCCATGCCAGAATACTGGAGTGGGTAGCCTTGCCCTTCTCCAGAGGATCTTCCCAACCCAGGTCTCCCACATTTCAGGTGTATTCTTTACCAGCTGAGCCATAAGGGAAGACCATATATATATATGTATATATATATGTTTGATGATTTGAGATATATATATATGATTTGATTTCTAAACTACCTTATTGACAGAATATCAGTGTCTCCCTCTTAACTACTGAGCAACATTCAGAGTGATAATTGTCCTAAAAAGGGGCTATGTTCAGTTTCCACTTTACAGTTGAAAGAGTTTGGATCTGATCAGTCCACTACTGCCAGAATTTCTTGCTGTGACCTGGTATTGCTGTTAAAAATTGATCACACACAATATGCCTGCTTGTGCTAGACCACTGCCTGACTTTGCAGGGAGGACAGTCCTACTCACACTAAATGCAACAAAATGCACTGCATGGGCTACAATTAGACAGTTCTCATTTTTATTTTAGATAGTTCACATTTTCATTTCTGTATCTTCCAGGACATAACTAGACCCAAAAGACCCAGTTCACTTCAGGTTTATTATCAACCATATTACAGACTGAGAATTGTCATCCTTTTCTCCTACACTCCCTATACTTTGATACACTCTGTTGTGCTATGGTATGCTAACTTGAATGAATTTGAATTTGGGATAATTTACTTCTCTAATAATATCTTCTAACTTCCTTAGTGGTCTGGTGGTTAAGAATCAGCCTGCCAATGCATGGGACATGGGTTCCATTCCAGGTCCCAGAAGATCCCACAACTGAGTCCATGTGCCACAACTACTAACACCTGTGCACCTAAAGCCCATGCTCTGTAACAAGAGAAGGCACCACAATGAAAAGCCTGTGCTCTGGAAGAAAGAGTAGTCCCCGCTGCTGCAACTAGAGAAAATCTATGCATAGCAGTGAAGACCCAATGTAATCAAAATTTAATTAATTAAGAAAATAATATCTTCCAAAGTCACTTTGGGCTTCCCTGGTGGCTCAGAGGTTAAAGCGTCTGCCTCCAATGTGGGAGACCCGGGTTCGATACCTGGGTTGGGAAGATCCCCTGGAGAAGGAAATGGCAATCCACTCCAGTATTCTTGCCTGGAGAATCCCATGGACAGAGAAGCCTAGTAGGTTACAGTCCATGGGTCGCGAAGAGTCGGACATGACTGAGTGACTTCACCTTACCTAAAGTCACTTTGTTACTGAATCCAAGCTCATACTGCTAAAAGAATGATGGCCCAATAAATTGAGAGACAAGTTGTTAGGGCAAGGAATACCAATTTTATTCAGAAAGCCAGAGAACTGAGAAGATTGTCAACTAGTATTCCAAAGAACCATCTATCCAGAGATAGAATTTGCTGCTGCTGCTTATTCACGTCAGTCATGTCCAACTCTGTGCAACCCCATAGACAGAAGCCCATCAGGCTCCCCTGCCCCTGGGATTCTCCAGGCAAGAACACTGGATTGGGTTGCCATTTCCTACTCCGATGCATGAAAGTGAAAATTGAAAGTGAAGTCACTCACTTAGCGCTGACTCTTAGCGACCCCATGGACTGCAGCTTACCAGGCTCCTCCATCCATGGGATTTTCCAGGCAAGAGTACTGGAATGAGATGCCATTGCCTTCGGCCTCTTTATACTAAAAGGGGAGGTGATATGGCTAGATGTTAACACTTCTTCCTGCTGGAATCCTTTGTCCTTGCAGCTGTCCATATAGATCTGGTAATAATGTTTTTATAAATCTGGAAAAATCCAGAAGTTATTCTTTATTCATAAGTTTTAAACCTCTCTATGAATAGACAATTCTTTAAAGTGTAGAACCTTGAGAATGGACTACATTGTATACTGCAGTCTATAGTCAACATTCTTTTACAAAGATACAGAGTCAGCATGACTAAGCACAAATAACAGAGTACAAAGGTAGAACTCAAGGAATAGAATCAATGTGGGGTCAGGTTTGTTCTGCTACAATTTCAATCAGTTCCATGCCTACCTTTCAGGAGGGCCACTGTTAGCCAACCTCAGATCTTCTTTCATTCAAGAAAATAAAACAATGACTGAACACAACAAAACTCTTTAATTTTACCCTTCTAGTTGGGTGCATAGTTAACAAAGTTTGCTATACCTCAAGAATTTTGAAGATCCTATACATTAATTGGGCAATACAAGATGCTATAACAAATCCCAAAATTTTAGCATCTTAAAACGAGATACATTTATTTCTTTCTCATGTAACTATTTAATGTGGCTCCATTATGCAATAAATTAGCCAGGAGAAAATACATTGGCTATTTAACTTGTTTCAGAAGTGATGTCACTTATGTTCATACTTTATTGGTGAAGAATACTCAACCCCTCCTCAAACCAGGGAGTGGAAGTGAAGGAATTGGGAAATAAAATCCTTGGATAGATAACTACTAAGTAGCAGCAACATAACAGCAAGCAAAGGGAGCATGAGACTTGTAGACAGTGAATTATCTCTGCAACATGATGTTTATGCTGCTATACTCTGAGCTCTTTAATTTTTTCCAGAATAAAACTAATACCCATCCTTGTAACTCATATGCTCTCCCTCTTTGATGTTCTAAAAGAGGAATCTGGAGACGGCAATGGCACCCAACTCCAATACTCTTGCCTGGAAAATCCCATGGATGGAGGAGCCTGGTAGGCTGCAGTCCATGGAGTCTCTAAGAGTCAGACACGACTGAGTGACTTCACTTTCACTTTTCACTTTCATGCATTGGAGAAGGGAATGGCAACTCACTTCAGTGTTCTTGCCTGGAGAATCCCAGGGGCGGGGGAGCTTGATGGGCTGCCGTCTATGAGGTCACACAGAGTTGGACATGATTGAAGCGACTTAGCAGCAGCAGCAGCAGCAAGAGAGGAATCAAGCCCCAGATTCCAAATTTGGTTGATATAAGTTATCTACAATTGTACTTTAAAGGTGACCCAGCCTCGTTCAAGATCCTAAGGAAACTCTGGCATTTGAACTTTGAATTTTAGGCTACATAACCTATGAAAGGATGTACTAAAAGGCTGAGAATCTGAGAGAAACTAAGCAACATCAATGCCCACCAACACTTCCAATATTCTAATTTTGTGAGAAATATTGAAAAGTGTTACAGTTATTATCAATGAGTTTTTTTTTAATTATCTATTGGAATAATCAATTAGTTTGAGTTTGACAGATTGTAGGCTTTAGGTGATCATTGTATTCACTATGAATAAAGTTGTGAACTTACTTTCTGATAGAAAGGCAAATAGTACACATGTAAGACTTTAATGGATTCAATGATAACAAAGTACATTTTTGCTTATGTTTTTGCCTTATCCTGAGTTGGGAAGATTCTCTGGAGAAAGGATAGGCTACCGATTCCAGTATTATCGGGTTGTCCTTGTGGCTCAGCTGGTAAAGAATCCTCTGCAATGCGGAGACCTGGGTTTGATTTCTGGGTGAGGAAGATCCCCTGGAAAAGGGAAAGGTTACCAACTCCAGTATTCTCGCCTGGAGAATCCCATGCACTGTATAGTTCATGGGGTCACAATAAGTCAGACATGACTGAGTCACTTTCACTTTAGCATTTTGCCTGATAATTGTGTAATTTTTATTTTGTTAAATAAATGGGCACAATCTTTCCAAATTCATCTGATACCATTAATCTTCTTTTCTTTCTTTTCATATTCCATAGCCTTTCCAGGCTCCGTGTTACATGTTCCCTCTACTCGGTCTACTGGGTCTTCCCTTTCTCTGCCTCTTGGTCTAGACAACTCTTCTCATTTTTTATGAGACTGAAAACTCATCTCCCTGATACCAGGATATAAAATCACATTCACCCAAATTCATGATATCTCTAGAACCTTTCCATCAATAGCAAACTATCTGAAATTACTAATATAGTATGACTCTCTGGTTTTATTTTCACATATTTAGTTGCTCCAGAGGCAGACTTTCTACTTTCCTTTTTTTTTAATTTTTATTTTTCTGTGATACAGTTTAATCAAGTATTCAAAAATTTTGACATTTTGACAACTTTCCAAAATCAATTTCTAAATTAACCCTTTTTGTTCTCAAACTGACTTTCAAATCTCTTAGAGAGCTCTTGGAAAAATCTAAATGATTTTTTCCCTTACATTAAAAAAAAAAAAGGAGATTCTAAGCTAATTCGGTTTATTTGATATGCCAAGTTACATAAAAAGGCATTATCACATATGAAGTTTGCCTCAACCTACCCCAGATTATATTGACATGGGTAAACATTATTAATATAAGTATTTACATTTTTTTACTTTTTTAAAAATTTTACTTTATTTTACTTTACAATACTGTATTGGTTTTGCCATACATCAACTTATCATGTAAGAAACACATCACCAGTCTAGCTTTGATGCAGGATACAGGATGCTTGGGGCTGGTGCACTGGGATGACCCAGAGAGATGATATGGGGATGGAGGTGGGAGGGGGGTTCAGGATTGGGAACTCATGCTTTCCTGTTTTTTTGAACCAAAGTGATTCCTGTTTTAAAAGCAGAAACTTTATCTCAGTACCTTTAGGAACACTTTTGGCTCTTCTTCCCTCCTCACCAGACTAACTTCCAACTAAATTTTAGGAGTTCCCCAAATGACCTGGCTAGGTAGCAGGGTGGGGTGTTTACGTGAGAGGAATCTTATTTGTCCTTTTTTATGAAACTAAATGAAGCTTGAGCTTTATGACTACTCAATATCTTTGTATCCAATTCTGCATTCTTTGTATTAAAAGAGGACGGTCTAATTGTGCAAGATTTAGGTCTCACAAAACCTGAATCTACTCCCAACAATATCCTTAAAAAGGCCATAGAAATATACATTATATTTTGCACTAATTAATCCATCTGTACAAGCTTCAAGTTAGCGGAAATAATGACAAATTGCTTTCCCTGATATCTGTGTCATTGGAGGGATGCTTGACACTTCTACTGAGATATTTATTTCAAAGGAAAGAAGCCTGTGTAACCATAGTGGCTTGTGTTTAAACGACTGATGGACTCCCATGCAAAAATGAGGTGCAATATATTTTGAAAACTACAAAGGAAGAAATTATTGAAGGAAACAAGGAAGAAAGCGGGATTACTGGGGACCAGATGTGTGACAGGCATATTGCATTACTTCTTACAGATCAGGAAATATAGGATAGACACTTTACTTACATCTCTTTACAAGGTAAAAAATAACTTCGTAAGAATTGAGTTTCCTTCCCAAAGTCACTACTAGATATAGTAAGGGGCCAAACAGACACATTTGTTCCATATGACTCTTAAGTCTTTACAGGTGCAATAAATAGTGGAATATATCTCTGTTACTACAACGTGCCTAAGAACAGTACTGTTATGTAGTGTGAATATTATATTTATTTTTAATAGCATTTCTTGTATTTATATGAATTGTGCATTCTAGATATATTATTGAAATATCCTGTATTGAGCACAGCAACCACACAAATAGGCAAATGAGATAGAAACAAATAAATAGATGTATATACATAAATTATCTTTTGTAGGGGAGACATAGAGAAAAAAAACAGCACACAGCAATGCCACCTGTGGCCTTAAGAGAACTATTCTGAAAAAAGATAGAGGAAATAAGACTAGATTGTAGAATGTGGATGGGGATGACAGGGAGGGGAGTCTTATGGCTAGAAAAGAGAAATCTGCTTTGGAAAGAGGGATAGAGGGAGCAATATAAAAAACAAACGCACAATGGAAAGAATCAAAATAAAATAGACTGAAGCTCTTCCATTATTTTGAGTCCCATAAGGAGCCTGCAAAACAACAACTTGCTGTCAGAATGAAACTCTGAGTGTTCCCATCAGAACTAACTTACATTAAATAGCAGCAGCTCTCAGCGTATTATGCTGNGGTAAACATTATTAATATAAGTATTTACATTTTTTTACTTTTTTAAAAATTTTACTTTATTTTACTTTACAATACTGTATTGGTTTTGCCATACATCAACTTATCATGTAAGAAACACATCACCAGTCTAGCTTTGATGCAGGATACAGGATGCTTGGGGCTGGTGCACTGGGATGACCCAGAGAGATGATATGGGGATGGAGGTGGGAGGGGGGTTCAGGATTGGGAACTCATGCTTTCCTGTTTTTTTGAACCAAAGTGATTCCTGTTTTAAAAGCAGAAACTTTATCTCAGTACCTTTAGGAACACTTTTGGCTCTTCTTCCCTCCTCACCAGACTAACTTCCAACTAAATTTTAGGAGTTCCCCAAATGACCTGGCTAGGTAGCAGGGTGGGGTGTTTACGTGAGAGGAATCTTATTTGTCCTTTTTTATGAAACTAAATGAAGCTTGAGCTTTATGACTACTCAATATCTTTGTATCCAATTCTGCATTCTTTGTATTAAAAGAGGACGGTCTAATTGTGCAAGATTTAGGTCTCACAAAACCTGAATCTACTCCCAACAATATCCTTAAAAAGGCCATAGAAATATACATTATATTTTGCACTAATTAATCCATCTGTACAAGCTTCAAGTTAGCGGAAATAATGACAAATTGCTTTCCCTGATATCTGTGTCATTGGAGGGATGCTTGACACTTCTATTGAGATATTTATTTCAAAGGAAAGAAGCCTGTGTAACCATAGTGGCTTGTGTTTAAACGACTGATGGACTCCCATGCAAAAATGAGGTGCAATATATTTTGAAAACTACAAAGGAAGAAATTATTGAAGGAAACAAGGAAGAAAGCGGGATTACTGGGGACCAGATGTGTGACAGGCATATTGCATTACTTCTTACAGATCAGGAAATATAGGATAGACACTTTACTTACATCTCTTTACAAGGTAAAAAATAACTTCGTAAGAATTGAGTTTCCTTCCCAAAGTCACTACTAGATATAGTAAGGGGCCAAACAGACACATTTGTTCCATATGACTCTTAAGTCTTTACAGGTGCAATAAATAGTGGAATATGTCTCTGTTACTACAACGTGCCTAAGAACAGTACTGTTATGTAGTGTGAATATTATATTTATTTTTAATAGCATTTCTTGTATTTATATGAATTGTGCATTCTAGATATATTATTGAAATATCCTGTATTGAGCACAGCAACCACACAAATAGGCAAATGAGATAGAAACAAATAAATAGATGTATATACATAAATTATCTTTTGTAGGGGAGACATAGAGAAAAAAAACAGCACACAGCAATGCCACCTGTGGCCTTAAGAGAACTATTCTGAAAAAAGATAGAGGAAATAAGACTAGATTGTAGAATGTGGATGGGGATGACAGGGAGGGGAGTCTTATGGCTAGAAAAGAGAAATCTGCTTTGGAAAGAGGGATAGAGGGAGCAATATAAAAAACAAACGCACAATGGAAAGAATCAAAATAAAATAGACTGAAGCTCTTCCATTATTTTGAGTCCCATAAGGAGCCTGCAAAACAACAACTTGCTGTCAGAATGAAACTCTGAGTGTTCCCATCAGAACTAACTTACATTAAATAGCAGCAGCTCTCAGCGTATTATGCTGCTGTCATTTCCTGGTAAATCCATGTCATTAGCATTGATTTCTCAAGGAGAGATTAAAAGAGGTTTAGTTAGGAGAGTAAGGCAGGAGTGGATATTATCCAAGCCAGTGCAGCTCTGGGTCTCAGAGATGACATTTTCCTCTCTGCTTCATTAACTTGCAGAGCTTGTAGAGCTTTGGCTGTTTCTAATTAATTCTTTTACTGGCTTTTTTGAGTTTCTATCATCACTGGCAAACCATATAAAATGAAGGAATTTCTCTAAGGTTTTACCCTTTTAATTATTATTTTTATTGCTTAAATGAAGCTTCAGAATTGCAAATGTTGACATTTTGGTTTATTCTAGTCATTAGAGTTTTCAAAGTTGGCAGGAAGGCGGGTTGAGAATAAAAAAAGGAAGAGGAGGAGGGGAACCATGAGGAAGAGAGGTGATGTTGAGAAGAGGAAATGAGGTGAGGTTGGGTCTCAGTCATGGAGACAAACACTGAGAAGGGAAAAACAAACACGTGTGTCTAATGTGACCTCCATGATGATTTTGCTCTTGTGGAAAAGAACAGGAAATGAAATATCATTAGGGGTAATTCCTAGTGGTCTTTTATACAAGCCAGTGTCGATTACACAGGACTCGCTGCTGNAACACGTGTGTCTAATGTGACCTCCATGATGATTTTGCTCTTGTGGAAAAGAACAGGAAATGAAATATCATTAGGGGTAATTCCTAGTGGTCTTTTATACAAGCCAGTGTCGATTACACAGGACTCGCTGCTGCCTGTGTGCTTGCTTTACTGTAAGCAAGTAGTTCCTAGCAAATATGGTGCACAGATTTTGTGTGTGTTCATTTGTTTGTTTCCATCTGAGTATTAGAAATACAGAGCATAACTTTTGGGAAAAAAACAAACTTCAATCAAAACAAATTAGTTAACAGGTATGCTTTGGGCTTTCCTGGTGGCTCAGCAGTAAAGAATCCACCTGCCAATGCAGGAGATGCAGGTTCATCCCTAGGTCAGGAAGATCTCCTGGAGGAGGAAATGGCAACCAGTAATGTCTGCCTGGGAAAGTGTCATGGACAGAGGAGCTTGCAGGCTACAGTCCATGGGGTCGCAAAAGAGTCAGACACAAATTAGCAACTAGCCAACAACAACAAATTTGCTTTGATGACTTAG
>SJYW01055102.1:15165-28050 GCA_006410735.1 Raphicerus campestris
GGCATATTGAGTGCAGCACTTTCACAGCATCATCTTTCAGGACTTGAAACAGGTCCACTGGTATTCCATCACCTCCACTAGCTTTGTTCGTAGTGATGCTTTCTAAGGCCCACTTGACTTCACATTCCAAGATGTCTGGCTCTAGATGAGTGGTCACACCATCATGATTATCTTGGTCGTGAAGACCTTTTTTGTACAGTTCTTCCATGTATTCTTGCCACCTCTTCTAGTGTAGTGATGTACATACAATAAGGCTGCCTAGAGTAGTTTTCACAGAAATAAAGTATAGCTATGTTGAGAATCAAGCTATACTTTGCATATTTTACTGAAACCTTATATAGCAACACTATTTCTTATAAGTTTATCATTTCCTTATTTTATAATATTAGATGAAATATACTTTGGAGGCAGTATTCTGTCAATGGACTAGTTGTGAAAAGTAATCTATGCTTTTGAATGAAATTATGCTTTAAATTAAACTCCACAGAGAATTAATAATCAAATGAAGTTGTAATCAGATATTTGCTACTATCATTTCAAGAATTCAAATTTTCTTTATCAGTATATCTCAGACTCAGATGATAAATAATCTGCCTGCAATGCAGGATACCTGAGTTCAATCCCTGAGTTGGGAAGATACCCTGGAGAAGGGAATGGCTACCAGTATTCTTGCCTGAAGAATTCCATGGACAGAGGATCCTGGCAGGCTATAGTTCATGGGGTCGCAAACAGTTGGACATGACTGAGTGAATTTCACTTTCACTTACTGTCATTCCTCTACATAAGCTTGCTGAAAAAAAAAATCAGATTTTCCTTATCAATATCTCTTAGACAATCAAAAATAAAATTTAGCCTGGGAATTATTTTTCCTTCAAATTAAATGCATCTAATTATATATTTGTAAAAAAAAAAATCTCTGTTTTTATCCTCTGGTTATCTGAGACATCGTTTATTGTCCAAATTTTTTGTTATAGAAAGAAGGAAGCTAAAAGAAATTTCATGACTTTCCACTATGTTCTCTCAAATACTTAGTCACCTTTTACCACTGATAAGCACCAATTAATAAATTAGATGGCCTAATCTCAATGGTCAGCTTCCCCTCCAACTTCTTCCAGTACTTTTCTACTAGCTTATCCCAGCACTTAAAAACTCATCTGCCTTTTGAGAAAACTCATCTGTTTTCTCCCTATTGCAACAGTTTTAAAGTTTTCCTTGCCAGTGTAACTTATCCAAGGCACTTTTTGTCAATAAAATAAACCATTGAAAGTGTTTTGTGGACATATCTCAGTTACAGCTGCCTAGTCTCTAAATTTCTTCTGCTTGGGGAAATCTCTAGAAAGAAAGACAAAATTTTATCTCCAACTGCGAAAACTGAAAAGGGTTTGGGGTTGTCTTCTAGGTCCTTGGCAGCTAAAATGTGAGTCTCTGATCCTAACTTACCTTGAGCTACCCCTATTGGGATTTTGACTCTCTAATAGTTTGTGCGGAGAAGACTCTTGAGAGTCCTTTGTACTGCAAGGACAGTCCATCCTGAAGGAGATCAGCCCTGGGATTTCTTTGGAAGGAATGATGCTAAAGCTGAAACTCCAGTACTTTGGCCACCTCATGCGAAGAGTTGACTCATTAGAAAAGACTTTCATGCTGGGAGGGTTTGGGGGGCAGGAGGAGAAGGGAACGACCGAGGATGGGACGGCTGGATGGCACCACTGACTCAATGGACATGAGTCTGAGTTAACTCCAGGAGTTGTTGATGGACAGGGAGGCCTGGTGTGCTGTGATACATGGGGTCGCAAAGAGTCGGACACGACTGAGCAACTGAACTGAACTGAACTGAATTTGTGCAATTATGCAGGAGCCAGTCTGAAAATTATTCCAGGAGCAGTGATAGTAAAGGCTGAACTTTGTCTGAGGCAGCAGTACCACTAGTAAAACTGTGACCACTGCTTTCCCCACCACTCTCAACTGTGCTCCTGAAGGAAGATGGGACTTTAGCGGTTGTTCTGGGTGTCCAATCTCATTCAGTTTCTGCTAACTTTTTGAGTAATCTGATACTTCAACATTCCACCAACTTTGTGCAATTTCAAGTGCTTTTCAAATATGTTCATTTCTTTTCCAATTGTCCAGTCTATTCATTTTATATGTCGTAACCAAAGACAAAGCTAATAGAGATGACCAAAGCAGTATATACCAAAGTGGATATGTGAAATGCAGCAGATAAGTGATTGGAAAACCCTAATTTTACTTCTCATTCTGCAATCTCCAGTTGTATATGAAGTGGATCATTAGGTGAGCCCTTTTATCTCTTAAACCTTCAGGTTTTTATTTTTAACCTGAAAAATAATGACAAAGGATAGGATTCCTTCAACTCCTAATGTTCTTAGAAGGAGAATCAGTCATATAATTATAGAAATAGCATTAACAGGAGGTTCAAAGTGGGAGAAGTAATGAAGTGAGTTCAAATGGACAAAAAAATTCCAAACCCAAAATTTTCTAGCATATACTCATATATTTTATTAGATGTTTACTCAACCATGTTTTTGTATATGTACAAGAAATTTTGTAAAATAAAAATAGACATTATTTATAGATTACATATATTGAACTATAACAATAAAAGGAAAGGCTATAACTTAGGGGAGATACACTGGCAGTGGCAGTAGAGGCTGCATTCATGGTTCCAATTGTTAATCAATCAACTTGTTAAGAGCCTGTCACCAGTAAGACATTATGCAATGGATGAGACAAGAAGATAATGCAGTGTTCTCCCTGCCCTTAATAAATAAATAAATGGTTGCAAATGCTGCAAGTCAAATTTCTCTCCCTTGTATCTCTCCCATGTGTATCTCACTTTTAGTCTCTGTGGCTTCAAAGAGAAGAAGGCCTGACTCTCTTCCTGCCTCCTCCTATGCTTTGATACAAAAATATCAGATGAACACATAGCTGTGTGTTTCTGGTGTGGTATATTGATCCAGGGCATGAGTCTGGCGTTTACAAAGATTCAAGTCTTGATCTCACAAATTAATGAGTTTAAGCCATTTATCTTCATAAATATCAGTTTCCTCACCTAACAAAAAGAAATGTTTGACATATATACACTGCCATATTTAAAATAGATAACCAATAGGAACCTGCTATATAGCACAGAGAACTCTGCTCAATATTATGTAACAGGCTATATGGGGAAAATCTGAGAAAGAATGGATATACCTATATGTTTAACTGAATCATTTTGCTGTACATCTGAAGCTAAAACAACATTGTTAATCAACTATGTTGTTGTTGCTGTTGTTTGGTCACTAAGTCATGACCAACCCTTTTGTGACCCCCATGGAATATAGCCCACCAGGCTCCTTTGTTCATGGGATTTCCCAGGCAGGAATATAGGAGTGGGTTGCTGTCTTCCCTCCCCAGGGATTGAACCCATGTCTCCTGCACTGGCAAGTAGATGCTTTACCACTGAGCCGCCACATAAGCCCATTAATCAGTTATACTCTAATATAAAGCAAAAACTTTTAAAAAATAAATAATCATATTTAGTGTCTAGGATTGTTGTGCAGATCAAATGGAATGATGCATATGAGTGACAAAGTGCTTCATATTCAGTGAATGCTCAGTGAATGATTTAATATTATAATTTTTCATTATTTATAAATTTTAAATCATTCCTATGACATTAGGTAACATAAGTTGAGAGTGTCATAAAATTAGAAATAAGCTCTAAGGACTAATGGGAAAATTGAAGAATAGCAAGTCTTGTTTGAAGGTTAGTAAATATAGATACTGTGTGAATGCAGGTAGCAAGAAGTGGAGGATGAGAGGGAAATTTCTGATTCTGAGATATATATATATTTTAGAACCTCCTACCAACTCAAGTATGAGCTCAAAGTAGAAATTTTACAACTAAATCAACATACACTGTTACCTAGGAAACCAAGTCACACAGCACATTTAACAGGCATCAGGTTTTTTTAAAAGTTTGAAGTGTGTTTCCCAAACTTAGAAAAAGAGCTGTAGGACTTAGATATATAACTTCTCACGTGTATCTCAAGGAGAAAAATATGAGAACTTATCTTTGCCTTCATATATTTATTTATTTATTTATATGTATATATAAATTGCTACAAAGTAGTTGAACTCATTGATTTAATATTAATAAAAGAATACAAAAAAATTCAAAATTGGCTGTCTTTAAGGTAAGTGAAACTAAGAACTGGAAAGCTGTAAGAAGACTAAGAAATAACTCTTGCACATCCCTCCCTTCCTTTTTCTCTCTATCTCTTGTTCTTCCTTACACTTTTCTGCTTTAGTTGCACGTGTTTATTCTCTGTAATGAATTGACTTTATCTCCATTTCCATGCATAAAGCAGCTCCTCCCCACCTGTGTTTATCAGGTTTGCATAACTCACGTCCAAGCAAACAGCACAGTTGAATTAAAATCGTTCTCACTTTATATTCCCAGAAAAGAGAATCTCAATATAGCCTGGCTTAGAGCAGTCATGTCTCCCTGATTAGCTATTGCCAGGAAGCAGAACTCTGTAGGACAGCCCTAGTTTTGCGATTTTTTATTTTTCTGGGATGTACCAATAGTGGGAGGTTGGGAGGATATGTTCTCAGAGGAAAAGGTATTATTAGGACCTGGCGGGCATCACAAATGATGCTTACTCTTGTAACTTTATTAGAATAATTGCATTTTTAATCACATCAGGATATCAGGAAGAAATTCAACAAATGTCCAAATGACAATTTTTGATACACAAGAATTCTAAATTTAGCTGAGAAGATTAAGACAGTTTACAGGTGTAACTTATGACTGTTCACAATTAAAACAAGAGTAAGCACTAAAGAGGAAAAAAATGATATTTAAAAAAAAATCAGAAAATACGAAGCTTTCATGATCTCTTGCCTACTTTAGCCTTACAATTAGTATAGTTAGTGTGAACCTTCTGCTGATCCAACAATACTTTAAAGTAGAAAGTAAGGAATTTAATGTAAATTCTGTACCTATTTTAGGGCTCTGGACATTGAATATTGAATTATGCTGACTCACTTTAAAAAGCTAGGTGGAAAGTCTTCCTTGGGGATTTATGTAAAGAGAAGTTCCCTCAAGTCCACGAAAATCAATTAAAAGTGAAGAGAAATTAGATTAAACTTATGAAATATTTACTTCTCATTTTTGTTGTTCAGTTGCTCAGTCATGTCTGACTCTTTGCAGCCCCATGGACTACAGCACACCAGGCAGGCTTCCCTGTCTTTCACCATTTCCCAGAGTTTGCTCAAACTCATATCCATTGAGTTGGTGATACCATCCAACCATGTCATCCTGTTGTTCCCTTCTCCTCCTGACTTCATTTTTTCCCAACATCAGGGTCATTTCCAATGAGTCGATTCCTCCCATTAGGTGGCCAAATACTGGAGCTTCAGCTTCAGCATCAGTCCTTCCAATCAATATTCAAGGTTGATTTCCTTCAGGATTGACTGATCTCCTTGTAGTCCAAGGGACTCTCAAGAGTCTTTTCCAGCACCACAGTTCAAAAGCATCAGTTCTTCGACACTTAGCCTTCTTTATGATTCAACTCTCACATTCATACATGACTACTGGAAAAACCATAACTTTGACTAGATGAACCTTTGTCAGCAAAGTAATGTCTCTGCTATTTAATATATTAAGTTGGCCATAGCTTTTCTTCCAAGGAGCAAGCAACTTTTAATTTCATGGCTGAAGTCATGCAGTGATTTGGAGTCTGCAGTGTGCAGACTTCAATCTGCAATGATTTGGAGCCCAAGAAAATAAAGCCTGTCACTGTTTCCACTGTTTTCCCAACTATTTGCCATGAAATGACAAGACCAGATGCCATGATCTTCATTTTTTGAATGTTGAGTTTTAAGCCAACTTTTTCACTCTCCTCTTTCACCTTCATCAAGATGCTCTTTAGTTCTTCTTTGCTTTCTCCCATAAGGTTGGGGTCATCTGCACATCTGAGGTTGTTGATATTTCTCCCAGCAATCTTTATTCCAGCTTATGCTTCATCTAGCTTGGCATTTTGCATGCTGTATCTTAGGTTCAATTCAGTTATAATTTCTCATGTTAAGCATAATGCATATAAAGTTTGGCAAACATTTGCATTATCTGTCTTATATTTAGTTAGAAGACCAATTAAAATGGAAATAAAATAAACTATATATCCATATCTCCTTATGCATATATAGAAGTGAATTTATTCCCCATTCTGAGAAGAGACTTAGAGGAAACATTTATGTAAAAAATTAGAAAAGCATTGAAGATTATTTCAAAGGATATTTATATTTCTTAATGGGATTTTCATAACTCTGTGATGCTGAAGATGATATAAGGCCTAAGATAGTAATATAATCACAGTGCTACATGCACAGGCATTTGCTTATAAAGCAGGAAGCAGGATATCTGTTTATCACTATCCCTAGTAGGAGGATAATATGATTTCTGTGAAAGTCCCATTCAAATTACAGCGACTGTGTGTGGTTTCCTTTCATCACTTACTGAGTGGTGTTGTAAGACCCTCATTTCTTTATAATGTGTAAAAGACTACTTGAGAGCAAGAATTGTAGTTTTGTTTCTACTTACACTTGCCAAGTGGATTTAATGAACATTAAAGATTGAATACACTGTAATAACATATTTCCTCATTGTTTAATCATTAATAACACTTGACAGAACTTCATACATGTTTTAATGACCAGCTTAAAGTATTAATGATGTGAGCATTCTATTAAGGCCCAGTCGAATCTTAAATAATACTTGACTAATAAGCGTGGGAAAGCAATATTTGCAAAAACATAACTATATGCTATGCTGTTCTGGCTCTGCACGTGTGTGTGTATACTCAATTGCATAGTCATATCAGACTCTTTGCAACCCAGTGGATTCTAGCTTGCCAGGCTCCTCTGTCCATGGGGTTTTCCAAGTGAGAATACTGGAGTGGTTTGCTATTTCTTCCTCCAGGAGATCTTCTTGACCCAGGGATTGAACCTAGGTCTCCTGCATCTCCTGCATTGGCCGGTGGTTTCTTTACCACTGAGCCACTTTACACCATGTTTATAATTGTGTTGATCTTTGTTTCCTTTACAATTTAAATGTAGAATAAATGGACAGATAGTTCATTTTGGCAAGAAGACAATGCCCAAAGCTATAAAAGATTTTTTACGTTCCCAGGCAGTCATTATTTTACTCTGGTTTTATCTGTAGGAGAGATTTGTACTAAGTTCTAGTGGGGACTTCAACCTCAAATTATCTCCGCTTTGAAGTTCATAAATAAAATTATCCTGAAGAGACTGTGTAAATAAGCAATTTTGTATCTATGAATATCTCTAAATGGTGCATATTCTATACTACAAGAGCATTGCAGAGGTGGCACAANCTATGTAAAAAATTAGAAAAGCATTGAAGATTATTTCAAAGGATATTTATATTTCTTAATGGGATTTTCATAACTCTGTGATGCTGAAGATGATATAAGGCCTAAGATAGTAATATAATCACAGTGCTACATGCACAGGCATTTGCTTATAAAGCAGGAAGCAGGATATCTGTTTATCACTATCCCTAGTAGGAGGATAATATGATTTCTGTGAAAGTCCCATTCAAATTACAGCGACTGTGTGTGGTTTCCTTTCATCACTTACTGAGTGGTGTTGTAAGACCCTCATTTCTTTATAATGTGTAAAAGACTACTTGAGAGCAAGAATTGTAGTTTTGTTTCTACTTACACTTGCCAAGTGGATTTAATGAACATTAAAGATTGAATACACTGTAATAACATATTTCCTCATTGTTTAATCATTAATAACACTTGACAGAACTTCATACATGTTTTAATGACCAGCTTAAAGTATTAATGATGTGAGCATTCTATTAAGGCCCAGTCGAATCTTAAATAATACTTGACTAATAAGCGTGGGAAAGCAATATTTGCAAAAACATAACTATATGCTATGCTGTTCTGGCTCTGCACGTGTGTGTGTATACTCAATTGCATAGTCATATCAGACTCTTTGCAACCCAGTGGATTCTAGCTTGCCAGGCTCCTCTGTCCATGGGGTTTTCCAAGTGAGAATACTGGAGTGGTTTGCTATTTCTTCCTCCAGGAGATCTTGTTGACCCAGGGATTGAACCTAGGTCTCCTGCATCTCCTGCATTGGCCGGTGGTTTCTTTACCACTGAGCCACTTTACACCATGTTTATAATTGTCTTGATCTTTGTTTCCTTTACAATTTAAATGTAGAATAAATGGACAGATAGTTCATTTTGGCAAGAAGACAATGCCCAAAGCTATAAAAGATTTTTTACGTTCCCAGGCAGTCATTATTTTACTCTGGTTTTATCTGTAGGAGAGATTTGTACTAAGTTCTAGTGGGGACTTCAACCTCAAATTATCTCCGCTTTGAAGTTCATAAATAAAATTATTCTGAAGAGACTGTGTAAATAAGCAATTTTGTATCTATGAATATCTCTAAATGGTGCATATTCTATACTACAAGAGCATTGCAGAGGTGGCACAAAAATAGAACATTTTACCAGTAACGAGTGAAAAAGTTAAAACATGTATGCATGTGTGTGTGTGCTCTGTTGTGTCCAATTCTTTGAGGCCTCATGGGCTGTAGCCAACCAGGCTTCTCTGTCCATGGCATTTTTCAAGGCAAGAATACAGGAATGGGTGCCACTTCCTGCTCCAAGGGCTCTTCCTGACCTAGTGATTAAACCTGCATCTCCTGCACTTGCAGGAGGATTCTTTAGCACTGAGCCATCTGGAAAGCCCATTTAAAACATACCCCATTTTAAAGATATTTTTGACATAAGATGGATATGGATAATTGCCTAAAAAGTTCTACTGATGATATTCCAGTTGCTTGACTTCAGTAGTTTTCAACATGCCAATGAAGATCAAGATCAGGCTACCCCATTGAAGCATTTGGGTATTATCTTGGCCAGCTTCAAAAAGACACTAATATTTCTAAATTTAGATATGATTCATCATGACTTATCATTTTCTGAAATAAAGTGAAACCCATTTTTATATAAAAATGCAGATATGCTTAATAGAGACAATAAGATCAAATATTTAAAATAAAATATATTTTAGTTTATGTCTGTATACTCGGTCAGTACAGAGGGAACATACTTAGGGGAGAATTCATAGTTCATACAAAGTGGTATGTGTTCACGAGGACCAGCCTCCCCACTTAGTGGCCAAACACAATGGGATCTGACCACGACTCTGGTTAGAATTTAGTCAGCTGAGGTTTATGCAAGGGTTTATAACCCGAAGTCAATGAAATCAAGTGTTCTTTTAATAGAGATTTAAGGAGTTCATAAACTTGAATACAAATATTTTTGCATCATTGTTTTCTGTATATTACACATTTACTATGTAAATGCTATGCAGTAAACATATAATACAGAACAAAACCATGACACACCATGGAATTTACCCTGGAGGGTTTGAGGATGCTGATATGAGTATTTAAAGAGCTTAACACAATGCCTGTCATGTAATGAGAATTCTGCAAATGGGATCTATGCTTATGATTTATAATAATAGTAAACCAATCTAGAAACTACTTTTACAGATGACACATTCAAACATATTTAGGGATCTCCAACAAGCACCATGTTATCCAACATGGTTAAGGAATGAAAATGCCAGTCAGTGCAGGAAAGGAAACTGTTTACCTCATAACTTAGGGGAGTAGGTCACTATCTTCTCTTAAAAATAATTGCCATTACCACAGAGATCATTCATCTGCAGTTGTATCATGGCTTATTCCACTTGCTGAGACATTCATGTGACTGGTTATAAAATCATTCCCAAAGGAAAAAAAAATGTTAACATTTGACAGGATTAATCTGTGGTAGTATGTACACATAGATTATGAACTGATATATGATCATAGTTATAGAGAATTTCTTATACCATATTTTATCATTTTTGTAGGACTAAGTGGTATTCGCCAAACTGGCTTAGTATGAAACCAGCTCTTAGCTGAAATGTTATCAAAGACCTTTCTAAATAAATTTGAAAAATATTAAACAGAATATCCAGTCTTAATTAGTTCTTAACTTCCTTGATCTACACCCCCACTATGTTGTACTGCCAAGGAATAAAGGATCTGAATTTATTGTCTCCTTGGATATTTGTAAAAAAGCTAGATACACATTTTTCAAAGTAACTGTGCTTTTCATTTTTAATAATTAATATGTGAAAATTAGAGTTTAAAAGTATTTCCATTATCAGCAAAATCAATCTATCTATATGAAAATCTGAGTTTTCATATATTTAAGAGGCTTTTGATATTAAATAGCAGTGAAGTCCTTTTATGTAAACTAGTGCATCTGTAACATATTTTATTAGACATGGAAAAATTTTTTCCATGGCATATATCAACAGTTTAAGAGAATATGAGTGAAGACACAATTTTCTGGGGACATGTGTCAATATAACAGTCTTTGGATACCTTTCTTTGCTTTTTATGATTTGAATTTGTTGTTCAATTTATTTTTTGTGTCTGCATGATAAATGCCATGCTCACAACTGATCATAAATCATACATATAAGCAGCCATCCTTAGATAACTTCAATATCAATTTATTTTTTTAAATTTACATATAAATTGTTCCACAAATATGGCTGCTACTGGAAAAGTCATGGATAGAATTTTAATGAGCTTTAAATTTTCTAATAAAGTGATTTAGCACCCTGGAGTCCTTTAGTGAAACTTATATGTTCACGTAATTACGTTAAAACTCCTTCTTAAAAAGGAAAGCACACATTAAACAACTAATTTCCACTCTTAGCACCCAAAACCCATTTGAAAAGGTGGAAAGTCAATGAATTTGAAAATGGCAATGGATAATTAAATTTTAGCTTACTATTCCATTGTAACCTTTCTATTATCCTTTTTGTGTTTTTATATTCATGTATATCTCATAAAATAGAAAACATATTCTAGGCCTACAAAGCTGTTATCTGTTATTACATAAAATGAATCCACTCTAGATTTAACATATAAATAACATTTTCAGTATCTTCTAACATAAAATGCAAAGTTGCTAAAGAATTTTATGATAACTCTGATTTAATGAATTATTTTGTATTGACTACTGTAATGATTGGGCCTTCCCAGGTGGCACTAGTGGTAAAGAACCCATCTGTGAATGCACAAGATATAGGATACTAAGATTCATTCCCTGGGTCAGGACAACCCCCTGGAGGAGTACATGGCAACCCACTCCAGTATTCTTTGATTGCCTGGAGAATCCCTTGAACAGAGCAGACTGGCGGGTTATGGTTCAGGGGTCACAAAGAATCAGACATGGCTGAATAAACTTAGCACCCACACACTGGATGAGTTGGGGAGATGGGGTGGGAAGGGAGGTGGGAGGGGGCTTCGGCATTGGGAGATCGTGTACACCTGTGGCTGATTCATGTCAATGTATGGCAAAACCAATACAGTACTGTAAAATAGAATAAAGTATTAAATAAATAAAGAAAGAAAGAAACTGAACCTCCTAAAGGAGATTAATTGATTTGCCCAAGATCCAATAAACAATATGTATCCAGAACAGACCTAGAGGGAAGATCTCCTAGTCTCAAGAATTTTCTATAAACAGAGATGGCAAGGGGAGAGGATATGGTTTCTTTTGTTTTAAACTATTGCTTGTGTCCAATTTTTATATTTTTATGGTTAATTATGAGATTTGAGGAATATGTTAAAAGAAGAAAGATAAGAAATGCCTTCCTTGGCTTAGATATACAACAAATAAAATAAATATAAAATGAAAAAAAAAAAAAGAAGTTCTTTGACATCACAAATTTGAAACTTTCCCCTGTCATTACCATCTCTGTGAACATCAATGATATTACCTAAGCTCTCCATGCTTCAGTTTTCTGTATCTCTAAACTAGGAGCTGTATTATTACTCACAATATCATACAAATTCTTTAAAATTAAGTGTGTTAATATTTGTGAAGAACTTAGAGAGCAGTTCTTGCTCATAGTAAGTGCCTAATAGGTATATGTGAAGAGGAGCTACCCAATGTCCGAGGTCAGGGGCAGTGGCTGGGAGGAGTTACCCCACTCATGACGCCAGGGGCAGCAGCCAGGAGGAGCTACCTCATGTCCAAGGAGCCATGCGTATGCGGGCACAGGAGGGCGTAGAGGAGCTATTCCACTTTCAAGGTCAGGAGGGGCGGTGGTGAAGAGATACCCCTCATCGAAGGTAGGGAGCAATGGCTGCACTTTGCTGGAGCAGCCATGAAGAGATACCCCAAGTCCAAGGTAAAAGAAACCCAAATAAGACTGTAGGTGTTGCATGAGGGCATCAGAAGGCAGACACACTGAAACCATACTCACAGAAAACTAGTCAATCTAATCACACTAGGACCACAGCCTTGTCTAAATCAATGAAACACCCAAGACGGGCGGGTCATGGTGGAGACATCTGACAAAATGTGGTCCACTGGAGAAGGGAATGGCAAACCACTTCAATATTCTTGCCTTGAGATCCTCATGAACAGTATGAAAAGGCAAAATGACANCCCAAGACGGGCGGGTCATGGTGGAGACATCTGACAAAATGTGGTCCACTGGAGAAGGGAATGGCAAACCACTTCAATATTCTTGCCTTGAGATCCTCATGAACAGTATGAAAAGGCAAAATGACAGGATACTGAAAGAGGAACTCCCCAGGTCAGTGGGTGCCCAATACGCTACTGGAGATCAGGGAAGAAATAACTCCACAAGAATGAAAAGATGGGGCCAAAGCAAAAACAGTACCCAGCTGTGGATGTGACTGGTGATAGAAGCAAGGTCCGATGTTGTAAAGAGCAATATTGCATAGGAACCTGGAATG
>SJYW01055109.1:24935-115879 GCA_006410735.1 Raphicerus campestris
GGTCATCTGAGTTAAATTCACCCATTCCAGTCCATTTTAGTTCACTGATTCCTAGAATGTCGATGTTCACTCTTGCTATCTCTTGCCACTTCCAACTTGCCTTGATTTAAGGACCTAACATTCCAGGTTCCTATGCAATATTACTTTTTACAGCATTGGACCTTGCTTCTGTCACCAGTCACATCCAGAGCTGGGTATTGTTTTTGCTTTGGCTCTATCCCTTCATTCTTTCTGGAGTTATTTCTCCAGAGTTATGGAGAAATTGACGGTTATGGTGTAATTGACAGATTATCTTGCCATGTGGCACACACTTCCCCTGTTCTGTACCACATAAACCCAACTGGGGAGCTCAGTCCATATATTCCCACAGGACACAGGCTCACATATACACTGCATTCTCACAAGGCATTTATGTATAAAGCAGAACTCACTAAAGATTTGGGGTGGTAACGGTAGGATCTACATCACAGAAATAAAAAGATCATGAAACAGAACACTGCATAGTCTTCACCTTAAAACATTTTTAAGATACATCCCTCTATTTCTCCACCTTCGTGCTCCCATATTCCCTATCTGTTCAGTTTTGATCTCCAGTGGAGTTATGATCTCCAGTAGCATATTGGGCACCTACTGACCTGGGGAGTTCCTCTTTCAGTATCCTATCATTTTGCCTTTTCACACTGTTCATGGGGTTCTCAAGGCAAGAATACTGAAGTGGTTTGCCATTCCCTTCTCCAGTGGACCACATTCTGTCAGACCTCTCCACCATGACCCATCCTTTTGGGTGGCCCCATGGGCATGGCTTAGTTTTATTGAGTTAGACCAGGCTGTGGTCCGTGTGATTAGATTGACTAGTTTTCTGTGAAATGGTTTCAGTGTGTCTGCCCTCTGATGCCCTCTCACAACACCTACCATCTTACTTGAGTTTCTCTTACCTTGGGCGTGGGGTATCTCTTCACGGCTGCTCCAGCAGAGCGCAGCTGCTGCTCCTTACCTTGGACGAGGGGTATCTCCTCACGACCGCCCCTCCTGACCTTGAATGTGGAGTAGCTCCTCTAGGCCCTCCTGTGCCCGTGCAGCCACCACTCCTTGGATATGGGGTTGCTCCTCTTGGCCACTGCCCATGACGTCGGGCGTGGGGTAGCTCCTCCCGGATTATGCATTATTAAAAACCCAAGTGTTCTTACAGACGAATTTCTAAGAGTATAGTGGCAATATTATTGCTTAGCGGGACTTAGCAGCATAGGAACTGGGTAACACAAAGCTCTCAGACACAAGAGATGGGGAGTAAGTTGAGAGCTTTCATGGTTCCAATGTAAAAACCCAAGAAACTTAGTGCATGAAAGAGCTAGAGTCCCTTAGAATCATCCAGCTTCAAAATTTAATTCATTCTGTGTATTCTATAGGGTAAAACCTTAACAGTGGGGTGAGAATCTGCTTTAGGGAAATACTCCATAAGTTATTTGGGTGGAAGGTGCATCCTGAGAGCCTGGGTACCTGGAGACAAAGAAAGGACAGTCCTAGCTATAGTTCTCTACAATAAACATCTACAGGTGGAGAAAACTGAACAGATAGGGAATATGGGTGCGCGAAGGAGGAGAAATACAGGGATGTATCTTAAAATGTTTTGAGGTGAAGACTATGCAGTGTTCTGTTTCATGATCTTTTTATTTCTGTGATGTAGATCCTACCATTACCACCCCAAATCTTTAGTGAGTTCTGCTTTATACATAAATGCCTTGTGAGAATGCAGTGTATATGTGAGCCTGTGTCCTATGGGAATATATGGACTGAGCTCCCCAGTTGGGTTTATGTGGTACAGAACAGGGGAAGTGTGTGCCACATGGCAAGATAATCTGTCAATTACACTAATCACCAGAAGCAGGATTCAGAGGTAGAAACAACAATGAGAGTGACAGTCACCTGGGAATTTTTAGAAATTTGGGGTTGGGCACTGGGCTTTGGAAAAAATATGAAATGGGAGTTTAAATCGTCTTCAGAGGCAAAGGGACTCATCTAACATCTGGGTTACAAGGTAAGAAGTCATTTTGCCTTTGAAGCCTATGGCTGTAGTTAAGATATAAAATTTAGACACTGAAGTTTCTCATTTTTAAAAATAACAACTTGGGTCTTGGGCTGAGTCTCTAGAAGTTCAGTTCAGTCACTCAGTTGTGTCTGACTCTTTGCAACCCCATAGACTGCAGCATGCCAGTCTTCCCTGTCCATCACCAACTCCCAGAACTTACTCACACTCAACTCCATCAAGTTGGTGATACCATCCAGCCATCTCATCCTCTGTCATCCCTTTCTCCTCCCACTTTCATTCTTTTCTAGCATCAGGTCTTTTCCAGTGAGTCAGGTGGCCAAAGTATTAAGAGTTTCAGCTTCAGCATCAGTCCTTCCAATGAATATTCAAGACTGATTTCCTTTAGAATGGACTGTTTGGATCTCCTTGCAGTCCAAGGGACTCTTGAGAGTCTTCTCCAACACCCACAGTTGAAAAGCATCAATTCTTCAGTGCTCAGCTTTCTTTATAGTCCAACTCTCACATCCATAATGACTACTGGAAAAACCATAGCCTTGACTAGACGGACCTTTGTTGACAAAGTAATGTCTATGCTTTTTAATATGCTGTCTAGGTTGGCCATCGCTTTTCTTCCAAGGAGCAAGTGTCTTTTAATTCATGGCTGCAGTCACCATCTGCAGTGATTTTGGAGCCCAAGAAAATAAAGTCTGACACTGTTTCCATTGTTTCCCCATCTATTTGCCATGAAGTGATGGGACCGGATGCCATGATCTTCGTTTTCTGAATGTTGAGTTTTAAGCCAACTTTTTCACTCTCCTCTTTCACTTTCATCAAGAGGATCTTTAGTTATTTGCTTTCTGCCATAAGGGTGGTTTCATCTGCATATCTGAGGTTATTGATATTTCTCCCAGCAATCTTGATTCCAGCTTGTGCTCTGCTTTAGCTATTGGTAAAAAACTGCACCAAATTCTACATTTCCCAGTATTTCCTGATTTCTGTGACCTTAAGGTAGTTCTTCATAGGGTCAGAGTTTGTCAACTGACACATGAATCTTACAGAAGTTATATGTTGTTGTAATATTCCCCCCCCCCCCAAAAAAAAAAACCCAACCACCTATAGCAAAGTCTCAGGAAGTATCAGGCTGGGAGATTTGTTGAATGTGGTTCCTTGGATCTCCCCAGTTCTTCATAGGAGACAAGCCTGGTGTAGTGGCAATGGCATGCTACATGACCATGGCCATCCTCCTAGATAACAGGAAGCCCCAACTAGAGACCTACAAAACTTCTCATCAAGCACCCTACTCTAAAACTTGATCCTAGGGTCTTTCCTGGTGGTCCAGTTAAGAGTCTGTGCTTCCCCCTGCTGGAGACATGGGTTTGATCCTTGGTTGCGGGACTAAAATCCCACATGCTGTGCAATGCAGTCCAAATAACAAACAGAAAAACCCTCTATCCTACTTTTTATAAAGTTATAAGAAGACCTTTCTGGTGGTGATGATCTCCCAACAAGAACATGCCTCTCACAAAGCTTCTCCTTCATCCCTCTCCAGAGAAGAAGAGGAAACCCAAGAAGAAGCGCCTGGCACAGAGCCCCAGTTCCTAGTTCATGAATGTGAAATGCCCAGGATAGTACAGAATCATCACCACCTTCAGCCATACCCAAAGAGTAGTTCTGTGTATTGGCTGCTATACTGTCTGCCAGCCTACAGGAGGAAAAGCTTACAGAACGATGCTCCTTCAGACCGGAAGCAGCACTAACAGTGCCCTGTATCAAAACGGGTGGGAAACCATCCCTATAAACACAGTTTGGACATTCCCCCCCCCAAAAAAAAACNATAGTACAGAATCATCATCACCTCCAGCCATACCCAAAGAGTAGTTCTGTGTATTGGCTGCTATACTGTCTGCCAGCCTACAGGAGGAAAAGCTTACAGAACAATGCTCCTTCAGACCGGAAGCAGCACTAACAGTGCCCTGTATCAAAACGGGTGGGAAACCATCCTTAAAAACACAGTTTGGACACCCCCCCCAAAAAAAAACAACCCTATAAGAAGAGAAAAAGCCTTCAGCAAACTTTATCACTTGGCTAAAATAGATTCCAAGCACAGGTCTCAGTATGCCACATCACCTTCGCCCCACTGAGCAAAGGTCGCTGAATAATTACTAGACACTGCATGTGTGGTTGTTTTGCAGTTACATCCTGAAGACAAGCACAGATTAAATTGCTTCAGTACTTGGGAGGGGATGAGCCCAGCAGGACTAGCCAGGGCCTCCCACAGAGCTCTAGTTAACAACTGGTTGATTAGGATACATAGGACCTGTGATATTATGCTAGCACAGTCAGAAATCGTTTACCAAAGTATCGTACTAGGCTCTCTGTAGAATAATGCTATGAGCCAGAGAAGGACTTTCTGATTTCATATGTAGGATTTTCTTATGTTCACTGAAAGAATAACTTTTCCTATCTTAACTCCTACCTTTAGAGAAATCAATTTGGTCTGGACAGGGTACAATCTCAGGAACATTTTGCTTGCAATTTGAACTCAATTCAATCCAATTTAAGTAAAAGGTGAACAAAATTAAAAGAGCATTGAACATTAAAAAAAAAAAAAGAATATTGAAATAACTCTGAGAGTTGAGACATGATTCTTAGGATCTATAGCAGTTCTGAAGACCTCAGTGACTGGAACCAGGCACTCAAACATCCAACACTGTCTGCGGTTCTTCTGGATCTCATTCTGCTAACTTGAGTGTACTGATTTTATTCTGTGTTACTGTAGAAAGTAGGCTCTTTCTTTGTGGTGGGAAACAAAGTTTTAGCCAGGCCTGAAGGAAAAGGGGCTTCTCTTATACACTACCAGGATAAAAAAATCCTGGGGCAGGACTCTGATTGTCTGGGTTTAAATCATGTTTCCAATCCTTGGATGATTTCTTGTGGCTGAAAATAAGAACAATGATTGGCTCAGACCTCCTGGTTGCGGGTCCACCCCTGAGGTTAAGGGGGTAGATTCTGTTACCCTGAAGAAGGGTGTGGGGCCACTGTGTTCCAGGCAGCTACAGTCCAGTGTGTGCTAAGTACTGTCTAGCTTTTTGTGACCCTATGGACTGTAGCCCGCCAGGTTTCTTTGTCCATGGGATTCTCCAGGCAAGAACACTGGAGTGGCTTGCCTCCAGGGGATCTTCCCTACTCAGGGACCAAACCCGCGTGTCTTACATCTCCTGCACTGGCAGGCGGGTTCTTTACCACTAGTGCCACCTGGGAAGCCCGGGCACCTATACCAGTTTGTGGTATTTGCCACCATTCCATTGTCTCCTTTACTCTAACAGAGATGTTTTAGCAGGAAAGGACTACCCATGAAGTCAACCCAGCCCAAAGAAAGAACTCTGAAAGCTTCCTCTTCGACTTGCTGTAGCTAATGTTGGCCATCAGGATGGATGGTCTTGTTGCTTGGTGAGGTAGTGTGGTAGGTTTTATTTCTGAANCCCACATGTCTTACATCTCCTGCACTGGCAGGTGGGTTCTTTACCACTAGTCCCATCTGGGAAGCCCGGGCACCTATACCAGTTTGTGGTATTTGCCACCATTCCATTGTCTCCTTTACTTTAACAGAGATGTTTTAGCAGGAAAGGACTACCCATGAAGTCAACCCAGCCCAAAGAAAGAAGTCTGAAAGCTTCCTCTTTGACTTGCTGTAGCTAATGTTGGCCATCAGGATGGATGGTCTTGTTGCTTGGTGAGGTAGTGTGGTAGGTTTTATTTCTGAAGCACAGGTAGGCTTCTGGAAATTACCTGGAGGTAAGAGAAAAAAAAAAAATCAAAACTTCTTGGAAAACTGTAAAGTGCTATTTCCATCTGATCAGGGTAATACATATAGGCAGACAGCCTCACATTTAGAAAAAGCTTGTCATCTTTAACATAAATTTAGAGGGCACTATCTTTGAAAAGTACTGTTTCTGCTAGAAAAGGAACATGGGATATGTTTAATCCCACAGTTATCCACTGGGAAACTGCAAGAATGACGAGGGTGCAGAGGTTCACATTAGCCTGGCATGGAGACTTCAGATGAGTGAGTGGACCTGTAGTGCAAAGCTCATCTTGGGTGCCTTTGAAGTCTTCCAGTTAAAAGAGTGGATTGCCATAGCTATTGTGTCCTTGAGTTATCCAAGAGGGGTTCAAGGACAAAGGATTGGGTGAGGTAGCAGTAAGGATTTGGCTTTGAAAGACTGGAGAACTAAGCCATTCTTAGAAGTGGCAAGAGGAGACTGAAGTCCAAGTAATGGAGCAAAGTTAGGAACTAAGATATTTTCACAAGAGGACACTTACCGAGGACTTACGTTTCCCCTTGGGCTGTGAGAATATGATAATTTGTCTTCCCATTTTTTTTCTCCTACTATTATAAACCTCCCTAGTTTTCACTGGATGCTTCCCAGGTGGCACAGAGGTAAAGAATCTGCTTACCAATGCAGGAGACGCAAGAGACATGGGTTCGATCCCATGGTGGGGAAGATCCCCTGGAGAAGGAAATGACAACCCACTCTAGTATTCTTGCCTGGAGAATCCCATGGACAAAGCAGCCTGGAGGGCTGTGGTCCATGGGGTTGCAAAGAGTCAGACACGACTTAGCGATTGAACATGCTAGTTTTCACCAGCCATTTAATTAAGCATATGAGATATGCACAAGTTCTGCATTGGTGTTATGGAAAATCAAAAAGAAGAGCCACAGAAGGAAGTGTGATCTTATATCCTTCCATGGAAACCATCATCATTTCATAGTAAAGGAATCCTAGATCATTCAGGTGGGAACCAGGATGAGAATCAAAGCAGAGCTGGGGGCCATGGGAAGCAGCAAGTGACTCACAGAAGCAGCTGCAGAGGCTGACTCAGGAGCAAGTGCGAGTCAAACATCCTTTCTCTGAAAAAGTCTAGGGGAAGGTGACTCTGGGGTTGAGAAATGGGAATGGCGCGGGGAAGGGAAATACTGATTTTATTGTCTTGTTATTATATTAATAGATCCTTTCCTCCTCTTCCACCCCTCCCACTCTCTTCCTCAACAGTTACTGAATTAATTCCTCCTCCCAAGATGGCCCAAATGCACTTTGCTTATACAAGTATTATAGACTTTGTTTTCTTATACCATGGATTTTTATTACTTATATCCATTGTTCCCATGAGATTGTAATGGCAGAGACAATGATCTGTTCATGAAGGAGGAAAGAATCTGAGACGGTGCTCTGCATACTGTAGGTGCTTAATAAATGCTTCTAACTTGATTTGACAGTGGTTTGCTGAGTTGATTTCCTTTTCTGCAAGAACCAATCAAGTTCAGGTCTAATCCTATCTGCACCCTTTAGGTTCCATCTTATCTATACTATTTTAACAATTTTTGCTATTTTGAAATAATATTAACTTGAATGGATCTCTTGGTTAGATTCTCAAGGAAGCAAAATCACAAATTTTTCAGGTGTCAGAAAATCAGAGGTACACATTGTTCTTCCATGAAGGGAAAAATAACACCAGGGTGTTTGCACTTAGCAAAATTCCTGATGGTTTTAAAATGATCTCAACTTCCCCTTAGGAAGTTAGGCTGCTTTAGGAAAAGAGTAATTGTCGGGTCAAAGGGGAGCCAGGTTTTCTAGTGATCCAAGCAGAAGGGTCAAATAATGAACAACTGATAGTTTAAAAATTTCTGCTGGACAAACAGTCTGCAACTCCAGCCTTTTGTTTATGAAAAATTTTCAGTTTATTAAGATATACTTGACATATGACATCATGGGATTTTAAGTTATAAAATGTGGTGATCTGAAATGTGTATATGCTGAAAATGTACCACAGTAAGGTTAATTAACACATCTGTCATCTCATGTAGTTATGATTTGTGTATGTGTTAAGAATGTCTCTGATCTACTGTCTCAGCAACTTTCATACACATGGTACAGTGTTATCAAATATACATAAAATACATTACATCCCCAGAAATTATCTTATAACTAGAAATTTATGTATCCTTTAATAACTTTTAATTGGGGTATAGGTAGCTTAGCTGATAAAGAATCTGCCTGCCTGTAATGCAGGAGACCCCAGTTTGATCCTTGAGTTGGAAAGATCTGCTGGAGAAGGGATAGGCCACCCACTCCAGTATTCTTGGACTTCACTGGTGGCTCAGAGGTAAAGAATCTGCCTGAAATGCAGGAGACCTGGGTTCACTCCCCGGGTTAGGGAGATCCCCGGAGAAGGGAATGACTACCCAATCCAGTATTCTGGCCTGGAGAATTCTGTGGACAGAGGACCCTAGCAGGCCACAGTCCATGGAGTCTCAAAGAGTCAGACACACCTCAGTTACTTCCACTTTTTCATAACTGACAAAACATTGTATTAATTTCAAGTGTACAACATAATGATCTTATATTTGTATTTATTGAATAGTAATCACAAGTTTAGTTAGCATCTGTTGCCTACATGTTTACAAATTTTTTTCTTCTGATGAGAAGTTTTAAGATTACTCTCTTAGTAATGTTTAAGTATGCAAGGCAGTATGATCAACTACAGCCACCATGTTAAACATTATAGCGGAATGACTTATAACTGGAAGTTTGTACCTTTTGCTTCCCTTCACCTATCCCCTACCCACCCCCACCTCCACCTCTAGCAACCACCAATCTGTTCTCAGGATCTATGAGCTTGTTTTCTTTGTTTTTCACACATAACTGAGATAGTACCGTATTTATCTTTGTCTCACTTAGCACAATGTCCTCAAGGCCCATCCATATTGTTGCAAATGGCACAAGTTCATTCGTCTTATGGCTGAATAATATTCCATTGTGTGTGTGTGTATACACACACACACAATGAAATATCCATCCATCAATATATACTTGTTTCTGTACCTTGACTATTGTAAATAATATTGAAATGAACACGGAGATGCATGTATCTTTTTGAGTTAAGTGTTTTCATTTTCTTTGGGTAGACACCCAAAAGTGGGTGGATCATATGGTAGCTCTATTTTTAATAGTTTGAGGAACCTCCATAACGTTCTCCATAGTGACTGTACCAATTTACATTCCCTCAACAGTGTACAAGCATTCCCTTTTTTCCACATTCTCAAAAACAAATGTTATCTCTTGTCATTTGGATAACAGTCATTCTAACAGGTATGAGGTGATATCTCATTGTGGTTTTGATTTGCATTTCCCTGATAATTAGTAACAGTAAAATCTTTTCATGTACTTGCTGGCCACCTGTATGTATTCTTTGGAAAAATATCTGGTCAGATCATCTGTCCATTTTTTAATCTATTGAATTGTGAGTTATGTATTTTGGATATTAATCCCTTATCAGATATATGATTCGCAAATATTTTCTCCCATCCAGTAGGCTGCCTTTTCATTTTGTTGATTATATTTCTTTTTTGTGCAGAAGCTCTTTAGTTTGATGTAGTTCTACCTATTTAATTTTGTTTTTGTTGGCAGTACTTTTGATGTTATATCTAAAAAATCAAGCCAAAACTAGTGTGAAGGAGCTTTTCTTCTAAAAGTTTTATGGTTTCAGATCTTACATTTAAGTCTTTAATACATTTTGAGTTGATTTTTAAGAATGATGTAAGGTGGAGCCCAGTTTTAGTCTTTTGTGTGTAACATCCAATTTTCCCAGCACCATTTACTGAAGAGACTATCTTTTACCTATTGAGTATTTAGGCTCTCTTGTCAATATTGGGCTTCCTTGGTGGCTCAACTGATAAAGAATCTGCCTGCAATGCAGGAGACCTGGGTTCAATCCCTGGGTTGGGAAGATTCCCTGGAGAAGGGAAAGACTACCCACTCCAGTATCCTGGCCTGGAGAATTCCATGGACTGTAGAGTCCATGGGTCACAAAAAGTCAGACATAACTGAACGACTTTCACATTCACTTTGGGGCTTCTCTGGTAGCTCAGCTGGTAAAGAATCCACATGCAAAATAGGAGACCTCGGTTTGAGTTTTGAGTATTTTTGGCTTCCCTGTGAAATATTAGCTGACCATAGATGTGTGGTTTTTTGGTGGTAGGGAAGGGAGCCAAATAGCCACATTTGAAGGAATGACACTAAAGAAAGAACTGAAGGATCATGGTATATGAACCTTTCGATGTGTTGCTGAATTCAATTTTCTAGGATTTTGTTGAGAATTTTTGCATCTATAGTCATTAGAGGTATTGGCCTGTAGCTCTCCTTTCCTGTTGTGTCTTTATCTGGCTTTGGCATCAGGGTAATGCTGGCCTTGTAAAAGAAGTTTGGGAGTGTTCCCTTCCTCTTCAGTTTTTGGGAACAGTTTCAGTTCAGTTCAGTTGCTCAGTCATCTCCAACTCTTTGCGACCCCATGAACTGCACACAGCAGGCCAGGCCTCCCTGTGCATCACCAACTCCCGGAGTTCACCCAAACCCATGTCCATCGAGTCGGTGATGCCATCCAGCCATCTCATCCTCTGTCGTCACCTTCTCCTCCTGCCCCCAGTTCCTCCCAGCATCAGAGTCTTTTCCAGTGAGTCAACTGTTCGCATGAGGTGGCCGAAGTACTAGAGTTTCAGCTTTAGCATCAGTCCTTCCATAGAACACCCAGGACTGATATCCTTTAGAATGGACTGGTTGGATCTCCTTGCAGTCCAAGGGAAGCCTGAATTTAAACCTTCTTTAAACGTTAGGTAGAATTCACCTGTGAAGCCATTTGGTCCTGTGCTTTTCTTCACTGGGAGGTGTTTGATTACAGATTCAATCTCCTTACTTGTCATGGGCCTGTTAAAATTTTTATATTTTTTTATCACTCACAATTGGTAGGTTACTTCTGTCATTTTGTTACTTGTTTTCTATATATAACATACAGCATTTTTGTCTCATTTATTGCATTACTGTCTTTTTTGTTTAGTGGATTTTTTAAAATAGTGAAATGTTTAAATTACTACAGTAGGGCTATAGGCAGGCTCAGTGCTCAGTGGTACTGTGGATTGCCCAGGGTCACTGTGTAGCCCCCCGGGTTATGGGGAGTCAGACGCATGCTCAATAATGTCACCAGTGTGCTGGCCTGGCTCCCTGCTCTAATGGGGCTGTAGGCTGGGCTCCGTGACGGCCCAGGTTCTCTGACCAGGCATCCTGGACTGGTGGGGACTGGAGGCTTTGCTCAGCAGTTGAGCAGGACTGCACATTTGCTTCAGTGCCTGGGCTGGGCAGCATGACAGGCTCCAAGGCCAGTACAGCCCCTTGACTGGAAACCCTAATCAAATGAGCTCCCTGAGCAGACATGGCTACCAGCTCAGCCCTGCAGATGGGCAGATCCACTGGCTGGAATCTCTGTTGAGGAGCCACTGCAAGCAGGAAGGTGGTTTGTCAAGATCTGAGCAGTGGCTGCTGTAAGCTCCACTCCTTCTATATCTCTATTTGATCCTCAAAGGGTCGAGCCTGCATATTCCCTCAGTGATCTCTAAGACCTGGGGCTTGAGTCAGCTTCCTGGGAAGCATCCTGCAATTGCTGGGAAAGCTGGATGTTCACTTTGGGCTCTCTTTACCGACTGGAGAAACCAGAGGCCAAGGGGGGAATGTCTGCATGCATCACTGGCCTGACCTGGGAGAGAAGCGATGCAGTTGGTATAGCCACTTCCTCTTACTTTATAAGTGGCCCTTCTCTGACTCTGTGGTCCAGGGTGCGTCAGCCTTACCCCTGGGCTCTGGGGTTCTCACAGTGGTGTCCTGTCTATGGATAGTTGCTAGTTTGGTCTTCTTGTGAGGGGCATAAAGTTGGGAGTGACCCATGTCACTATCATGACAGCGCCACTACCGTCAATCTTCTGTAATTACTATATACTGTAGATACAAGAGTCACATAAAAAAGAGAATCTCAAAAAAAATGTATTTTGCCTTGTACATCCTGAGTGATTTTATTTTCTGTTTTAAAATAAATAACTGAAGATAATTTCATTCTGGACCAAGGTTGTAATATGGGAAATGAAAATAACAGAGTGCAAAATAACCCCTTCACTGTGATTGCAGCTATCAACAATATTGATACCCATGGAAGACAATATTACAGAAACGAAAGAGCTGTGTCGGGAAAGAACAAGAAAAAGAAAGAAGCTGTAGTATCTGGGACAGATAAACCTGCTGTAAGGGAGATACCTGGCATTACAGTGCTTTAGCTTTCTTCACATCAGTCCAGGGCAGGAAGGCAGACACCTATGCTCTGCGTGGCCATGTGGAGACCCAGGCCCCTTTGCCTTCTTCCCATACCATTCCCTAGGGCATTGCCCTCATTGGCTGGCTTGCAGTCATGCCTCTGTTCAGCTCAAAGAAAACAGGCAGTGTGGGGGCATTTCTGCAGAGTTATAGGGTCCAGGCTTAGAAACAGCCCTCATTATTTCTGCTCTTGTTCCTGTGGTGAATACTGCTGTGTGGCTAGACCTAACTGCAAAGAAGGTTGGGAAATGCAGTCAAGGAGGGCAGCCTTGTACCCTGAGCAAGGTAGAGAATGGATTTTGGTTGATAATCTTTTGCTATCATCGTTATCAGTCAATGAGAACTGTACTTGATGATTTACAAATACTGACTCATTTAATTCACACAAGCCTCAGGCCCCCTCAGTTATAACAGTCATCAACCATGTCTTCTCATGTTGCCCCTATTGTCATTAACATGATGGCGTTCTGAGCGTCTATTACCTTAAAATATTTTAATGCTGCTATCCAACAATTCCAACCTAAAGAATCCATATTTCATTATCTCTGAAGCTCCTTTTGGCTCCAAAACATCCCTTTTTCATTTCCTACAAAAAAGAAATATCACAATACCTTATATTATCCATATGACAATTATATGGATCATTCACTGCAGTTGAATAACAAAAGAGGAATAAAGACTCTCAAGTAAATTATGAGATGAAAATAACTGAGAATGACTGATTCATGCCTTACAACTTTTATACTCTACATATTTTTATTTCATCCCCATCAATATCTAAATGTATCTACAGTAAATTTGCTTTTCACATATAAAAAATTCAGTAAGTTCCTATAAGAGAATGTGATTAGGGTCAGAATTCATATTTATTAAATAAGAGTATAGATTTGAATATGGATTTGGAACATCAGAGAATTCACAATTTTTATTACGTTTCCTAGTGCTTAACCTATAAGAACACCTTCTCACATCACACACCAGCCAACCAAAGTGTGAATTTTAGAGTCATCCTTGGCTGACTGCTAAATCTGGTAACTCATCAAGTGCTGTCAATTTGACTCCTAAGTGTGTCTTTTCCTTCC
The DNA here is from genome assembly GCA_006410735.1 of Raphicerus campestris. NCBI lineage: Eukaryota > Metazoa > Chordata > Mammalia > Artiodactyla > Bovidae > Raphicerus > Raphicerus campestris. The sequence goes on from SJYW01055109.1 coordinate 38,237, forward strand.
TTTTTCTCTGCTTCTCCCTCCCGTAGCGTACCAAGATAGACTTCTACTGATTTCTTCATGTCTGGCCCTGCTTTGTTCTAATGCATTCTGCCACAGTGATATTTTCTTTTTTTAAAAATATATACATGTGTTTATTTGCTGTGCTGGGTCTTAGTTGCAGCACGTAAGCTCTTCAGTCTGCATCGCGGCACACAGAGTCTTTAGTTTCCATGTGCAAATTCTTATTAACAGTTACAGCATGTGGGATCTAGTTCTGCGACCACAGGTTGATCCTGGGCCCCTGGCACTGGGAGCTCAGACAGAGTCGTAGCTACTAGGCCACCAGGAAAGTCTCTAGAGAGATAGTTTCTAAAACACAAACCTGATCAAGTAACTGCCTGGTGGTTCCAGTGGCTCCCCAATGTCTTCAGTGTGTACACCACATTTTGTCTGTTTGTGACACTTCTCCACCTCACACTCCACCTTTACAAACTCTGCGCAGCTCTCCAAATACGTTGTGCATTCTTCTGCTTTGGGGCCTTTGAATATGCTGTTCTGTCTCACCTGGCTAACTCCCAGTGTACCCTCAGGTCTAACTTTTGATAACCAGTTTAATCAGAATTTGATTGCCCAAAAAGAGTCTGTTGCCTTTTGTGCTTCCCTAGCATTCTGTGCTTAAACCTCTCAGCATTTATCAATATTTTGGGTATCTTGTGGTTACCAGTTGACTTCTCGATCTTTCTACCTAAACTGCGCATGCCTGCTAAGTTGCTCCAGTTGTGTGTCTGACTCTTTGTGACACTGTGTGCTGTAGCCCACCAGGCTCCTCTGTCCATGGGATTCTACAGGCAAGAGTACCAGAGTGGGTTGCCATGCCTTCCTCCAGGGGATCTTCCCAACCCAGGGATCGAAGCTGAGTCTCTGCTATCATCTGCATTGATAGGCAGGTTCTTTACCAACTGGGCACCACATGAGAAGCCCAACTAAACTGTAGGCTCCTTGAACGTAGGGGCTACCATCTGATTTGTCTAATCTTCAGTGCCTGGCATCCGTCTGGCACCAGATAGGCATTCAATCAATATTTCTTGGAGAAAGGATGGAAGGATGAGAAGTCCAGACATCAACTTTACCTTTCTAGAAGTGATGAGGACTGTGTGTTTACTCTGACATCAGCCTTTACTGGGCCTGCTGAGTAATAAAGTGAACAATTCAAGGCTCTCTGACTAACAGAGATGATGGGAGTAATTGCTTGCCCCCACTGCAGGAGCCCATAAATAAATTGAATGAATGATGGTTAAGTTCCGGGTATGGATGTCACGAAAATGGCCTGAGAATTCGTGGCAAGACTCTCAAAATGAAGACAAATCTCAGAGTTGGCTGCTCGAAGTGCTTTCTGGCATCTATGTTTCCGAGCACCACACCTGGCAGAAAGACAGTCCCATAAAAGTGAACCTGACTGTGTTGGACAAGTAAACTGTGCTTCTGGTAATTTAAGCACAGACGGTGCCTTTCCAGGCTCCTCTGCTGAGGTATGTAGTGGTGACTAATGAAGACATATCTGAGATGGGTGTGAGTCGAGGGTAAGGTTAGGGCCTAAATTTGGCTGCTGAATACATGGCCATTGACCTTTTCAATATCTGGCAGACTCTATTTCGAAAACAGATTCAATCTTTATATTATGACTAGAAAAATCTTAGCCAGGCACAGGTTCCCACCCATGGCTCCACTCCCAAATAAGACAATAATGGTCTCTGTCTTTAAAAAAATTATAAACTGTGCTCTGAATAGGTAGGTTCCACATGACAGATACTTTTTTAATTGCCAGAGCCTTCATTTAGAAATAACTGTGTGAGTTAGGGAATGAGTTTTGTTGTGAATACAAAAATCTCTGAATACATAGAGGCTTAGACCCACTGGGGCTTTATTTTCCTCATATCATGAGCTCAGAGGGAGAAAATCCAGAGCTGGTGAAACAGCTCCAGAATGCCATTGGGACTGGTGTGGGCTGAATTATGTCTCCCCAAAGATGCTGAAGTCCTAATTTGTGACTGTGATCTTATTTGGAAAAAGAGTCTTTGCAGATGTTGTCAAGTTGAGGTCATTAAGATGGACCCTATCCAATGTGACCGGTGCTCTTACAAGAAGGATATGTAAGTAGAGGCACAGAGGAAGATGGTCATATGAAGATGAAGACCCAGAGGGAATTGATGCTGTCATAAGCTGGGGCCAACAGAAGCTAATAGAGGCAAGGAAGGATCCTCCCCTAGGGGCTCTGAAGGGAGCATGGCCTCTTGAAAACTGATTTCAGACCTCTAACTTCCAGAGCAGTGAGAGAATAAGTTTCCATTGTTTTAAGCCACTCAGTCTGAGGTTCTTCGTTATGGGAGCCCTAGGAAACCAACAGAGGGGCCCAGGCTTCTTACACTTATGCTCAGCGGTGCTCATTGCCTTGTTTTCACATGATGGCTGCTCCACACCTAATAGCCTGCTCAAGTTGCAGGCAGGAAGAAAAGAAAAGGCCAATGAATGAAAGACAACTGCTGGGGAAGTCTACCCACTTTGAAAGAGCTTTGCTGGAAGCCTCGCCGAGCAACTTCTGCTTCCATTTTGTCCTCTCCCCATCAACAATGGCATCTGAAAACCCAGTATTTTAGCTGGATGCAGTGTTGTCATACATTCAATCCGACTTCTTTTGGTGAGGAAGAGGGAAAATGGACATCCACTGGACAGTAGTATTGCAAATTCTCCTTTACTAAATTAGAGGTTTATAAATAAATTGAAGATGGGGTAAAACTAAGAGATCCGAAATTAATAGACTATCCTGTGCTTCTCTTTAAAAAATTAAAAATTATAGACTCTAAAAGCTAGAAGAGCATTTAAAGGTTGTCCAATCAAACCCCCTCATTTTATATATGAAGAAGTGTTTGAGATATGTAAGCAGCATAGCCAGAGTTTACAAAGATAGTGGTAGCAGAGTCCTTGAACTTCATATGAGCTTTGGCCATTATACTTGCTTTAATAATTAACACGGTCACGCAGTTAGTTCATCTTTAGGAGGTAGGACCCTAATAATCTCTTTACCAGGCTAAATGCTAATATTCTACCAGGCACACACACATACACACACACACACTGACCCTAAGTATGACCCATAGCTAAGTATGGCATCGACTCATTTTGCTTTTTAGGTCTTATTTCATTGAAGTAGAAAATGACAGGTTTTCAGCTCTAAAACCACAGGGGCAGCAACCTTGATGCTGACCAATATTTGTGTAAAAAATTCAAAAACCAACAATAGTTTTCATGTGAATCAGTCTACTCAACTTTGTCTAATCCATGATTTGATTTCTAGACCAAGAAGTATAAGATGTAAACGTTCAGCTTATTTTAGACCCTGCAAAGGGTGTGGAGAGTGATTTAGTTATATCTTTCCAGGAAAACTATTTGTTAAAATTCGGTCGTTTGGAGAACTTCACAGAAGGCCTTTTGGATTGATGTACTTGGTGGCTCAGATGGTAAAGAATCTGCCTGCAATGTGGGAGACCTGGGTTCAGTCCCTGAGTTGGCAAGATCACCTGGAAAAGGAGATAGCTACCCACTCCAGTATTCTTGCCTGGAGAATTCCATGGACAGTACAGTCCATGGAGTCACAAAGAGTCGGACAAGATTGAGCCACTAACACTCTACATCCTTGAACTTGGTCTCTGAGTGTTAGAAGTTCAGACGACTTTCTGATTACTGTATAGGAAGTGCGCTGCAAAGTTAATGGAACTAGGCTGAAATGGCATGAAATTTTAGATAAAATAAAATGTCTGTCGTTTAGGTAAGATAAAATATACTCATTTCATTAATAAAAGTTATTCCCACAATATACATGGCGGTCACAGGATGAAATCTAACCTGCTCACTCAGTACCAGGATATAAACCTATCAGTTAGGTTAGGAAAATAGGCCACCATCCTAAATCAGACGTTAATAGCAGTTTGCAGATTCAGTGAAACTTGCATGGAAAAACTTGCTTCAGAATGATATGTGCACTAATGCTCAGGGGTACTATTCTCTGAGTCATTCCAATATTGGCTTATATTTTGCTGAATTAAGCATTGCCTCAGAATGAGCAGTCATGAGACAATGAGGCCAGCAGGAGATCAGAACAGGGAGACTTCAGGAGAAAATAATCAGTAGCTTGTCTTCTGCACAAGTCACTTCCTCTGCACATCTGCCAGGGCAGTTTAATAACTTTTGTTCCAGTTATGAATAGACAACACATTAAAAAAAAAGTATTGTCTATTAATAACATGTATCTTTCTTGACACTGAAAGATACAAAAGAGGAAGAAGGGCAGAATCCCCTGGTATTCCTGTTCACAACCACCCTCTTTCTTAAGACAACTGATAGCATCAATTTTAATGTGTTGCCATTAGATTGTATTGATATACTTGTGTATTTATTTATGCATGTACTTGTTCTTTATTTTGCAAAACTTCTAACACATTAGAGTCAAGAGAACAGTAAAATGAATAGTCATCCTCCATTTATGATCACTTCTTATTCCTCCACTGGATTACAGTGAAGTGAATCTCAGCCATCATTTCATCTATAAATATTTTGCTATATATCCATCAAAATAAGAACTCTTTCTTTAAAAGCTAACTGTAATACCAATTTTGTATCTCCCCAATGTACAATAATTCCTTAATGCTGCTGCTGCTAAGTCACTTCAGTAGTCCGACTCTGTGCGACCCCATAGACGGCAGCCCACCAGGCTCCTCTGTCCCTGGGATTCTCCAGGCAAGAACACTGGAGCGGGTCACCATTTCCTTCTCTAGTGCATGAAAGTGAAAAGTCAAAGTGAAGTTGCTCAGTCGTGTCTGACTCTTCACAACCCGATGGACTGCAGCCTACCAGGATCCTCCGCCCATGAGATTTTCCAGGCAAGAGTACTGGAGTGAGTTACCAGTGCCTTCTCCAATTCCTTAATAATTCCTCACAATAATTATCAATGACTACTTATCAAAGAAAGCAACATTTCCATTTCTCTATATCATATATTTTTTCTGTTTTACAGTTGGATCCAAACAGGGTCTACACATTGCATATGATTGACATGTCTCTTAAGTATCTTAATCTACCAGCCCTGTTTGTTCTTCTTTATTATTTATTTATTGAAGAACTTGGATTTTTCATCCTGTGGTATTGCTCACATTTTGGACTTGGCTGATTGCATCTTTCTAGAGAATCTTTTATATTTCAAAATCAAAGCAACTATTACCTGGATTTTTCACTTCTGGATTTAAGTATTCACTACTTTTGTCTTGTCTAGATAAAAATAATTAATTGGTAACAATGAAAAGTCAAGAGAATTTGCCATTTGACACAAGACAAAATTTGGGGGTTATCATTTATCTCTTTCCTTGCTTGAAAATATATTCATAATCCAGATACTTCTCATGATCTCCACTTCTATCACTCTGGCCCCATCCACCAACATCTTTCACTTGGACTATTTGCAATGACCTCCAGGGGCTTCTCTCTGAGTTTCTCTTTGCTCCTTCACCTTCAGAACCAGAATGATGCTAATAAAACCCAACTCAGATCACATTGGTTTCCCAGGTAGCTCACTGGTACAGAATCTGCCTGCCAGTGCAGGAGAAGCAGGAGACCCGGGTTCGATCCCTGGGTTGGGAAGATCCTCTGGAGGAGGAAATGACAACCTGCTCCAGTATTCTTGCCTGGAATAATCCCTGGACAGAGGAGGCTTGTAGGCTACAGTCCATGGGTTCTCAGAGAGTCAGACTTGACTGAGTGACTGAGTGTGCATGCACACAGATCACATTAGTCCTCTGCTCAGGACCTTCCAAGTCTTCTTCCTTTACTTAGAGAAAAGCTGAAGTCCTTACAAGACCTGCAAATCCTTTTATGATTGGCTGACTATGTCTCTTTTACCTTATTCACCAACTCTACTTTCATTGTCTCTCATTCTGCAGCCACCCTGGCCTCTGTTTTCCTTAAATGCATCAGCCACACTCCTAGTCCACTAGTTCTTTCCTTTGCCTGCAACCCTCCTTCACCAGATACCCCTATGTCTTGCCCCTTTGTGGCATTCAACTCCTTGTTTAACTGTTACTTTCTAAGTGCAACCTCCCTGACCATCCCATTAAAAATTTCAGCCCCTGCTCCAATCCCATCCCCCATTCCTCTTACCCCGTCTTGTTTTTCTTGATAATGCTTGACACCTACTAAAGCACTATATGACTTGTCTATTGCAAATGTTTCCTGTCTCCCTCCAATAGAATATACTCTTCATGAGTTCAGAGATTTGTGTCCACCNTTGATAATGCTTGACACCCACTAAAGCACTATATGACTTGTCTATTGCAAATGTTTCCTGTCTCCCTCCAATAGAATATACTCTTCATGAGTTCAGAGATTTGTGTCCACCTTGTTCAGTTTGGCTCTATCCTCAGTGATCAAAACCAAAACATTTGTTAAATGGATAAATCTCAGACAGTCAAGGAAACCTTCCTACTTTCTTCTGCATACAAAATTTCTCCTAAATTATCCCTGTTCAGAACATGTTCAGACCAAAGCTTTTAGTTCTTGAGAGCTGGCCTACATTTATAATCATTCTTACTGTCATTCTTTAGACAGAAGTTGCTGAAGTGTCCCTTGACAGATGGATGGATAAAAGCAATGTGGTACATATACACAATGGAATATTACTCAGTCATAAAACAATGTCATTTGCAGCATGGATGGACCTAGAAAGTATCATACTAAATGAAGTAAGTCGACAGAGAAAAATAAATATCATATGATACCACTAACATGTGGAATCTAAAACAAGACATAAATGAGCATATTTATAAAACAGAAATAGACTCAGAGACATAGAAAACAAATTTATGGTTACCAACAGGAAGGACTGGGGATAAATGAGGAGTTTGGGATTAATATATACACACCATTATATATAAAGTAGATAACGAACAAGGACCTACTGTGTATCACAAGGAGCTATGTTCAATATCCCAATAGTCTCTAATGGAAAAGAATCTGAAAAATAAGACATATATATGTATGTCTATATATGAAGACATATGTATATGTATAACAGAATAACTTTGCTGTACACCTGAAACAAACACAGTACTTCAAATTAACTGTGTCTATTAAAAATGATTTAAAGGTAAAAATAAAATTTAAAAAAGAAGTAAAGTTGTTCTATTTGTTGGGCAAAGTGAACTGCTCTGGAAATATGACCACTATGGACCTGTTCTTCAAAATTCACACATTGATGTTCTAACCTGTAGCACCTCATATGGAAATAGGATTGTTGTAGAGGTAATTATCAATAGTTAAGACCAGGTCAAACAGAAGTATGGTGCATCCCTAATTCTATATGACTACTGTCTTTATGAAGAGGGGAAATGTAGACACAGACACACATCCAGGGAACACGCCGTGTTAAGACGAAGGCCGAGATCTACAAGCCAGTGGCAGTCACAGACGNGATACTCCTATGTCTTGCCCCTTTGTGGCATTCAACTCCTTGTTTAACTGTTACTTTCTAAGTGCAGCCTCCCTGACCATCCCATTAAAAATTTCAGCCCCTGCTCCAATCCCATCCCCCATTCCTCTTACCCCGTCTTGTTTTTCTTGATAATGCTTGACACCCACTAAAGCACTATATGACTTGTCTATTGCAAATGTTTCCTGTCTCCCTCCAATAGAATATACTCTTCATGAGTTCAGAGATTTGTGTCCACCTTGTTCAGTTTGGCTCTATCCTCAGTGATCAAAACCAAAACATTTGTTAAATGGATAAATCTCAGACAGTCAAGGAAACCTTCCTACTTTCTTCTGCATACAAAATTTCTCCTAAATTATCCCTGTTCAGAACATGTTCAGACCAAAGCTTTTAGTTCTTGAAAGCTGGCCTACATTTATAATCATTCTTACTGTCATTCTTTAGACAGAAGTTGCTGAAGTGTCCCTTGACAGATGGATGGATAAAAGCAGTGTGGTACATATACACAATGGAATATTACTCAGCCATAAAACAATGTCATTTGCAGCATGGATGGACCTAGAAAGTATCATACTAAATGAAGTAAGTCGACAGAGAAAAATAAATATCATATGATACCACTAACATGTGGAATCTAAAACAAGACATAAATGAGCATATTTATAAAACAGAAATAGACTCAGAGACATAGAAAACAAATTTATGGTTACCAACAGGAAGGACTGGGGATAAATGAGGAGTTTGGGATTAATATATACACACCATTATATATAAAGTAGATAACGAACAAGGACCTACTGTGTATCACAAGGAGCTATGTTCAATATCCCAATAGTCTCTAATGGAAAAGAATCTGAAAAATAAGACATATATATGTATGTCTATATATGAAGACATATGTATATGTATAACAGAATAACTTTGCTGTACACCTGAAATAAACACAGTACTTCAAATTAACTGTCTATTAAAAATGATTTAAAGGTAAAAATAAAATTTAAAAAAGAAGTAAAGTTGTTCTATTTGTTGGGCAAAGTGAACTGCTCTGGAAATATGACCACTATGGACCTGTTCTTCAAAATTCACACATTGATGTTCTAACCTGTAGCACCTCATATGGAAATAGGATTGTTGTAGAGGTAATTATCAATAGTTAAGACCAGGTCAAACAGAAGTATGGTGCATCCCTAATTCTATATGACTACTGTCTTTATGAAGAGGGGAAATGTAGACACAGACACACATCCAGGGAACACGCCGTGTTAAGACGAAGGCCGAGATCTACAAGCCAGTGGCAGTCACAGACGGTCAGTGAAGCAGGAGAAGCTCGGAGAGAGGCATGGAGCAGATGCTCTCTCAGAAGGAACTGACCTTGCCAACACTTTGATCGGAAACTTCTGGCCTCCATAGCTGCAAAACATTACATTTCTGCTGTTGAAGTTGCTCTGCTTGTGGTGCGTTGTTATGGGAACCCTGGGAGACTAACACAAGACACATGGAACCATAGCATCTCTGTTTGGATTTGCAAGTGGTTCACATAACTGGTGCAGATTAAGCACTCAACACATCTATTTGAGTGAGAAATGGGACAGTGATGCCATGAGACTGCTTCAAGGAGGGCAAGGAAGATGAAAGATAGACAATCATCAGCAAATGGTAATTCCCACCAAGGCAGTGGTCATGTCATCGAATTATTCACTTCTGAGCATAAAACCTGCTGCTCGATACATGTTTGTTGAACCAAATTGAAAAGTGGGCAGAACAGGTAGATCACTTATGCCACCAAGTGATCTTAGGTGGGAGAGGTCTGTGTGGGCTGAGGCATTCACGAACCTTAACCAACCATCCTGATTTCACACTGTCAGGAGTCTCAGTGTTGGAAGATTAGCATGGTTCTGATTGCTACTTTATTTCACTGTATTTAGGTATATAGTATGTGGTCTTTAAGATATATCTCTAGGACTGTTGGTAGACACATTTATTTTATCATAGATCAGGGGGTTCAAGCATTTCTTCAAACTTAGATGTGTTATTTCATTGACAAATTATTATGATGTGCTTCATGATTTTTTTTATGCTCCCAAATTTCATATGTCTCCATTATTCATCTGTGGTTGACTAAAAGGGCCACAGATTCCTTGATACCCTGCTCTTGGAGAGATGTGATCTGGTTTCCCTCCCTTGACCTTGGGCTGAGCAGAGATGCTGAGCCAGTCTTGGGTCTAGGTATTAGGAGTCTAGAAGCTTTGGTCTGGTCCTCTTGGACTCTCAGTTTTCATGGAAGAAGTCTGACAGCCCTGAGGCTAACACTCAGTAGCCTCATGGAGAAGGGACAGGTTAAGAGAGAGAAAGAAATCAAGGGAAAGAGAGAGAGATGCCTAGGCTGCCCCCTACCCATCTCTTCCAGCTGCAGCCTTTTGAATCATCTCAGCTGACTCCCTGGACACTGTGGAGCAGAGACAAGCTGTCCCCACTGTGTCCTGTCTAAATTCTTGACTCACAGAAGAGTGAGACATGCTAGTAATAAATTGTTGTTTTAAAACACTAAAGTTTGGAATAGTTTGTTATGCATAAGTCAGTAATTGAAACATCACCTTTCATGCATGCATAGACAGTTTCAGGTATATCTTGTAACTTTTTAGGTGTTCTTTCCATGGCATCTAATAATACCTTAGATTCCTTCAAAATTCCTTCTTTAGTCATATTACAGTATGTCCCAGCAATCATCTGCTCAAACCATTATCACTCAGCAGTCATCTGTTCAAACCAGAGTGCCATTTACTTGGGCAAAAGGTGCCAAAGCACACTTCTGTGCCCTTTCTTTTCTTGGCATAGCATGTACAATTAGGCTCATTAAATTATTTAGAAGAAAGAACTTGTGACTCTGCTCATGGAGATTTTCTTTAATTGATATCAGGAAAAAGCAGACTTCTTGTTAGCACCAACAAAATATTAAAAACATTGATGCTGGCTTCCAAGAAGTACAAAATAATATGTATTTTGATAACTGATTAATGACTGGACTCGTTACCCTTCTTTGTGTGGCTACTGGAAACTATATAATGTACCCTGAAATTGTTTGGCATACTAAATTTTCAGTGAATATTATTTATCAGCACTCCTCCTTTAAAAAATATTTTTGCTGCTAGGTCATATTAGTACCTTTGGAAACCTAATACCAATTAAAACTATAGTCTATCATACACATACATTTTAATACTGACAATGTGACCTTAACAAAACAATTGCTTTAGTGGCTAGCAGTTAAGGAGAAACTGGAAGCACAGCAGATTATTGGTAAGGGATCTGCAAGGTTCCTCCAGCAATTTGCATTTAAATGCCTTGTAGTAGAAGCTTCCATTGAAGGCNATGTGACCTTAACAAAACAATTGCTTTAGTGGCTAGCAGTTAAGGAGAAACTGGAAGCACAGCAGATTATTGGTAAGGGATTTGCAAGGTTCCTCCAGCAATTTGCATTTAAATGCCTTGTAGTAGAAGCTTCCATTGAAGGCAGTTCATTTTCCTTTGAAAAGAGATGTATTTAGCACATGAAATTGAATTTACTTTTAAAATTCACTCTCTATCCCTAGAATTATGCCAGACATATGGTCACAGTTGTTTAATGTGCCAATAAACTAGGGTGTTTGTTTATATTTAGTATAAACAAACTACAAAGATCCACATGAATATGTGAAAAAATTCTCTTTGGATGAAGTCAATCATGCTTTATATGTTAAGGGTCCCTTTTATTAAATGAATCTCTGATGCTTTGACAAAACAAAGGGTGAGGAAATTCCACACAAGGAAAATTGCTGTCTTTTAACGTGACTATAAATTGTGTGGTAAAAGAATACCAAATTATTCCACATCTCTTAAAATGGTATAATGAAGGACTTATACATAATTCATGTCTCGAGCAAAGAGAAGTTTCGAAGTACAGGCTTCAGCACAACTTATAATCCTGGACAGCCAAGTTGAAGCTCCAATACTCTGGCTACCGTATGCGAAGAGCCAACTCATTGGAAACGACCCTGATGCTGGGAAAGACGGAAGGCAGGAGGAGAAGGGGACGACAGAGGATGAGATGGTTGGATGGCATCACTGACTCAACGGACATGAGTTTGAGCAAGCTCCAGGAGACAGTGAAAGATAGGGAAGCCTGGCTGCAGTCCACGGGGGCGCAAAGAGTCAGACACGACAGCGACTGAACTGAACTGGAGAGGAAGTTCAGGATTGGCATCTGGCTAGGCTAAGAGGCAGGTGTAGTTGCTGGAAGCCTTCATGGGGCTTTGCATCATATGTGACTCAAATGATGCTACAAGTCGCAAAATTTATACTCACAAATGACTGTGGGACTTTGAGTAGCAACAGAAAGGGTTTCATGGGAATTTAGAGTAGTTCTCTAAGCTTGCTCAAACTTTGATTCTGTTTAAAATATAAACTGTCAAGACCCCAAAGAAACATGGCCGTGGAGAGTGTATCAGGCTTTCGGTACAAAGGTAACAAGCTCACTCACTTCATCACTGGCGAGCTCAAAGGAAATTTATGGAGATATTTCTTCCATTCTTTGTCTTCTCTTCCTGAGACAAAACAATCGGCCCAAGTTCTTTTAAATACTTCTGACCTGGAGAGACACAACTGTTAACTATCTAGAGATGCTATTGGAATTACACTCATTTACAGATTTTATATCGTGCCATTTACATGAGTGCTCAAAGCAGTGTATATAACTGCAAAGCCGTCTAGAAAGTGACCCAGGAAATTTGATTCACAGTGGGGGCAGCTGATCGAAATCACTTTTTGTTTCTCATCTTAAAGGCTGCCTCATAAAATCTACATACTTTGGCTAAGCTCTTCAGATAGACTTTTAGCCACTACATGAGTTTAGTTCCTGCCTTTATGACTTGATTGAGGGCTCAGCCACGGCTATATGGGTGGCTTCAGAGTCGTACTGAGTGCTTTTCTGTGGTTTTCTTGGGCTATTTCAACAGCATCTCCAATTTGACTGGCTCTGATGAACACATCTTTTAGTCATTCAAGAGAAACTTAGGGAAAATTCTTTGTGATAGAAAGACAAATTTGTCTCCCTTTGCCAGCATGGAAAATTTTCTGCCTCAGAAAACTGCAAAACACTTGGAAGAATTTGATTGTCTCATTTTAATAAACAAGAAGCCAACAAAAACATCATCATCCTTGCTGCATTCAAGCCCCTAAAAGTTTGGTGAACGGGAAGATAAAAGCTAAAGAAGGCAAGAAATTCTGTTTGTATCTGCTATGTCACCGCACCATGACTAAGCATATGTTTTATCCAAGGCCGCGGTAGACAGTTCCGTCTTATTTGCCAAGTATTTATTGGGCATCTCTTCTGTTCCAGGAGCCACACGAGGTAATCCAGTTACAAAAATGAATAAAACATGAGTTGCAAGTGGAGTTCTCTGGAGAACAGTGACTGAGATGGAGTGAGGAATGCAAAAAAAGAGGGGATATATGTATATGTACAGCTGATTCATTTTGCCATATAGTAGAAAATAACAACATTGGAAAGGAACTATAATTCTCTAATAACAATTAATTTTAAAAAATAGTACAGACGTTTTTTTGCAGTAAAGTCAGCCCTGGAAGGAGACGTGGAAGAGGCAGGACTGAGAGGAGAGCGTTATCAGACATAGTGAAGATCTGACAATGTCTCGGCCAGCACAACAGCATGTTCCAGAGCAGATCCCTGTTGGAGGAGTGTGTGCAAAGGGCTAGACCTCTGTAGTTGGCTGGGGGCCACTTCATGGACACTCTGACCTCTTGTACCACTGCCTTTGCTCAGTCATTCACTGGGGACTTATCAGAGAAGAGAGCATGAATGCCACTTAAATGCTGAGGGAAATCCCAAAGAAACCAACAGTTCAGAACCTGTCAGGTAATCACTTTCCTCCTCCTGGTCATCAAGTCCCTTCCTAAAGGAGAGCTGAGCCCCACATCTCCGTGCCTGCCATCATCCACCCTGTATGCCACACAGATCTATGTCTCCATGATATATGGAGACGACAACTCATGGGCTCTGATGGACCTCACATCCTGGAGGGAAACATGGGTAGAGGGAGGTTTGTATAACAAAATAGAGCCCCTATCTCTGCAGTTAACTCAGAGTCACAACTGGCACCCAATATCTCCCTCCTCCGTGCTCCATTCTAAATTCCCTTCACCCTCGGCTACCACCCAGATTGATCTTGATCTTGGCAGTTTTTCCAAAGAACCTGGCTCCGTATGAAATACAAGCTTCTCCTCCTAGGCTTCTTGTATGTTTCCATTCATGTGGGCGAAGAGTACCAGGAGGTGCTCCCACTGGGTCACCTAAGCCCACACATTCTTCCTTATCTCCACTGGGTATCATGGAGGCTTCATCCTCATGGTGCTCCCACTGGGTCACCTAAGCCCACACATTCTTCCTTATCTCCACTGGGTATCAGAAGACTTCGTCCTCATGGTGTTCAGAGTCAATTACTTTTGACAAGATGATGATTCCTCTTTTTGTTTGCTAGTCCCTGCCCATGAGAAGCACAAAGGGCTCAGGGGGAAGCTGTAGCCTGAACTTCAATGAGACCCTCGCTGTGTCCCCTGGTGACAGCCTACGCCCTTGGGGAGCAAGGGCTTCTTATCCTGTAGGGCCCAGAGTTGTGGAGACAGGAATCTACAGAATACCCAAGTAGACCACTGGGGGTAATAGGAAGCAGGGCCAATTCTACTTCTATCTCTTGGTTCCAGATCCATGGATGCTTCCTAATGGGAACACAGCATCACTGAGAGATTTCTGATCCAGTGAATGGATTGCTTCCTGATGGATGGGCGATATCCTTATAAGGCATTGCCTCTGAACTAGTGCTTCATCTGCCCCATCGGCAGGCTGCTTACTACTCTAACAGTCTGGCAACTTCTGGGTAATGTGGGTAAAATCATACATGATATGACTAGTCAATCCTATCATCCTGTTGCTGTTCAGTCACTAAGTCATGTCTGACTCTTTGTGACCCCAGGGACTGCAGCACGCCATGCCTCTCTGTCCCTCATCATCTTCCGGAGTTTGCCCAAGTTTATGTCCATTGAATCAGTGATGCCATCCAAGCATCTCATCCTCTGCCGCCCTCTTCTCCTTTTGCCTTCAATCTGTCCCAGCATCAGGGTCTTTTCTAATGAGTCAGTCAGTTCGAATCAGGTGGCCAAAGTATTGGTCGTATGCCCACTTTCTTGCTCCACTATTCATGATAAAATGATGTATTCCGGGTGAAATGGCCCTGCTGCAGAGCCCTGTCCTGCTCCTGACCCTACTCAAATATGGCAGCATTCTGTGTCACCTAGTTAATAGACTAAAGTACACCTAGGTGTGGAATATGGTGCCTGGAACCCAAAGAAGCCTAGTAAGCGCTATGACTCCTTTGCAGTAGGAGATATTAGATTAGTTTAGAGGAATAACAGAATATCCCTGACCACTGGATATCCTAAAGATTCTCCTCAAATGCTAGGCCTCTCAGTCTTCATGGGGTTTATTTCCGTCCTCCAGAGCATACGGATCATAGCTAAGCCTCCAGTGTGCTAGTCATGCTTTGCTCATTTTGCTCCATCAGCATGATGTCACCGACATAATGGATAGATATGATGCTCTGCAAAGAGGTCCAAAATGGTCCAGATCACACCAGATTATATGATGACTAAGGATGGGAGAGTTCACATAGTCTTGGGGGCAAAACTCTATATTGTTGTCCTTTCCATGTTAATGTAATGTGTTTCTGATTCTCTTTCCTGAATGGGATCTATAAAAACAAGTTTTCCAAGCAAATAACTGTATAACATGTTACTGTGACCATATTAACCTACTTAAGCGGAGACACCACAGCTGGCAGAGCAGCTGCGATTGGAGCTATGACTTAGTGGACCATGCAGCAGTCCATAGTCATTTCCCAGAATCCATCCAGTTTCAGCAGCGGTGACAGTAGCGACTTAAACCAAGATATGGTAGGTCTCACCATCCTGGAATCCTTTAGAGCTTTAACGGTATCACTAATCCTCAGTGCCCCACCCCCACCCCAGAATGCAACATTGGTTCTGATCCACTCTCTTGGCTGCAGGGAGGTNACTGGCAGAGCAGCTGTGATTGGAGCTGTGACTTAGTGGACCATGCAGCAGTCCATAGTCACTTCCCAGAATCCATCCAGTTTCAGCAGCGGTGACAGTAGCGACTTAAACCAAGATATGGTAGGCCTCACCATCCTGGAATCCTTTAGAGCTTTAAAGGTATCACTAATCCTCAGTGCCCCACCCCCACCCCAGAATGCAACATTGGTTCTGATCCACTCTCTTGGCTGCAGGGAGGTTCGTGTGGCATTGCAGGGATTTCCACTTGGCTTTCCCCTCTAGATTTACCCCTCAGGCCAGAGACCCAGTAGAGCCTGGGCTTCCAACTGCCAGGTGTGTCAGTCACAATAATATATCCAGGGACAGGAGAATTAATTTAGACTTCATTTATTAACTACCAGATCTTCATTTATGAGCTCGCCCCATTTGCCTCCACACTAACAGGGTGATGATGCGTCAGATTTCTGAGCATCAGTGTCAACTTGGACTCTACGTCCTGTGGATCTTAAAAAGTCTGAATCTATTTCATTTCCACAGTGTATAGCCTCTCAGGTATTGGGTTGGCCAAAAACTTTATTTGGGTTTTTCTGTAACATCTTACAGAAAAACCTGAACAAACTTTTTGACCAATCGAATACATGGTTGAAGGTTGCTTTGAGGGTGGACCCAGGGAATCTATATGGGACACGCTTGTCGTGGTGTAGCAGGGTATTTCTTCCTAAACATCTAGACAATCCTTCAGTCAAAGAGTTGCAGATCTGAAAACTGGCTCAGGTAGGACACTGAGCAAAGGATCGTGAATTTTTATCTGGACAGCTATTCCCCTCTTCTTGCTTCTCCATCCTGCTTTCTTTTTACTACAGATATTAAGCAAGCCTTTTGTTGGGTACCTATCTTGCTCCTTGGGATACCATCTTCACTTAGCCATCTTTACAACTCTGAGAGTCCAAGGCTCCTGGCTGCCTCTCTTACCTAGCTTCCAGTGACTAAGTGCCATCACAAGGCCTCTACTGTTATGATGGAGTCCTGCAGGGTGACCACGTCTTGACCTACAGATAGAGCCATCGCTGAACCTCCTAGTGATGCTGGTGTTCCTCCCTCGCCAGCACATTCTGGATTGTCTAGGTGAACGGTGTGTTCTCTGGTGTTCTTTTGACCATACTAAATATATCCATTCCAGCATATTCACCTCTCACAGCCTTTTCATTGCTTCCTCTATTGTTTCTCCTAGAAGCTCAGGCATTTCAACTCTGCTCGGGGTGGGCAACTGCTTCCTTCAGGTCACTAGAGGCCACATTAGCAGTGAATTTTCCCCCTGCATATATTATATGCAGGTTTGATCCCTGGGTCAGGAGGATCCTTGGAGGAGGAAATGGTATTCTGCTCCAGTATTCCTGCCTGGAAAAGCCCATGGACAGGGGAGCCTGGAGGGCTACAGTCCATGGAATTGCAGAGTCAGAGACATGAGCATACACACATAAGCATCATTATCATTGCCCCTAGGGTCCTTTCACAGAGAAGGCAATGGCACCCCACTCCAGTACTCTTGCCTGGAAAATCCCATGGATGGAGGAGCCTGGTAGGCTGTAGTCCATGGGGTCGCTAAGAGTCAGATACAACTGAGCGACTTCACTTTCACTTTTCACTTTCATGCATTGGAGAAGGAAATGACAGCCCACTCCAATGTTCTTGCCTGGAGAATCCCAGGGACGAGGAGCCTGGTGGGCTGCCGTCTATGGGGTCACACAGAGTTGGACATGACTGAAGTGACTTAGCAGCAGCAGCAGCAGCAGGGTCCTTTCAAGGGTATCAAATTCTTCCATATCCTGAGAAAGTTCCCCAGGTCTCTGAATTATTACTAATACACTCTTCAGATCAATAAAAACAGTACTCAGGGATCTGCTTTCAGGCAGCTACCCCTGAGAATCTTAAGCATACCTGGTTCTGATTTAGATGGGCTCTGAGCCTGACTCCTAAAGGCATGCGACTTTAGGAAGGCCTGGGGAGAGTGTTGAGTGTATTTTGTATGTTAGAAAAATGGGAATAACTGTAAATAATAATACTGAGGCCAAAGGGCAGACTTTGATAGTTTTGAAATATGCCTGAAAATGTTCCAATAATCTTCCCATCAAATGGGGGGATCAATGTCCTCTACTCTTACACTGGGTGGGCCTCGGGGGTGCCTTGGCTTATAGAATATGGTGGAAATGATGCTATAGGACATCCAAGACTTAGTCACAAAAGGCCTGACCACTACCTTCCTGGCTTCTGAAGATCTCAGACACCATATTGCGAGGAAGCCCAAACTAGCCCATAGGGAGAGACCGAATAGAGTGGCCCCCTATAGGACTTCTGAATGAAAGATCAGCTGAGGTTTCAGTCAATGCTGGTAGAATGAAGGCACCTCCAGATAATTCCAGCCCCAGCTCTCTGTTAAGTCACCAGAAGCCATGAAGTCTTCTTAGCTGAGGCTTCAGATATTGAGAAGCAGAGATAGACCATACCAACTGTTCTCTGTCAAAATTCCTGACCCACACAATCCATGAGCAGAATAAAGTGGTTGTCTTATGCCACTAAGTTTTGAATGGCTTATTTTCCAGCAATAGTAAATAGAGCAAAGGACAGATATCAAGTATGCTTCTTTCTTTCAAGAGCAACTAACTAGAAAATATAATGTGAAATAAAGCATCCAGAATAGCAAGAAAGAAACTAGGGAAGAACCTGACAATGACTGCAAAAGACCTTTATAGAAAAAAAAGTTAACTCTAATAGGGGACATAGAAATTAGATCCAAATTAACCTGATCTAAAAGCAAAAATTAAGCAGCAAAAGGTCACGGATTTGACAATGTAAAATTAAAGATTTCTGTTCAGAGAACTACATTGGACAAAGCGAACCGGCAGATAATAGACTGGGATAAACATCCTTGAGGTCTAAAATTGACAAAGGTTTAAAATTTATATTCTACAGCAAAATTCTGTAAGTCAGCAGTTTAAACATAGAGAACACAGCTGAGAAAAATAAGGAGAAATACTGGCAAAAACATGAAGTCTGCATGAGTGATAAATTTATGAAGAAAACTATAATGCTCTAAGAATCAAGGGAAAAGCAAATTAAAACCAAGATGATGGACTTGCCTGGAGGTTCAGTGGGTAAGACTTCATCTTTCAATGCAGGTTGGATCCCTGGTCAGGGAACGAAGATTCCACAAACTTTGCCACCAAAAAAGCAAAACATAAAACAGAAGCAATACCATAACATTCAATAAAGACTTTAAAAATGGTCCACATAAAAAAAAAAATCTTAAAAAAAAAAAGATGAAATAGCACATTATGCCCCCAAATTGGGACAGTGGATAGAATCAAATATTGATAAGACTTCAACAAGCTGGGGCCTCTCATGCATTGAAGAAGTAGAACTATGAAAGCCAGGATGGTAAAAACTATAGAAGTATTTTTGAAGAATTAGGGCAGCAGAGGATAGATGCTTAGATAGCATCACTGAGTCAATGGACGTAAGATTCACCAAACTCCAGGAGAGAGTAAAGGATAGGGAAGCCTGGTGTGCTGCCGTCCATGGGATCACAAAGAGCTGGAAATGACTTAGTGACCTAACAACAACCACATCCTATAAACCAAAGATCCCACCCCTCTCTCTATAAAGACTGCACAAGGAGGTAGATGATGAATCAGTCAGAATCCAAACAAGAAAATAAAAATTCTGCTAGCATTGTAAGTGGGATATTTAATAAAGGGAGTTGATTACACAGGTATCAGTTCAGTTCAGTTCAGTCGCTCAGTCGTGTCCAACTCTTTGTGACCCCATGAATCGCAGCATGTCAGGCCTCCCTGTCCATCACCAACCCCCAGAGTATAGGAAGGATAAAAGAGGTCAGAAGACACTGGGGTAACTCAGAGATTAGTAACTGGGGGTAGCGGCTGCCATTTTTAGAACTAGGGGGACAAAAGGAAAAAGCAGTATGACATCAACATAGGGGCTTTGAGGAAGGGGTCCTGAGGTTGGTACTGAGACCTCCAAGAGGAAGGTCTGCATGACAGGTGTGTGGACCACTTCAGAGGTAGCCAGCTACTGCTCAGAGCAGTCCCAGGACGTGGGATGCCTCTGCTGCTTGAACCTCCAAGAAGAACGCTGGGCTGGAGCCCTAGCTGCCGGCTGTTGATGGAAGAATGCCAGGAGGAGCTGTAAGCGAGCAGAGGGGGCCCTTTCCCTTCCTCACGCTTTGTGTGATCTTCTGCCAGTACCTTCCATTGGAAGAACAGAGCCAGAAGGCAGCTGGCAAGGGAGTCTGGGAAATGCAGCTTATAGAACCCAAGCTTCAGGATGGTTGGCTAGAGTGAAAGGCAATAAGTGAAAGATTTACACCTCAGTGGTTCCCCAAAGGCTCAGTGGGAAAGAATCTGCCTGCAATGCAGGAGCGGCAAAGACTTGAGTTCGATCCCTGGGTAAAGACAATCTCCTGGAGGAAGGCATGGTAACCCCCTCCACTATTCTTGTCTGGAGAATCTCATCGGCATAGGAGTCTGGCGGCTACAGTCCACAGGGTCACAAAGAGTCAGACACGACTAAAGTGACTGAGCATGCACACACGTCACTGGTAGCAGGAGACTGCAGCCACAGTAGGTGGCCATGGCTAGATGGGTATGAAATCAAAGGTCATGGGTGCATGCAGATGGAACAGGTAGCTGTGAAGAGCAGACAAACACATGTGAGTAAGCACTGTGGATATATCCCAGAACACTGCTGAGAGAACAGCAAGGAAAAAGCATGGGATTTAAAGCATTCCAGCATAGATGCAGGGCTTCTCTGGTAGCTCAGGAGGTAAGGAATCTGCTTGCAATGCAAGAGACCTGGTTTCGCTACCTGGGTTGGGAAGACTCCCTGGAGAAGAAAATGGCAACCCACTCCAATTTTCTTGCCTGGGAAAATCCCATGCACAGAAGAGCCTGGCTGGCTACAGTCCATGGGGTTGCAATAAGTCAGATACAACTGAGCGACTAACATTCACTCACTCACCATGTATGTACATTTAAAGTTGTAACAGAAGCTTCTAGGTTGGGGGACACAGGATGGTGCTGTGAGAGTGGGATGCCTGAAGAAGGCATGGAGCTCATAGAGCCCTGCCCTGAACCGTGCCCTGTACATCCCTTCCATCTGGCTGCTTCTGAATTACATCCTTTTATAATAAAGTAGGAATCTAATAAACAAATTAATTTAAAAAACCATAACAAAACAATATATATCTAAGAAGTTGAACACGTATTTGAATATATGGGAGTGGCAGGATGGGACAGAGGGAGAGAGACTGCGATGGAAACTGTAGAGTAAGCTGCCAGCAGGGGAGCAGTCGTTAGTGGGTTAGTCGTGTGCAACTCTTTGCAGCTTCATGGACTGTAACCCGCCAGGCTCCTCTGTCCATGGAATTTTCCAGGCAAGAATACTGAAGTAGATAGCCATTCCCTTCTCCAGGGGATCTTCCTGACCCAGGGATCGAACCTGGGTTTTCAATATCACATGAAGATTTTTTTACTGCCAGAGCCACCAGGGAAGTCCCCTTTGAAGATACAGATATTACACAGTAAATGGGTGCCAAAGCTGCAGCATAAAGCCCAATTCCTGGAATTATGCAATACAATTGCTCTGGTGGAGGCCTACGCTATGGAGAGAAACAGAAGTGGCAGTTAAAAAGAAGGGCAAGAAAATAAGTAAAATCAGAGAAGTTCATTAATAGAGGGGGGAAAATAATGGAAGGGACATAACAAATCTCTATCCTTGAAGATTTTAAAGAAAGCTTTATTAATCATATTTATTGCAGTTTTTTTTTTCTGACTTTGCCCTTTATTTTATCATTTTACAAGGCATCTGACATTCAGAGGTTTTTTCCTGTCATTTTAGTAATCGATCTTTTCCTTCCTTATTTCTGCTAGTGATGGATTAAAGAGGCCACTCCTCCCACTGGGAGATGATGTCTCCTGTTTCTGCTTCCCTTGAATCTGGGCTGGCCTTATGATTTACTCTGAAATGCAGCATACAGAATACAGGGAATGATACTATATAACTTTCAACATTGGGCCGTAAGAGATTTGCAATTCCCATATAAAATAAATAAGCTATAAGGCTATATTGTACAACACAGGGAGTATAGCCAATATTTTATAAAAACAACAAATAGAATATAACCTTTTAAAAATGTGACTATTATATTGTACCCCTGAAACTTATATAATATTGTAGAGCAATGATACCTCAATAAAAATAAAAGAGATCTGCAATGCTCATCTTCATTGGTTCCTTGGAACCCAGCTGCCATGTTGAGGGGTGCTCCAGCCACATGGAAAAGCCCCACTGGGGAGAACGGAGTCACTCCAGTTCACAGCCTNAGCAATGATACCTCAATAAAAATAAAAAAGAGATCTGCAATGCTCATCTTCATTGGTTCCTTGGAACCCAGCTGCCATGTTGAGGGGTGCTCCAGCCACACGGAAAAGCCCCACTGGGGAGAACGGAGTCACTCCAGTTCACAGCCTCAGCTGACCTCCCGGCTAGCAGCCATCACCAACTGCAAGCCATAGGAAAGAGACACTTGGGAAGTGCTGGCACTGTGGAGCCTCCAGATTTCCGCAGGCTTAGTCAACACCACTTGGAGTGTTAGCATTCCTCAGCTGATCCCAATCAACTACAGACTCTCGGGCAGATTGTTTTAAGGCCTGTNGAAAGAGACACTTGGGAAGTGCTGGCATTGTGGAGCCTCCAGATTTCCGCAGGCTTAGTCAACACCACTTGGAGTGTTAGCATTCCTCAGCTGATCCCAATCAACTAGAGACTCTCGGGCAGATTGTTTTAAGGCCTGTTTGTTAAGGAGCAATAGATAACCGAAATACTTTATCGCTTTGATACTGAGAAAATCCAGACATCAATGAAACGTCTTATCTATATTCTATTTTTCAAGGGTCACACAGGGTTTTAGCTTAGACAGTATGTTTTCAGTCAGCCCATTGACTCAGCTCCATTTGTTAGATAATCCATTTGATAGTTTATTCACTCATTTTTTTGTAATGCTTTTTTCTAAGATATTGAAAGAAGTTTTAGTTTAGACTTTTTTAAAAAACACAAATATGTTTAAGTTAACATATATCTGTTTTATGAAATGGAGGGGAGGCAGAGCTCCTCTGCTGCAAAGACGATCCCTATTCCCACTATTACTTGATGCATTTCACGTACATTTTTCTCTATATTTTTATATAAGTACTATCACCCAATATATCTCACGTTATAGCTCAAGAATACCACGTACATGGTAGAGTTTATTCACTGTGCACAATACCCTACTGAGAAGGTAAACGGGTAAGCAGGGCTGCCCCACCCCAGAAGAAGAGGTGTCTTTTGCTAACAGAGGTCCTACCACTTTATCAAGCCCTGTGTTCTTTTTGTTTGTTGTACTGAAATAAGTAAAGTGTTTATTAAGAGGGAAAAGGGCTATGTGTAGTTCAGAGAAAGAGTGAGTTCCAGCCCCGTGTGCTTGGGTTTGTTTTCACTCACTGGGGGAGTTGTTTTCCGCTCTGATTCTGCTAAGGACCTGCCTGGACTGTTAATTTTAAGTTTTATTGATTTAGTCAGTCTGCACTGAGTCTTTACTGCTGCACAAGGGCTTCTCTTGAGGCAAGTGGGTGCTTCTCTGGGTTCCCGTGTGGGGCTTCTCATTGCAGCGGCTCCTTTTGTTGTGGAGCACAGGCTCTGGGTTGCGTGGGCTTTGTGAGTTGGGTTGCACAGATTTAGCTGCCCTGTGGCAACTGGGATCTTCCCGGACCAGAGACTGAACCCGTGTCCCCTGCCTTGGCAGGTGGATGCTTAACCTTTCGGCCACCCAGGAAGTCCCGCTCGCTCTATTCTGCTTCACACAAACCCCTGTGACAAACATCTGAGAGACATTTTGAAGAAGGAAACCACTAGATTTGGGCANCCTGCCTTGGCAGGTGGATGCTTAACCTTTCGGCCACCCAGGAAGTCCCGCTCGCTCTATTCTGCTTCACACAAACCCCTGTGACAAACATCTGAGAGACATTTTGAAGAAGGAAACCACTAGATTTGGGCACAAATGGATACAGTCGTCCCTCCTCCTCTGCACTTGCCGTGGTTCCAGTCACCTGCAGTCAACCTCAGTCCAAAAACATTAAGTGGAAAATTCCAGAAATAAACAACTCATAAATTTTAAATGGTGGGCCACTTTGAGTATTGTGATGAAAACTTGCACCTTCCCTTCCGCTCTGTCCTGTGGGGACATGAATCATCGCTTTGTCCAGATGATACTTCCCATTCGTCACTTAGTAGCCGTCTCAGTTATCAGATCAACTGTGCGGCACCATAGTGCTTGTGTGCAAATCACCCTATAATAATGGCCTCAAAGCGTAAAAGCGGTGATGCAAGCAAAGCTGAATATGCCAAAGAGAAGCCTAAAAGTGCTTCCTGTAAGTGAAGAGGTGACGGAAGANTTTCCATTATAGGTTATTACAAAATACTGAATATAGTTCTCTGTGCTATACAGTAGGTCCTTGTTGTCTATTTTATATATAATAGAATGTATCTAATACCAAATTCCTAATTTGTGTGTGTGAAAGTTGCTCAGTCATGTCCAACTCTTATCTGCTAACCCCAAATTCCTAATTTATACCTCCCCTAAAAAGGCTTACAGTTTGGTTAGTATTTCCTTTATTAACAGTTATGCTAACAAGCAATTTACCCCTAAGGGCAGTTGCCGAGACAGCCTTGATAACGGAACTACAATGACCCAACTCTAAAGATGGATGGAAAAGTGAGTAAAAAATACAACCGAAGATCTAAATCTTCTGAGGAGACAGAAGCCCAGAATTAAACACTGAGTTACAAGACCTTCTACCTCTACTTTTGCCATCCAGAATTATTTACCTGTCAATAGTAAAGTTTAAGGGAGACATCAAGAAATCCTCTCTGATACTTTGAACACTGGGTACCAAATAAACTATAAGATTGCCTGCTCCAGGACCTTTTAAAGAGGATGATTTAGTTGTCTCTTAGGGAAGTTGGAAACACACGGATTTTTCTAAGATGTATGTTTCTTGGTAACATGCTTGCGTGTGTGCTAAGTCACTTCTAAATGTCCAAGTCTGTATAGCCCTAAGGACTGTAGCTTGCCAGGCTCCTCTGTCTATGAGATTCTCCAGGCAAGAATACTGGAGTGGGTTGACATGTCATCCTCCAAGGGATCTTCCTGGCCCAGGAATTGAACCTGCATCTCATGTCTCCTGCAATGGCAGGCAAGTTCTTAACCCCTAGAGACACCAGGGAAGCCCGAAAGATCTTTATGAGATTATTGACTATAGTAAGCTAAGTAAGCAAATATATATGTGTGTGTGTGTATGTATGTGCGCGCACACATGTGTGTATCCTTAGGGATCCAACATTGAGCAATACCTCTGAGATAAAGGCTGAGTCTTCATTTGCATCTTATATCCTGTTTATATAAGAGTAAGGAAGTCGCCAACATTTGTAACCAATCCATGCATCGTGAATACTTCTTAATTTCATCAATGATGTTCAATATCTAAGAATGAACACCCATCACGCCAATCAACACAAAAACCAGAGATCTGTTTCTGACATTTAGTATGCTGGTTAGCAGGGTACAGGTTGTTGATCTCAAGATACAGAAAACTGAACAAACTGCCATGAACCCTCTGGAATGTGGGCTGAACATCCCTTAAGTGATACATTATTAAGATACTACAGCTTAACCTAAGAATATTTTAAAGTATACTACACCCATGCATGCTCAGTAGTGTCAGACTTTTTGTGACCCCCATGAACTGTAGCCCATCAGGCTTCTCTGTCCATGGGATTTCCCAGCCAACAATACTGGGGTGGGTTGCCATTTCCTCCTCCAGGGTAGGAGGAAATCTTCCTGACCCAGAGATCAAACCCATGTCTCCTGCATTTGCAGGCAGATTCTTTACTACTGAACCACCCGGGAAGACCAAAGTAACTACAGACCATTTTAATACTGTATTAGCCTAGAGGAATCACTCAAAGTTTGGAGAATTGAATAGGATATTTTAAAGAGCTTGTAAGTTGGAGTTACTGGTATGTCATCGGTTACTTTTTCATAAACAGTTAGGGTGTTCAGATTACTACAACTCACAGGATTTAGTTTTTAATCTTACAGTTCTTTGGGGGCACTCTGGAGAAAACCCTTGGTTTGCTTCAGGCTCCTGATGGGAACTTGATAAAATTTTATCACAATTCCAATGGGAAGGCCTCAGAAGGCCATTTATTAGTTGACTCTACAAACAATTACTTTGAAGTGATGGTTAAAATTGTCTATTTCAATAATTGCTCATATATTTGTAGGTAACATGTTTAATTGTTTATCAAAGAGTGAAACTTTTGGGGAGCGGTAGTATCCATCCACCCCTGAGAAATGGGCCAAACCACCCATACTTCACTATCTTCCCCTGAGTTGCTTTGGGAATCCAAAGTACATGTTGTAGAGCTAACAGTGGTCTGAGTGCACTGTGAACCACTGTTTACGCCCTTTTCTGAACAATACTAGGTGGAAGAGCTCAGGAAGAGCATCACAAACCTCCCACCACAACCTTAAGTTGATCCACAGGAAGTTACACAAAGAACTCTCTCAGCCACGGCAGAATGGAGTCTTCAAGGTGTAGTTCAGAGTAATGGAATAGGATAAAGCCATTTGGACACTTCTGTAAAACGATATTAATTTAAAATTACTTTCAAGGGACTTCCCTGGTGGTCCAGTGGTTGGGACTTTGCCCTGCAACTCAGGGGGTGCAGGTTCGATCTCTGGTTGGGGAGCCAAGCTCTCACATGCCTCAGTGTCAAAAAAATCAAAACATAAAACAAAAATANAAGTTACACAAAGAACTCTCTCATCCACGGCAGAATGGAGTCTTCAAGGTGTAGTTCAGAGTAATGGAATAGGATAA
This sequence comes from Raphicerus campestris, assembly GCA_006410735.1. Taxonomy (NCBI): domain Eukaryota; kingdom Metazoa; phylum Chordata; class Mammalia; order Artiodactyla; family Bovidae; genus Raphicerus; species Raphicerus campestris. Next base: position 64,865 of record SJYW01055109.1, read on the forward strand.
AGCCATTTGGATACTCCTGTAAAATGATATTCATTTAAAATTACTTTCAAGGGACTTCCCTGGTGGTCCAGTAGTTGGGACTTTGCCCTGCAACTCAGGAGGTGCAGGTTCGATCTCTGGTTGGGGAGCCAAGCTCTCACATGCCTCAGTGTCAAAAAAATCAAAACATAAAACAAAAATAATATCATTAACAAGTTCAAAAATATTTTTTAAATGGTCCACATCAAAAAATCTTTAAAATAAAATTACTTTCAAGAAATTCACCAAGTCATGAGCCGTTTGCAGTCATCTCTTACTTCTGAACACACTTTAGGTTGAAAACCTCACTCTCAGGCTGGCTGGCAATGTCTCTTTAATTAAACAGGCTTTTCTGATAACATCAATTCCATTTGCCTCCTCCTCACCCTGCAACACATAGTTTTCTCCCCACACCCCTGTCCCTGGAGAAAAATCTGTGACTGTACCTGTACTGATATATATCAGGTGCTTCCAACTAACGAACGTTTGGTTTATCAGCTTGGAAAGTCCCCTTGTGTTTTGCCCTTTCACTGAAGAGAAAACAAGCATTTCTGCACTTGTGCTTTCATTTCTTGCCATCTGTGGCTTACTGGAATACCATATGTGCTTGCTCAATGTCATTATTTTGCCAACAAAACACCCACAGTCTCAATGATATTTTCAACCCCTTGTATCATACCCTGATGTCTATTTATATTGACATGTAGACATTTTCATTTCACCACTGGCGCAGAAATGACATTTTTGTGCCTAATTATTACTGTGGTGTTGGAGAAGACTCTTGAGAGTCCCTTGGACTGCAAGGAGATCCAACGAGTCCATTCTAAAGGAGATCAGCCCTGGGATTTCTTTGGAAGGAATGATGCTAAAGCTGAAACTCCAGTACTTTGGCCATCTCATGTGAAGAGTTCACTCATTGGAAAAGACTCTGATGCTGGGAGGGATTGAGGGCAGGAGGAGAAGTGACAACAGAGGATGAGATGGCTGGATGGCATCACTGACTCGATGGACGTGAGTCTGAGTGAACTCTGGGAGCTGGTAATGGACAGGGAGGCCTGGTGTGCTGCGATTTATGGGGTCGCAGAGTTGGGCACAACTGAGCGACTGAACTGAACTGATTACCATGATAATGTAATGCAATCTCCCCCCAGACAAACCCCCTTACTGCCAGCCACAGCTCAAAATCTTCTGATGGTTGTCTTTGGCTTCTAAGAAACCATCCACTTAATATTGTGTGATTTCAGGAATTTCTGAAGAGCAAGAAGCCAACCATTCCTCTTTAAACTCAATGCGTGTACCAGCCATCAGAAGACACGAGTTATTAACCATGAGACAAACACACTTGACATATATTCCTGGCCCTGGTATTCATGGTTTATTGTGGAGTCATATATATTATTACAGAATGTGGAATAAAAGCAACTCTGATTTCTAAAATATTTCTCTGCCTCTGTTCTTAGATAGTTTAGGATATGGGTCAGGGAGACAAGCACACAGGGGTTTAGGAAAGGAACACCCCATGACGCACAGAATAATGCAAATTTGCATATTTTCCAGTGAGCTCCAGTTCTCTGCCCAGGGACAGTTTCCAAGTTCAAGTGGGTTCCTCTTCGTATGTTCTGGGTAGTAGGCTGAGACTGTGCAGGGGCACTGGGGGGGTGAAGTCTGATGGGGGAGACGGCAGGTAATCCCCAGTAGGAAGCAGGAACCTAGAGTGTAGGTCTCCAGTATCCCACTGGCTCAGTCTCTCAGATGGAAGATGGTTGGACTGACAGAACACCGTCCAGCAGAGCAGCCGATTCCTGGAGTCTCTCTCACTGACCTAGAAGTCCCAGCCTACCTGAGACCAAGAGTCATCCCCTTGGATATTTGGCTGGTGAGGGGATGGGGCAGGGAGGACTCCCACCAAGTGGCTCCAAAATGCACCAAGGANTGAAGTCTGATGGGGGAGACGGCAGGTAATCCCCAGTAGGAAGCAGGAACCTAGAGTGCAGGTCTCCAGTATCCCACTGGCTCAGTCTCCCAGATGGAAGATGGTTGGACTGACAGAACATCGTCCAGCAGAGCAGCCGATTCCTGGAGTCTCTCTCACTGACCTAGAAGTCCCAGCCTACCTGAGACCAACAGTCATCCCCTTGGATATTTGGCTGGTGAGGGGATGGGGCAGGGAGGACTCCCACCAAGTGGCTCCAAAATGCACCAAGGATCTGGCTGGATTTCGATGACACTAAGAATTTCCTAGTAGAGCTACCACCTGGCAGGCTGGGTAATGTTATTAACCACACACTAATATAACTCCATATGTTACACAGTCTATAGGAAGTCTTTTTGGACCCCCCTTGTCATATTATTGTGGGATTCTCCCATAATTCCCTATTTTCTATTAAAATGTGATTGAGGTTTCCTGAACACTGATAAACTTAGATATGTGTATTATGACATTAACACTTCAGCTCATATACCTTCTCCCTGCTCCTCAAATATATTCATCATATAGGGTTAAGACCATGCCTTTTGGTCAGCTTTGCAAAACAAAGGCCAATCATATTTCAGACTCTGGCACCAAGATATATATCAGTAACATTTGTGCTTGCACAGGCATGTGTGTATTCATATATTCAAACGTGCTGTCATTTTTACCGATTGGAGGCAAAGGCATAGGTGCATCCAGTTTTGTACTTAATATGCAGAATTGAGAAGCTGACACACAGGATGCAGGTAGACCAACAAAGCACAAGGGCATCTGTTATGGGCACCATATTGAACACATGCCCCACTTGCAACTAAATTTGAGCATTTAAAATTTTTTCTTCCATTTTCAAAAGCAGAACTTGGCAGCTGTTTCCGTGTACAATGACTGGAGGGGAGAAAATACAATGAAGCAGATCATTATTTTTGGGGGAAAGAATCCCATAAGTGGTCTCCTCACTTACGTAAGTATGGTGTGAATAGGCTCCATTGTCCTGGTGGGCAGTGTCATTTTGAAAAGATATTCCTTGTTCTGGGAAGAGTCACTTAAGTGGCCCTGCTGAGTCACTTAAGTGTAGGGTGAGCTGGATGTTATTCTGGGAGAGGAATGTAGCCAGAACTTTGATGTCTGAAGTGTCTTTAAACACTTGTGAGGTCATCACTGCAGAAAAAAGGTGGGAATTTCCCTGGCCAAGCACTCTTGGGGCCATGCTGGGTTCTGAGAAATGACTCTGAGGATGAATGGAAACAGTTTGACCACTAAGAGATCTTTGGAATCAGGAATCAAAGGGCACAAGGCTCCTGTAATGGGACCAGGTGCTGGGGGTGGCCTTTCTCCATAAAGAATTTCTGTGGAAGGCCTTGACTTTGAACCAGCAGTTATAGTAGGGACAGAGCGTAGCAATCGTACCTCCTCTGGTGAGTTCTAACACTGCCCTGGAGGTGGCTTCCAGGCTGTGGGCATCTCTTCATGGTCTTCTGTTGTCCCAGAGGACTCAACACAAGTGCTCTGAGACGTCTCTCACCCTGAATCTCAGCCTTCAGTGCTCTGCTTGGCTGGAGCCAGAATCTGTGAAGTCTCAGCTTTGTGAAGCGATAGAGCAGTCAGAGAGCTTTGAGTGGGCAGGTCCAGGCTAGCTGGATGGAAAGCCCCTGCCCTGTACAGAACACTGACCCATGGGTTCCTTGGCTATTGCAGGAATCAAGTACTGCACCAGCTCTGCCTTCTGGCCATGACTCCCGAAGATGACTTCCACTCAGCAGTCAAGACTGCCATGCCACAGGCCTTGGTGTCACAGGCCTTGGTGTCACTTCAACTCGGCCCTTCTTCTCAAGTCACTTCTGTGCACTGTGAGGCCTCTGAGGGCCTAATGAAGAGGTGTGTGGGAAGAGAAAGGATGAATCTCTGGACCTGCAATCATGAGGAAGCTCAGGGATTACACTCAGAGAATGAACTAGGATGAGCTCATGGTACTGGGCCAAGGGTCACCCCAACTCCACATAAGGTAGAGAAGTCACATGCAGAGAAAGGTCATGAATGGCAAAAAGAGACCGAAACCTGCCAAAGTACACACACACACACACACACACACACACACACACACACATGTGTCTGTTTATGCACATATGCTCCTTTGTTACTGATCTGGTGGTGTGCCTGCGTGCTCAGTCCTGTCTGACTCTCTGCAACCCCATGGACTATAGCCTGCCAGGCTCCTCTGTCCGTGGGATTCTCCAGACAGGAATACTGCAGTGGGTCGCTATTTATTTTTNGGTGTTGTGCCTGCGTGCTCAGTCCTGTCTGACTCTCTGCAACCCCATGGACTATAGCCTGCCAGGCTCCTCTGTCCGTGGGATTCTCCAGACAGGAATACTGCAGTGGGTCGCTATTTATTTTTCTAGATCATCTTCCCAACCCAGGGATTGAACTTGCAGCTCCTGCATTGCAGGCAGATTTTGTATCACTGAGATACCTGGGAATTCTAGTTATATAAATCTTAGGAAAGTAAGCAGTAAATACCCAAATGAAGTTAAGAGTAGAATAAAGAACAGGCCAAAGAATGATTTCTTATAGGAAGCAAATCCAGAGCAGAGTCAAGTAGCTAGACATGTAAGCTCATATGAGAGATCTATGTCCGTAACAGAAAGAGATGCTTTCTTTTCACTGGCCAAGCTGGCAGGGTTTCCCTGAGTCATATTTGACTTTGTCATTAGAAGAGGTCAGTTTATGTTAGGGTAATGGAAAGTCTGTGACCTTATTTTAACATTAGAGACTCAACCTCTAGGCAGAAAATGGTGATTCCTTTCTCTGTGATTCATTACCTACAAGTCTTCAGTTTCCTGAAATTCTTTAAAAAATCCAATATTTTCCAGCAATATCTTATAGGTCACAATTTTGGATAACACATTTCTCTTGCAGAGGAAGGGATGAATCCTCTCAGCATTGAAATAAAGCTATTTGTCTTTTGTGTCCCCTGCCCCAAGTGGCAGTGATACAGGTTACTTCTGAGTTGCATAAAAATATAATAATTATTTTATTTTACATGATACTAGTTTTCTTTCTTCAAAGTTGTGCCATTCTTCTTATTGTTGTTATAGCTACCATTCATTCATAAGCATTAATTAAATAATTACTATGTGCTGGGCAATATTCCAGGAGCTACCTGATTGTCACAAACAAGGTGCCTTACAGATATGTCTAACCCTCACAACAATATGGAAAAGTGGGGACTAGTCTTCACAAAGGAGAAAACATGGAAGATCAGTGAGCTCATGTAACTTGCCCAAAGTCAGACAGTTAATAAAAGGCCAGATACTTTCTGATTATCTGATTATAAAGTACTTTCTGCTAAACTAGAACAAATCTTGAGAACTTTTTCTCATTTTTTTTGTTAATCAATCAAAACTTGTTAATCAATCAAACTTTGTTGTTATTCTATATTGCTCATCACTACTGATGGTATCAGCTATTTGACCAGTTAATATCTAATTTTCTTCTATTTATTTCATGAACAGGAAAGCTCTGATACCCAAGTACTTCACCATCTCTCTAACTTTAGGAAAGTTCCAGATAAAGCAAACTCAACCTTCAGTGGAGAAAGATTCTTGGAAAAGCTTGATCAAAGGACTTTGGGGGAAACTAGGAAGTTTTGGGATCAGATCTTCCTGTTAAATATTCACTGCTGCTGCTAAGTCGCTTAAGTTGTGTCCGACTCTGTGTGACCCCATAGACGGCAGCCCACCAGGCTCCTCCGTCTTTGGGATTCTCCAGGCAAGAACACTGGAGTGGGTTGCCATTTCCTTCTCCAATGCATAAAAAGTGAAAAGTGAAAGTGAAGTCGCTCAGTTGTGTCCAACTCTTCCCAACCCCATGAACTGCAGCCTACCAGGCTCCTCCGTCCATGGGATTTTCCAGGCAAGAGTACTGGAGTGGGTTGTCATTGCCTTCTCTGAAATATTCACTACTATCTCTAAAATAAATTCAAATAGAGTTATTATAGATTGTAATAAATACTAGAGTATCCTATCGCTGGGTGTCATTCCAGAATGTATTTTGAAATCAAATGTAAATAACTTTAAACTTGTTGTTTAAGGTTACCCATACATCTACTTCATTTAGCACAGTAATTATGACTTGGTTGTAATTAGGTCAATATGCACAGCTCCTTGTAACTCATTGGTTTGCTGGAAAGATAGGCGAGAGGTTATTTTTATTTTGTTTTGGTTTTGATCATTGTGAAACAGGAGGGAAGAGGGCAGGGCACAACCTTTAAAAGAATGACATAGCCCAAGGACATGATGTAAACTGATTACACCCAAATAGGTCCCAGATGGTGAACGAGACCTTGAGCCTCAGTGTACACTTGCTAACACCTCAGAGTTGGCCTATAAAGCTGAGTACCGAAGAATTGATGCTTTTGAACTGTGGCATTCAAAAAAAAACCTTGAGAGTCCCTTGGACTGCAAGGAGAGCCAACCAGTCCATCCTAAAGGAAATCAGTCCTGAATATTCCCTGGAAGGACTGATGCTGAAGCTGAAACTCCAATACTTTGGCCACCTGATGTGAAGAGCTGACTCATTTGAAAAGACCCTGATGTTGGGAAAGATTGAAGGCAGGAGGAGAAGGGGATGACAGGATGAGATGGTTGTATGGTATCACTGACTCAATGGACATGAGTTTAAGTAAACTCTGGGAGCTGGTGATGGACAGAAAGGCCTGGCGTGCTGCAGTCCAAAGTCAGACATGAGTGAATGACTGAACTGAACTGAACACATCAGCAAGTTAAGTGACACTTACAGTTCCAAAACTGACCATAAAAGTCAAAAAATGGGCAGTGACCCAATTCCTGGAAATCCCCACTTGTTTCACCAAAGAGCTGGAATATTCCTTCCACTGATTAGACTATGAAATTACGCAGCCCTGTGAAAACTGACAACCTCTTACCCTGGGATGGCTCTGGCCTTCTATGATAGCCTACATTCTGTCTGTGGAGGGTGTTTCTCTCTTAAAAAATCTACTTCTTATTACTTTGTCTCTCACTGAATTCTTTCTGCCATGAGACATCAAGAAACAGAGCTTCATAAAGTCCTGAGACCAGGTACTATCTCAATTAAAAGACAGTGGGTTCAAGTCTCAATCTGAGGTACACAGTTTCAACTGGAGACTCAGAACTCAGCAAATACATCTAAAATGGGTTAAATTTCTTATGGAGATAGGAAAAAGACTGGTTGACCCTAGAGGTATAACTGTAGGAAAGTATCATGTGAAGGATAGGAGAGTATGCCATCCCCAAATATGCCACTTTGGCCGAAGGATTACTGTGAGCTGAAGGTAATTAAGAAGTAGTAGATACAAGAGTTCTCTATCCTCCCTTCTACTGGCTAAAAGCAGGATATAAATTTGTAAAGAGGGCTCCCCTTTCCTCTCTATCAGGAAAGACAGAAGTTAATCGCCAGAGATAACTCAAGACCCTTANAGTATGCCATCCCCAAATATGCCACTTTGGCCAAAGGATTACTGTGAGCTGAAGGTAATTAAGAAGAAGTAGATACAAGAGAAGTTCCCTATCCTCCCTTCTACTGGCTAAAAGCAGGACATAAATTTGTAAAGAGGGCTCCCCTTTCCTCTCTATCAGGAAAGACAGAAGTTAATCGCCAGAGATAACTCAAGACCCTTATCAGCCCAGCACCAGAGGAATCTATGTAACAACCTTTACTCACTAGCTCTTATCTTCTTTTAGTTCCCCTACTTTGGGTATCTGCTGTGAAGAGCCGACTCATTGGAAAAGACCCCGATGCTGGGAAATATTGGAGGTAGGACAAGAAAGGGATGACAGAGGATGAGATAGTTGGATGGCATCACCAATTCAATGGACATGGGTTTGAGCAAACTCTGGGAGATGGTAAAGGACAGGGGAGCCATGGGTTGCAAAGAGTTGGACATGACTGAGCGACTGAACAAGTTCCCCTATATATTTGCTGTTGTTGTTTATTCACTTTGTGACCTCCATGGACTACAGCTCACCAGGCTCCGCTCTCCATGGAATTCTCCAGGCAAGAATACTGGAGTGGGTTGCCATGCTCTCTCCAGGGGATCTTCCTTGCCCAGGGACTGTACCCAAGTCACTTGCATTGGCTGGTGGATTCTATACCACTGAATAACCCAGGAAGCTCCCCCTACATATTTATCTCCCTATAATTTACCACCCTAAATACAAAGTCTTTTTCCTGCCTTGCCAGTTCTTTAAAAATTTATTGTTCTTTTTTGAGATGGTATATAAGCCCAAATTCTGGCCACTCCTCTGAGTAACTCAGGGCTTAGTATTCCTGTGTATGTGAGATGCACATGTTAATAAACCTGTGTTTGTTTTTCTCTTGTTAATCTGCCTTTGTCTCTTAAATTTACAGGGCCCCAGCCAGGAACCTAGGAGGCAATAGAGAAAACATTTTTTCCGTTCCCAAAGGCAATGAATGTTACCTGAATAGTGAAAGTGTTAGTCACTCAGTTGTGTACAACTCTGTGACTCCATGGACTGTAGCCAGCCAGGCTTCTCCATTCATGGAATTCTCTAGGCGCGAATACTGGAGTGGGTAGCCATTCCCTTCTCCAGGGGATCTTTCCAACCCAGGGATTGAACACAGGTCTCCTGCACTGCAGGCAGATAGATTCTTTATCATCTGAGCCACCAGGGAATGTCACCTGGCCTGTATGCAAAAGCAGAAAAAAGCTTTTGACCTTCTTTGGCTGTGTTTTCACTATAAGACTTGAAATCTGATTCTTGTTGAGAAATAGGTGCTTAAAAACAAAAGAAATTTGAATAAATTGATAGTTGTGGAGCCCAGAAGGATATTCCTTCTAAAGCACACAGTTATCAGCCCCCTTCCAGATTCAAGGTGGATAACTTGTCAGCATGCTCACACAGTGACTTAAAATATTCATCCAAAGATTCACGCTTCCTCATGAAGCTCTAAGTTCTCTGAAGACTAGGGCTGCTTCTGCATATTCTGTATTGTGTTTCCACTGTCTAAAACAGCTAACATCGAATATTATCCTAAGTGTACAATAATAAAAAGTGAGCAAAAGGAAAAAAAGAAATTCATGTTTATGGGAATACCCTGACAATCCAGCGGTTAGGACGCTGCGCTTCCACTGCAGCGGACATGGGTTCCATCCCTGGTTGGGAAACAAAGATCCTGAATGCTACACTGCATGCCCCCCACCAAAAAAGATATTCATGTTTATGCCAAAAATAGGGCTTCCTTGCCCTGGGTTATTTATAAAATAAACAGACCTTTGGATGTAAGATCCCACTTATTCTGGCTTCTATCTTCCATTCAAGTTATGTTGGGTAGTATTTTATATATATGTGACCCTGCTGCTGCTGCTGTGACCCTAACATTATACTAATTATTATACTATTATCTTAATTCACAGCTATATAGATCTAAGAGGACTAAACCAAAGAGTAGCTAGTGGCATTCAGTGTAGTTTTGCTGGGAACCATATAAACTCTCGGTGGGTGAGCTCATCCAAGTCTGACAAGAATTGTCTGTGTGTTATTTATGTTTGCATTTCTAGCATTTATCACAGTGAGACAGAAGGGGGCAGGGCACAGCCCTTAAAAGAATGACACAGCCGTTGAGGATACAGCACAAACTGGTTGGAACCAACCAGGTCCAAGATGGTGGGCGAGTCGACGTCCACTAAACCTTCAGTCTCAATATACACTCATTGTAATATATTGCTGCTGCTGCTGCTGCTGCGTCTGCGTCGCTTCAGTCTTGTCCGACTCTATACGACCCCATAGACGGCAGCCCACCAGGCTCCCCCGTCCGTGGGATTCTCCAGGCAAGAACACTGGAGTGGGTTGCCATTTCCTTCTCCAATGCATGAAAGTGAAAAGTGAAAGTGAAGTCAGTCACTCAGTCGTGTCCGACCCTCAGCGACCCCATGGACTGCAGCCCACCAGGCTCCTCCGACCATGGGATTTTCCAGGCAAGAGTGCCNTAAAATATTCATCCAAAGATTCACGCTTCCTCATGAAGCTCTAAGTTCTCTGAAGACTAGGGCTGCTTCTGCATATTCTGTATTGTGTTTCCACTGTCTAAAACAGCTAACATCGAATATTATCCTAAGTGTACAATAATAAAAAGTGAGCAAAAGGAAAAAAAGAAATTCATGTTTATGGGAATACCCTGACAATCCAGCGGTTAGGACGCTGCGCTTCCACTGCAGCGGACATGGGTTCCATCCCTGGTTGGGAAACAAAGATCCTGAATGCTACACTGCATGCCCCCCACCAAAAAAGATATTCATGTTTATGCCAAAAATAGGGCTTCCTTGCCCTGGGTTATTTATAAAATAAACAGACCTTTGGATGTAAGATCCCACTTATTCTGGCTTCCATCTTCCATTCAAGTTATGTTTGGGTAGTATTTTATATATATGTGACCCTGCTGCTGCTGCTGTGACCCTAACATTATACTAATTATTATACTATTATCCTAATTCACAGCTATATAGATCTAAGAGGACTAAACCAAAGAGTAGCTAGTGGCATTCAGTGTAGTTTTGCTGGGAACCATATAAACTCTCGGTGGGTGAGCTCATCCAAGTCTGACAAGAATTGTCTGTGTGTTATTTATGTTTGCATTTCTAGCATTTATCACAGTGAGACAGAAGGGGGCAGGGCACAGCCCTTAAAAGAATGACACAGCCGTTGAGGATACAGCACAAACTGGTTGGAACCAACCAGGTCCAAGATGGTGGGCGAGTCGACGTCCACTAAACCTTCAGTCTCAATATACACTCATTGTAATATATTGCTGCTGCTGCTGCTGCTGCTGCTGCTGCTGCTGCATCGCTTCAGTCTTGTCCGACTCTATACGACCCCATAGATGGCAGCCCACCAGGCTCCCCCGTCCCTGGGATTCTCCAGGCAAGAACACTGGAGTGGGTTGCCATTTCCTTCTCCAATGCATAAAAGTGAAAGTGAAGTCACTCAGTCGTGTCCGACCCTCAGCGACCCCATGGACTGCAGCCCACCAGGCTCCTCCGACCATGGGATTTTCCAGGCAAGAGTGCTGGAGTGGGGTGCCGTTGCCTTCTCCACGTAATATATTAGCATATGCTAAATGACACACCCACAGGCGCCATGACAGTTTCAAAGCTGACCATAAAAGGCCAAAAAGTGGGCAGTAGCCCAATTTCTAGAAATATCCACTGCTTTCCCAAAATATTGGAATAATCTTCCCACTCATTAGCCTATGAAATTGCTCAGCCCGTAAAAGTCAACCACACCATATTTCAGGGCAACTCACTTTCTGAGATGGACCGCATTCTGTCTATGGAATCTGTCTCTCTCTAGATGGAACTGTTTTCACTTTACTATGGCTTGCTCTTCAGTTCTTCCCTACATGAGGCCAAAGATCTACCCCTGGTGGCCTGTCCTGGGCGCTCTCCTGAGGCCTAGGGTGTGGCCATCCTCCAGGGTCCTACATTTTCCTGCAACAGGATCTAGCACATAGCAGTCATTCACCAACGCTGCTAAATATTAACATACTGAGAGCACCAGCAGTGTGGATGCCTTCCATCTGTTGGAGGAGCTCCCTTGCGAATACTTGCAAAACTAGGCAGTTGAGGACCTCATCTGTGCAATTATCCTGACAGTTTCCCCTGGATATATGTAGGTCTGCTCAGCAAACCTCCATTCACCTCTGTAGATCCCCCTCAAGTTTTCTCTCTTTCTTCCTTTTTCTTCCGTTGGTTAAAATTTTGAGAACTTGTTTGGATACTTGTGCGTGGGGCCAAATATCACTATTTCCTCTGTGAAGGAGTTTAACTTCACCCTTGAGTTTCGTCTGGGCACTGTGTGAGGGAGAGGGCCATCAGGCTGTGGGCCCCTGACTACAGGGGTCATCTCAGCTTACCCTCTGGGAAATTCTCTTTCACTAGTCAGAGCATGCACTCTTCACCTTTGTCTTTGAGGATGAGGTCGGGGGAAGAGGCAAATGTTTAGGTGTCAACTTTTTGTCTTTCTGCCAAAGACAAGCCACTGGATACTTCTTGATGCATAGTCAACTCACTGGTCACCATAGAACCGAGGAAAGATGGTCTGCCGTGTATTCCCAAGGGCCATTCACTTTTGACTTTTGATACAAGGATGCTGTCTTGGAGACTGTTGCTCCCTCACCTTCTTCAGTTCTTTGCTTAAATGTTTTGTACTCAGTGAGGCCCTCCCGGAATGCACTATTTAATATTAACCATATATGTCTGTGTCCTTACATATATATTTCTTCATAGAAAGGTTTAGGAACATGATAGATATTTATGCAAAGAGCTTTATTTACTAGAACATGATGCTGATGAGGTCATGACTGCACGTTCAATCCTCAGATAGACCAATCATACTAACCTTTTCTAACTGCTCAGTNTCTGTGTCCTTACATATATATTTCTTCATAGAAAGGTTTAGGAACATGATAGATATTTATGCAAAGAGCTTTATTTACTAGAACATGATGTTGATGAGGTCATGACTGCAAGTTCAATCCTCAGATAGACCAATCATACTAACCTTTTCTAACTGCTCAGCATGTACCTCTACATCCAGCCATTGCTTAAAAAATTAATTGTTTAAGCACAATGGTGATGGGGCAAATGTTTGAGTTTGGGACCACAGATAGATGGCTGCAAATCCATTACTGCTCCTGGAGAAGCAGTTCAAATTTCCTGACACACTGAACTTGGATCAAAAGATCAGTAGCTCTTTACTCCCAAAGGCCTACACACAATTTCCAATTTTCTTTCCAGATTCAGAAATACAACTTGCCTTTCAGAATAGCTTGTTGATTCTCAGAGTCAGTTCAGAGAAAAAAGAAATGACAAACTACTTTCATGTAAGGACAAAACTTCCAATTATCAGATCCTTCTCTTCTCATAGGCAGAGGCAGATAGGCAAACTTACAGAAGTACCTTGGTGGACACAGTTCATGCCTCATGTACTGTTGGCTAAAAGCGACAACCTTGAGATACCCGAGGTTTATTTTTTTCTATTAATATTAGTCACTTAGTTCATAACTTTTGGGGTAATTTACTACTTGTAAGGTATGGCACTTGTCTTGCAAGACACCAAAAATGAGTCCGACACAGACAATGCCTTTAAAGAATTTATGGACTAATAGGAGAGAGAAGACAATAAAGTCTTGTCGATATCCTGGTGTTTGGCACATTTACTATGTGATCCAAAGCAGTAAGAGCAATTCTGTCTTTGCTTTCTCACGCAGCATGCACAAATATGCTACTGGTTCTTTGAACAAAGGAAAACTGGGAGCATGCCAGGCAAACTATTTTCAGTTTCCCCAGTCAAATTCATATACCTCTGTGCTCCACACTCAAAAATCTAAAATCCTGAAGGAGCTGTGCTGTAGTCAAAGCGGTAAGGCTCACAAAAATTGCCCAAGAAGCCAGAACAAGGCTTTGCAAGGAGCAGCCCCAGCACTTAAATCTGAGTTTTCTGAATCTAAGGTAAACTCTAGCCTGCTTGATGTGAGGTCCAGTGGAAAGCTCTGCTGGAGTGAACTGATCCCCTGCAGAATTCTGATCAGCTTATCAGCTAGNCAGGAGCTGTGCTGTAGTCAAAGCAGTAAGGCTCACAAAAATTGCCCAAGAAGCCAGAACAAGGCATTGCAAGGAGCAGCCCCAGCACTTAAATCTGAGTTTTCTGAATCTAAGATAAACTCTAGCCTGTCTGATGTGAGGTCCAGTGGAAAGCTCTGCTGGAGTGAACTGATCCCCTGCAGAATTCTGATCAGCTTATCAGCTAGGAGAGCCAGGGATAGAAGACATAAAAGGTAAGGTTGACTTCATTTTCTAGAAGTCTCCAAAGGGGACATGGCTACACAGGTAGAAATAGATATCCCCATTGGGGTTTCCTGAGGGTTTTGCAAGCATGGTGGAGATTTCTGTTTCCTTTACTTTAAATTTTAAATTTTTTTCTACAATTAAAAAAATTTTTTAAACAATTTTCCCATTTACAATTACTATCAAATATCAACTATATTCCCCATGTTGTACAATTCATCCCTGAGTCTGTCTTATACCCAACAGTTTGTACCTCCCAACCTCCCTCCTCTGTATTGTCCCTCCTTCACGCTGGTACCACTAATTTGTTCTCTGCATCTCTGAGTCCACTTCCTTTTTGTTATATNTTTGCCTCATCTATTTTCAGAAGTTCTAGAAAGAGAATGTCTCAGTAGAAATACCTAGAATTTTTTTAGGAGGACTCTTTTCTAAAATTTTTCCTTCAATTTAAACCATCAGATATACAGGATGCAGAAAGACAATTCAATCAGAAATCTTAGAATTGTTTCCTTATATGAAAAAAATGGATGGAAAATTACTTAATAGAGTCATACTTCTTTCTCGACAACTGCTGGCGATGATGTATTTAAAAAACAAAAATCTCCAAGCAACCAGGTTTCTCTCTTTGTTCTTTTCCTAGTCTTTGTCTCTCTTTGTTTTTCTCACTTTGTACTTTTGTCTCAGCTTCTTTAAAAAATATTGAGAGTGCCTTGGGCAGCAAGGAGATTAAACCAGTCAATCCTAAAGGAAACCAATCCTGAATATTCATTGGAAGGACTGAAGCTGAAACTGCAATACTTTGGCCACCTGATGCGAAGAGCCCACTCATGAAAAAGACCCTCATTCTGGGAAAGATTGAGGGCAGGAGGAGAAGGGGACGACAGTGGATGAAACAGTTGGATGGCATTCCCGACTCAATGAGTTTGAGCAAACTCCAAGAGATGGTGAAGGACAGGGAAGCTGGGTGCGCTGAAGTCTGTGGGGTCTCAAAGAATCAGACACAACTTAGCAACTGAACAAAATGGCCCCAAATGAAGAGATGTGTAAACAAGTAATATGCTCCTTGTTTCCGCTTTTCTACACTAGCCAGGCACTTGAACTCCCTTTAGCAGCCGTGATTGTAAGAGCACATACATTTTTTGAGAAAATTTGTAGGCCTTCCCTGGTAGTTCAGTGGTAAAGAATCCACCTGCCAATGCAGGAGATGCAGGTTTGAACCCTGATCCAGGCAGACCCCATATGCCCATAGGAAGTAAGCCCAGGAACCACAACTGATGAAGCCCGTGTGCCCTGGAGCAACACGGAAGCCACTCCAATGAGAGGCCTGCATACTGCAGCTAAAGAGTAGCCCCCACTCACTGCCACGAGAGAAAAGCCTGAGAGCAGTGATGAGGACCCAGAACAGCCAAAAATAAATAAATAAATAAATAAATTTAAAAAGTTATTTTGAATTTGATGTTTTATATGGACACCCCAAAGCAATTATAAAGTAACATCAAAGATCACCATAACAAATATAATAATAATGAAAAAGTTTGAAATATTGCAGAAAGACCAAAATTTGACACAGAGATACAAAGTAGGCAAATCCTATTGGGAAAATGGCTTCTGTAGACTTGCTTCAGTTCAGTTCGGTTCAGTTGCTTAATACAGGGTTTTTACAATTTGAAAAAAAAAAAACCAAAAAACGACAGACAAGCACAGACATTTTTGATGTCTTCATTGTGTGAAGACATGAAGATTTCATTATGTTTCTTCATGAACCATCATATTCTCCCAAATGACTTCTGTAGTGAACAAGTATTTGGGCCTCACTGTCTCCCACAGCCAGCCATGTTCATTTATGATGTTAGTTCTGGCTGGGAGGTGACATGTAGCTCATAATCAGGAAGAGACTGAACAGTTCTTACCCCACACCTTTGGTACAGAGACAACAGATGAAATGGGCCCAGCTGCTGTGTCCAGGGTCGTTCCCCTAAGCCCACCTCTCTGATCCTTTGAGAAACGGGATCCCATCACTACTAACATCTTCTGCAGCCTGACCGTGCTCCCCACTGGTCCTCATTGCAGGCTAAACAAATTTTGTTTCTTTTGAATGCTGTGAATGTAAACCCATGTATAACCAAACTCTAAATGTGATGCCAAGAACAGCCATCATTTGAAAAGTGACAATTACTGCTTAACTGCCAGCTTTGACTCTCANGCTCCCCACTGGTCCTCATTGCAGGCTAAACAAATTTTGTTTCTTTTGAATGCTGTGAATGTAAACCCATGTATAACCAAACTCTAAATGTGATGCCAAGAACAGCCATCATTTGAAAAGTGACAATTACTGCTTAACTGCCAGCTTTGACTCTCAGATCTCAGATCTGAGGATGCTTGGTACAATGCAAACTCCCCTGTCCTATCTCAGACAACTGAAACAGACTGGGAAAGTTATTTCTAAGAATCTTTATTATCAGTAAGCACTCCTGCTGCTGTCGCTTCAGCTGTGTCCGACTCTGCGACCCCATAGACGGCAGCCCACCAGGCTCCCCCGTCCCTGGGATTCTCCAGGCAAGAACACTGGAGTGGGTTGCCATTTCCTTCTCCAAGGCATGAAAGTGAAAAGTGAAAGTGAAGTCACTCAGTTGTGTCCAACTCTTACTGACTCCATGGACCGCAGCCAACCAGGCTCCTCCATCTATGGGATTTTCTAGGCAAGAGTTCTGGAGTGGGGTGCCATTGCCTTCTCCGGTAAGCACTCCTAGGTATTCATAATGAAGGAAACATAATAGACTAGGCTATGAAACAGTGTCTTAGAGAATATACTGTGGTTCTAATGATGGGAAAAACATGTTCATTTTAATAACTGTTCATTGGGAGAGATTATTCATACAATAAACTATATGCCTGCATTGTGTTCTGTACTGAATACCATATATATATGTATGCATATTTTATATATATATATATATATATATGTATGTACAAAGTGCTCAGTAGTGTCCGACTCTTTGCGACCCCATGGACTATAGCCTACCAGGCTCCTCTGTCCATGGGATTTTCTAGGCAATAGTACTGGAGTAGATTGCCATTTCCTTCTCCAGCAGATCTTCCCAACCCAGGGATTGAACCCGGGTCTCCCGCATTGTAGATAGACGATTTACCGTCTGAGCCACCAGGGAAGTCCATACATATCCTTTTTAATTTTCATTCATTTCATCTCACATGCATTAGAACTTCAGTAAAAGGACATTTGTGGGTACATGTACATACATATGTATCAATTTACTGCAATAATGTGGAAATTAATCATCCTAGAAAAAATTAGTAGAAGTTTCTCTCTGTAAAATATTTATATCCACTAATAAGGTAAAGATGTTAATATACAAAAAGCATTTAGAATAATGCCAGTGAAAGTTGCTCAGTCGTGTCCGACTCTTTGTGATCCCACAGACAATACAATCCATGGAATTCTCCAGGCCAGAATACTGGAGTGAGTAGCCTTTCCCTTCTCCAGGGGATCTTCCCAACCCAGGGATCAAACCCAGGTCTCCCATATTGCAGGCAGATCCTTTACCAGCTGAACCACAGTAAATGTTTCATCATCATTATTAGCATTATAATGAGCTATTCTCAATTTAACGGGGCCTCCCACACAGCTCTAGTAGTAAATAACCCACCAACTAATGCAGGAGAGGCAGGTTTGAGCTGTGGGTCAGGAAAAACCCCTAGAAGAAGAAATGGCAATGCACTCCAGTATTCTTGCCTGGAGGATCTGATGGAGAGAGAAGCCTGGTGGGCTACAGTCCATAGGGTCGCAAAGAGTCGGATACAACTGAAGCAACTTAGCACGCACACTTTAATAATCATTACCTCAATTCTGTATAGGTTCTTCACACCTCATCCTAAATTCTGTCATCTGTTGATGACATATTCCATAATTAATGCTGAAATGAGGATTTTTAAAATGTCTTTGATCACTTTGGCTAAATGGATTTTAAAATAGTCAATGTAAATTGGAAATTTTTCATGCAAATTGGTCATATATAATTTGAATATCTTTAATATTTTCAGGACCAATTATAATCTGTTTAACACATCCTCTTAAATACAACATATATTAGTCTAGATCTACTGAGATGTGGACACCAAGACAGTACCAAACGTGCAAGAATTATCTTCTCTTTAGGGAAATAGGGAGCGGCATCAGAACACAATGGAAGACACCCCCAAGTGAAGGTGAGAGGAGGCCAGCAAGTGGTAGGGTCTTAGCCTCAGGGTCTGGGGAGCCCCTGAGTAGAGGTCAGATGTCAGAGGAGCCCCGGGTCACCCAGGGCAGGGCTGCTTTAGTCCATGGTTGGCTGGTATGGCCCTGGTAGCTTTCAAAGAACATTCTTCTGCAGATAGTTTCGTGGATTCTCTGCAAAGCATTTGGGAGAGTTTTCTCATGGCCATATTCCAGAAAGTTCTCAAGAAGGATTTGCTATGTGTGGATCTCATGGGAACAAGTGGGGAAGATCCAGGGATGGCTGCTGGCTGAGTAGATGCTGATAACACACAGTTCTTTAATCTTCCCTTTCTCATATTTCTCTCTTGTTCCATCAAGCCAACCACTGCTCTCCCACAAAATAAAGTGTGAAGATCCTGCCTTTGTTTTGGTGGAACCCGAGGAGAGTCGGGCTCACCTGCTCACTCTGGCCGCTGCCCTGCACCCATCCTGCCAGGACTGGGTCAGGCACCATTTCCGCCTGCATCTCCTGAGCTCTGGCTCCAGCATGAGCCTTGCACACAGATCACATATATATACCTAGAAAGTGAAGTTGCTCAGTCATACTCATCTCTCTACGACCCCATGGACTGTAGCGTATTAGGCTCCTCCATCCACGGGATTTTCCGGGTAATAGTACTGGAGTGCGTTGCCATTTCTTTCTCCAGGGGATCTTCCTGACCCAGGGATCTCCTGCATTGCAGGCAGAATCCTTTACCATCTGTCACTGGGGAAGCCCAACACATATATAAACACACATAATATACATATATGTGTATAAAACTGCTGGAACTAAAGATGAAAGCTCCTTTTCCCTGGCAGACCTGGGACCATCATGCCATTCATCTGCCACTTCCCAGCCCTTGACCTCCTGACCCCTCTGGGTGTTGCCTGGCAACCACCCTCTAACCCCAAGACATCCCTTCCGCTCCCCTCTCTCCTCTGAGTCCCCTCCCATATGGACTGGAGAAGAGTGGAGAGAGAAGGGGGTCACTGAGACTGGGAACAAACAAAATCTCTGTGACAACTTCCAGGTGTCCTGACAGGACTGGAGGGACAGAAGGGACTCCATAGAAGGGCGAGGAACTGGGTCCCTGTGCGCCAAAGACAAACTGCTCCAACTTCCCACCTGAGCTGAAGCTAGCCTGCACACTGAGGAGTTATTCTGCTGAAGGGCATGGAGGCAGAGGGCTGGCCGGAACAGCAAGCAAGGCTTCCAAGCCTTCAAATTCAACATTTCTGCATTGAGGTCCATCCCTTGAAAGAAACGTTGCCTTATAAAACCTTATTGTCTCAGAAAATTTATTTAAAGACAGAAATATTTTGACTATTATTATTTTCAGTCTTCATTGCAGCACAAGGACTTCTCTAGTTGAGGCTCCACAACTCACAGGCTTAGTTGTTCCATCACACGTGCGATCTTAGTTTCCCATCCAGGGAGTAAACCCACATCCCCTGCATTCTTAACCACTGGACCACCAGGGCCATCCCTTTACTATTATCTTGAAAGCAACATCGGATTTGCCTACTTCTAAAGAACTGAAAACTAGTCTTGCATGGTATATCGCTGTCTTCAGCAAAGGGTAAGCTGAGGAGCAGCCTTGTAAACAGCAGAGATTTTACAACATTTCATGCCTCTGTAAAGCAGAGTGGACACTGCCAAATACTGCATTAAAAAAAAACAAATTTCCATTCTTCTCCACCACCTCAGATGCATCAGGATTGAGAGCATGGGGGTGAAGTGGAGGGGAAAGGACAGAGCTGTGGTGAGCGAGAGCTGAAGAACCAGGAGGTCTGAGGCTATAAATATTCAGGGCCACCGCCGAGGTCAAGCCAANCAGGTGATACTGCCAACCAAAACAACAACAAAACAGATCACTTTTATTGAAACGTCAGCAGCCCTAGATGTTTACTGTTGTGTGCAGTGTGTGGGCTGGGCACGTGGAGCTCAGGAGGAAACGGTGGCGTTTAACTTTCACCCCTCTGGGCCTGATAAATACAACCGCCATCAGTTACAACCTGGACGGTGCTAAACAGGACAAAACCAAAAGGCTGAAGAGGTAAGGGCAGCTTCTCCGTTTAGGATCTCGGATTCAGATTATCTATCCACCTAAGAAAAAGTTTGAATAAACAATACTTCCAAAGATTGCTTCTGTGATATGGATGGTATGTCAAGCCTGGAACTAGATTTTATTGTAGACAATGGAAACAACAGCATCCTGAATCTTGTTAATATTCAGTTTTGCTTCAACTTCCATTTAAATGTGTTCGTTTTAAAAATTCATTTTGAACCCGTTTTAATATTTTTTATTACAATTGAGTTGGTGGCTCATGTAGAACATTCACCAACATAAGCCATATATTTTGTACTACACAAAAATTAAAGATGCAGTATCAAAATTTGTGGGCTGTAGTGAAAGTAATGATTAAGAGGAAAATGTATAGCACTGTACGCATATATTAGAAAAGAAGAAAGGTCTGAAATCAATAGTCTAAGCTTTTACCTTAGGACACAAGGATAAAAAAGAAGAGCTTAAGGCTAAAGCAAGAAGAAGAAAAGAAATATAGATATTAAAGCAGGAATTGATGGAATTAAAAATAGGAAACCAACAGAGAACTCTCTGAAAAGGTAAACTTTATAAACTGCAACTAAGGCTAATCAAGGAGAAAAAAGATATATTAACAATGTCAGGAACGAAAGAGGGGTCATTACTTAGTAGTCCCATTAAAAGGATAACTCAGGAATATTATTAACAACCTGCCCATCAATTTGATCACTTTGCTGAAACCTCTTTTGTATTTGAGAATAACTGCTTTACAACGTTGTGTTAGTTTCTGCTGTACAACAAAGTGAATCAGCTAAACGTATGGACAGGGAGGCCTGGCATGCTGCGATTCACGGGGTCGCAAAGAGTTGGACACAACTGAGCCACTGAACTGAACTGAACTGATCCTCTCCCTCTTTGTACCTCCTTCCTACTCCGCCTCTCATCCCACCCATCCAGGTCATCTGAGCTGAGTTTCCTGTGCTTTACAGCAAGTTCCCACTAGCTATCTATCTTAAAGACCGTTATCGTTGTTTACTCTGATAAAGACTGTTTATTCGTATAAGTAGTATCGGACTCTTTTGCAACAACTCTGGAATATAGCCCTCCAGGCTCCTCTGTCAATGGGATTTCCCAGGCCAGAATACTGGAGTAGATAGCCATTTCCTTTTCCAGGGGACTTTCCCCACACAGGAGCAAACCTGCGGATCTTGCATTGGCAGGTTGGTTCTTTACCACTGAGCCACCAGGAAAGACCATTTAAAATGTACCAACTGCCAAAATCAACACAAGGAGAAACAGATTATCTGAATAAGCTCACACGTTAGGGTTTTATAGAACCCTATAAATTACATATATCTCCCCAGAAGGAGATATATATGATTTATATATTTACGTGATTTTTAATAAGGTATTAGCTAACATGATTATCAAGGCTGGCAAGTTCAAATCTGCAGGGTGGGTCACCAGGCTGGAGACCCAGGAGAACTGATGTGCCACTCCCAGTCCTAAGGCCGTCTGCATCAGGAAAGACCTGCAGAAAGGCCCAGTGTTGCAGATAAGGGCTGAAGTCCTGGAGAATTTTCTCTTGCACAGAGAAAGCTAGTCTT
Organism: Raphicerus campestris; assembly: GCA_006410735.1. Lineage (NCBI taxonomy): Eukaryota > Metazoa > Chordata > Mammalia > Artiodactyla > Bovidae > Raphicerus > Raphicerus campestris. The sequence continues at coordinate 86,622 of SJYW01055109.1, forward strand.
TTTGCTCTATTCAGGTCTTCCACTGATTGGATAAGTCACAGTCACACTATAAATGACCATCTACTTTACTCAAAGTCCACAGATTTAAATGTTAAGCTCACTCAGAAACACTAAGAATAATGTTTGACCAAATATCTGGGCACCTCATCACCCAGCCAAGGTGACACGTAAAATTAACTACCTTGGTCTATAATTGGTGGAGAAACCGAAACAAGAACCTTGAAAAAGGAAGCACCAGCCCCAGATAATTTCACTAGTGAACTCTGCCCAACACTGAAGGAAGAATTCACATCAGTTCTCCACAACCACTTCCAAAAGACAGAAATAGAGGAAAAGCTTCCTAATTCATTCTAAGAGAATGNCTCTTTTGTATTTGAGAATAACTGCTTTACAACGTTGTGTTAGTTTCTGCTGTACAACAAAGTGAATCAGCTAAACGTATGGACAGGGAGGCCTGGCACACTGCGATTCACGGGGTCGCAAAGAGTTGGACACAACTGAGCCACTGAACTGAACTGAACTGATCCTCTCCCTCTTTGTACCTCCTTCCTACTCCGCCTCTCATCCCACCCATCCAGGTCATCTGAGCTGAGTTTCCTGTGCTTTACAGCAAGTTCCCACTAGCTATCTATCTTAAAGACCGTTATCGTTGTTTACTCTGATAAAGACTGTTTATTCGTATAAGTAGTATCGGACTCTTTTGCAACAACTCTGGAATATAGCCCTCCAGGCTCCTCTGTCAATGGGATTTCCCAGGCCAGAATACTGGAGTAGATAGCCATTTCCTTTTCCAGGGGACTTTCCCCACACAGGAGCAAACCTGCGGATCTTGCATTGGCAGGTTGGTTCTTTACCACTGAGCCACCAGGAAAGACCATTTAAAATGTACCAACTGCCAAAATCAACACAAGGAGAAACAGATTATCTGAATAAGCTCACACGTTAGGGTTTTATAGAACCCTATAAATTACATATATCTCCCCAGAAGGAGATATATATGATTTATATATTTACGTGATTTTTAATAAGGTATTAGCTAACATGATTATCAAGGCTGGCAAGTTCAAATCTGCAGGGTGGGTCACCAGGCTGGAGACCCAGGAGAACTGATGTGCCACTCCCAGTCCTAAGGCCGTCTGCATCAGGAAAGACCTGCAGAAAGGCCCAGTGTTGCAGATAAGGGCTGAAGTCCTGGAGAATTTTCTCTTGCACAGAGAAAGGCTAGTCTTTTTGCTCTATTCAGGTCTTCCACTGATTGGATAAGTCACAGTCACACTATAAATGACCATCTACTTTACTCAAAGTCCACAGATTTAAATGTTAAGCTCACTCAGAAACACTAAGAATAATGTTTGACCAAATATCTGGGCACCTCATCACCCAGCCAAGGTGACACGTAAAATTAACTACCTTGGTCTATAATTGGTGGAGAAACCGAAACAAGAACCTTGAAAAAGGAAGCACCAGCCCCAGATAATTTCACTAGTGAACTCTGCCCAACACTGAAGGAAGAATTCACATCAGTTCTCCACAACCACTTCCAAAAGACAGAAATAGAGGAAAAGCTTCCTAATTCATTCTAAGAGAATGCCGGCATTATCCTAATACCAAACCAGACAAAGACAGTACAAGAAGGAAAACTATAGACCAATATCTCTCAAAAACATAGATGTAAAAATTCTCAGTAAAATATTATCAATTCATATTGGAGGATTAGGGGAAGAAGGGAGATGTGGGAATTCTAATAGCCTAGGACTCTAAGATTTCTAACAGTTATAAGCTAAGAAAGTTAACAATCCATTTGTAACATTGCACTGTCATTCCACAGTAATGTGTACTATTGTAACATTTTCCAAGATGCTAACTATCTTCATTTGCCAAAATGAAGACAATGAAAAAGACTTTAAACTGTTTCAGAGTACATAAAGAGCCCTAGGCTTGCATTAGCTCCATCCAATATACTCAATTTTGTCTTGTTTGTCAAGTATCTACTTTCTGGGTTCTTTGATGTGATTTTGTACAATTTGAAATTCTCTGAGACTCCTAGGAAATGTACCCATCCTTTTGCAAAGGTGGAAACTAAGTCTAGCCCATTAGTAAATCTGCTTCATGCTGATGCCCCAGGACTTTGCAGGATAGCAGATGCTAGGAAGACAGAAGAAAACCAAAAATCTAGAAACCTTCCACCCTTTGTAGAATTTCCATATTTGTTAGTGAAGAGTCTTTGGTGGCCATTTCACAAGTGTGCAAACTAAGCTCAGAATATATGCAAATAATACCCATTTCACAGAGCCAACTTGGAGTGTAAGCATAGCCCTTGGGTCAAGAGACAGAGACACTGTCTCCAACACCCAACCCAAGGGCTCTTGTACATTTCACAGTCTCCTGCTGCCTGCACTCAAGATAGGCAGAGAGACCAGAGATAGAATTGCCAACATCCACAGGATCACAGAGAAAGCAAAGAAATTCCAGAAAAACATCTACTTCTGCTTTACGGACTATGCCAAAGCCTTTGACTGTGTGCATCACAACAAACTGGAAAATTCTAAGAGATGGGAGTACCAGACCACCTGACCTGCCTCCTGAGAAACCTGCATGCAGGTCAAAAAGCAACAGCAGCTGGCCATGGAACAATGGACTGGTTCCAAATTGGGAAAGGACTACGTCAAGGCTGTATATTGTCACCCTGCTTATTTAACTTATATGAAGAGTACATCATACGAAATGTCAGGCTGGATGAAGCACAAGCTGGAATCAAGATTTCTGGGAGAAATATCAATAACCTCAGATATGCAGATGATACCACCCTTATCACTCTTTGCAGAAAGCAAAGAGGAACTAAAGAGCCCCTTGGTGAAGGTAGAAGAGGAGAGTGAAAAAGCTGGCTTAAAACTCAACATTCCAAAAACAAAGATCATGGCATCCGTTCCCATTACTTCATGGCAAATAGACAGGAAAACAATGGAAACAGTGACAGACTTTATTTTTTTGGGTTCCCATATCACTGTGGATGGTGACTGCAGCCATGAAATTAAAAGACACCTGCTCCTTGGAAGTAAAGCTATGACAAACCTAGACAGTGTATTATAAAGCAGAAACATCACTTTGCCAACAAAGGTCTGTATGGTCAAAGCTGTGGATTTTCCAGTAGTCTTGTATGGATATGAGAGTTGGGCCATAAAGAATGCTGAGCCCTGAAAAACTGATGTTTTTGAATTATGGTGTTTGAGAAGACTCAAAAAAGATTCTGCAGACAAGATTCTGTATGGACTATAGCATGTACTCCAGCTCCTAACATGCTATGTTGGATAATCCTCATTTATCCTCCAAATCCACTTTCCGTCTTTCTCACCACTGCTCTGTACCCTGGGAGTCTGATTTCCATTCTCTGCTTCACCTGGCTCCCAAAGAAATGGCTGATATTTATTCCCCAATGACTGCCTGCCTCTATTTAAATCTATAGTTCGTTTCAGGCAGCCCCTCCCCATGCTGAATTCCCATAAATCAGTGGTTCTCGATTGGGGACGATTTAGAGAAAATGACCTTCGTGGGGAATATACCAACTGAGTAAAGACCAGAGAGGGGAAACGACATCTTTGAGAATTTTCCCATTTTATGGACATTGGAGACTGAGGTTGAGGATGGACAGGTTTGAGGTCATAGGGCCAGCACATGGTCCAGCTCAGGAGCACAGCACCTCCATCTCTGCTCTAGCATCCTTGCCATGCACCACAATCCCCAAGGGAGCCAAAAACAGACAACAGTGCCTCCATCATTTTGTCAATTTCTCAAGTGAACTTTCTTGCACAGCTTTAAGTGAAATGCTTCAAACATCAACTATGAGCCCAAAGAATGTCAGAAGATAGTCCAAAGTGTATCTTCTCACAACAAAAGACGGGTAGAAGCTTTTCCTGAATCAAAAGAGAAGGAATAACTAGGTTATTATCATGCACCTCTATCATACACCTCTGTATTTATGATAGTAAGGCCTGGAAGAGTTAAATCCTTACATATCTTATAAAACCCACCTAACTTGTGTCATTCTTTGTAAACCAGCTTACAATCAGAGGTAAAAATATGTGAAGTGCTGTGATTTCACAAAAGTCCTGAGTTAGCAGACCAGAATACTAACATTTTATTTTCTCTCCCAAGAAACTAGATTGATCCATCTGCTCAGTCTCCAAGTTTCAGATCCATTACCCATGACCACAGGAAGGGCTCCAATAATCATATTTATATGATCTTTTTCATTAAATGTTGCCCAAAAATCTAAAGAAAGATTGGAGTTTCTAACATCTTTTAAGTTTACCTGACTATGGATAAGCTGAAATGGCAGCCCTAGATTCCAGTCCAGGATCTATAAAAAAATTGATCCAAATTAAAATAAATTGAGGCAGCAGTTGAGAAAATACATTAACAAAGACCCTGATGCTGGGAAAGACTGAAGGCAAGAGGAGAGGACAACAGAGGGTGAGCTGGTTGGATGGCATCACCGACTCAATGGACATGAGTTTGAGCAAGCTCTGGGAGATGGTGAAGGACAGGGAGCCCTGGCATGCTGTAGTCCATGGGGGTCACAAAGAGTCAACACAACTCAGCGACTGAACAACAACAAAATTAACAAGACCAGTACTCTTGAGATGCTGAATTTTACCACCGATTTATCCATAATCCAGGTCAAACTGTGTCAGTGAGCATAATTGCTTTGTCCTTTCAATGTGTGGAATGGACTGGTGGGAATTCTATATACTACTGAATTATTCATTGGAATTTAGATTATTTTAATATATCAGCAAACTTTATATTTTGAAGCAGTAAAATATTAATGTCTTACTTCATTAATTAACAGATTGTTAATTAATGTTTTGTCAAGGACATATCCAACACTTCCAGATTATCTGGGCCTCAAGTGTTTGAAGATGTGGTGCTCACTGTTGTCTTTCTGCATGTAAGGACGAGGAAGGAAAAGGACTGAGGAGGATCAGAGAGAGAATGTGTGGCAGAGCAATTAAAATCCTGGATCCACATCCAGGTGTCACGTTACCAAACAAGAGATAAAGATGGATATTCTATCCAGGCTGAGCCTGAAGGTGCCATTTCAATGATTTGGGGAGAAATTGACTTAGCAAAAATGAAAGTAACGTAAGAGGCAAGAAACAAGATAGAGGAAATAGCTTTCATCATGCCGAGTTATGCACACTTGGAGGGCATTTGAATGTGCTCCTTATATCTAAGAGNGTGGTGCTCACTGTTGTCTTTCTGCATGTAAGGACGAGGAAGGAAAAGGACTGAGGAGGATCAGAGAGAGAATGTGTGGCGGAGCAATTAAAATCCTGGATCCACATCCAGGTGTCACATTACCAAACAAGAGGAGATAAAGATGGATATTCTATCCAGGCTGAGCCTGAAGGTGCCATTTCAACGATTTGGGGAGAAATTGACTTAGCAAAAATGAAAGTAACGTAAGAGGCAAGAAACAAGATAGAGGAAACAGCTTTCATCATGCAGAGTTATGCACACTTGGAGGGCATTTGAATGTGCTCCTTATATCTAAGGGAGCAAAAATCTCAATAAGGCCATTGAAACTATGAAAAGGTAGGTCTTTACTTGAGAAGCCAGTATGAGAAGAAAAGATAGTTCACAATTCTTATTTAGAAACCAGAGATTTATCTTGGTCAGACAGACTGGGTTCAGATTTCAATTCTGCCACTGGCGAGCTGTGTGACTGTGGGCAGATTTTGTACCTCTCCGAAACTCAGCTGCTAAGAGGACCAAATGAGGCAATGCAAAGAAAGCAGTTATCATTCTGTTTGGAACACAGCATGCATTCAATAAATGGTAGCTTCTGCAGCTGCTACTGTTATTAGTATTAACTTCACCATGTCCTGACTCACCTACATATATTTCCATCCTTTGCATTTATTCAACTACATTATAATCTAGACAGGGAATAATGAAGTCAGAAAACTGACACACCCAATTCATCCTCAGATCAGAAAGTTCAATTGCTTCAAAACCCAGAGTCTGCATTTTTCATGATGTGATTCTTATGTTAAAAAAAAATAAATGGTTTCATTGGAAATGACCTCATCTCCTACTTTACTAAAATGATAGAACTCGTCTGAACATCTGGTGTGAACACTAACTATCCCTTAACATGGATTTATTGTTTCACTTTCCACAATTACCTTTTTATCCTTTTATCTCAGGGAAAAAAAGGTATTTTTCCTCCTCCTCTGAAGTTACCATCCCCCAAGTTTCCAGTATCCTTGAGAAAATTACTCCCACATTTCCCCTATTCTTCTATTTACCCTAAAAAAAAAAAAATCACAAAATGTCTTTAAAATTTTTGTAAAAAGTGATACATACAAATATCCAATTAGAATAAGAAAGCAAAAAGTCACCCCAAATCCTACTACATGGAATCATTATTATTAACCTGCATCCATTATTTTAGACATCTCTTATATTAACATGTGGAAAGAAAGATCTAATTCCTATTATATCTATTTAAAAATTATTTTAAAATTTAAAATATTAAATTATATTTCCTTGAAATCCACAGATAATATAAAAATGAAACTGAAGAAATTAAGAGATTTTAGATAAATGTTTTCTCACCAATGTAACTACTATTTCTTCAGAAAAACTTCAAGAGTTTTGAAGGAAAAAAAGAAAAGAATTTTGAGACTTCTGTTCCTAGCCCACATGGAATAAGAGGAACTAGATTTATCCTCCTACGTTAAAGAAATAAAGGACTGAAGGAAACCTATGAAACAGGTACTTTGGGGCACCAGAAGACAAGCAGCACAAAAGAGTGACTTCTGAGAGAAGGAAAACAAAGAAGCTAAGCCCTATGATGCCCCAGCTCACTTCCCGCGGAGTCTCGGCCTCAGGACGGCAAGCGTGTACAGAGAGTCTGGCAGCCTCTGTGGGAAGAGATGTCCAAGTTCTGAGTTCATGGAGATCAAGGTACGTAATTCATGAGACAGAGTCACAGGGAAGGGAAATTTTCAGAAAGAGCTCAAGGCCCTCCAGGGGTTTTCTCTGAGTCTTTCCCCCGAGCACTGATAACTGCCTGTGTTGAGGAAACCATGGCAGGGACAGAACTACCCGAAAGGAGCAGGTAGAAGGATTCCTGGAAATCACACAGATTTGGAAAGACTGTATCTTCCCAGGAGCCAGAGTGGAAAGATTTTCCCTTTACTCTTGTTTTTTTTTTTTAAACTGGAGGATAGTTGGTTTTCAAGGTTGTGTTAGTTAATATTTTCCCTTTATTCTTGAATTATGTCTTGTTGGATAAAAAATTCTGGGTTGGTGGTTCTTTTCTTTCAGCACTTAAAAAAATGGTATCACATGTATAGACAATAGTACCTAAGATGATATTTCACAAATCAGAGTGGATTAAATGCTAGTACATCTAATAAGCATTTTTATCAGGATATCTTGATTCAATTTTCCATGAAAGTGAAAGCCACTCAGTCATATTTGACTCTCTGTGACCCCATGGACTGTAGCCTGACAGGCTCCTCTGTCCATGGAATTCTCCAGGCCAGATTACTGGAGTGGGTAGCCATTCCCTTCTACAGGAGTTTTTCCCAATCCAGGGACAGAGCTCAGGTCTCCCTCATAGCAGGCAGATTCTTTACTAAATCGCATAAATGAGCTGAGGATAGCAGGACAGAAACAAACACTTCTACAGTAGCTCTTCTGAATCCAAATAATGTTTTACCTTTTCCCCAAATATTTAGTGTTCTGAAATTACTGCTAAAATATATTCACCAGGGAACATGGATTAATGGGAACAGTTTGACTTGCTGGTGTAAGTAAGCTTGTGGTTGGCTTTGTCTTTCTTTTATTTAGAATTCCATTAATAGTAGTATAATTTTTTAGAAGAAAATAAATGAAAAAAGCAAAATATATTTATAGTTTTATTTTTTTTAACTGGAGTCAAAAAGCCTAGGGATGTTTTCTTCTATAAATGGACACAGACATGTCTGCAATAAAAACACTGTCCAACATCATCTAGGTTGTCATCCAATAAAGTGTCAGGGATCGATCTTTCTTTTTTTTTTTAAAGGAAAGACACTCGATAGCATTGAGTCTGGCCTTAAAATCCAGCCCCAAAGAAGACTCAAGTTATTTCAGATTTCCCCTCCTGTGAGTCCTTCCCTAGCCCACCAAAAGTGAAGGGGCGCAAACTGACTGTCTTAAAGCAGTGGTGCTTTTAGGGGAAGGTTGCTTAAAGCTGTGTGGAAGCCTTCCTGCTTGCAGCCCCATTTCACTGCACTCTCTTGATCCTTCCTTTTATTATAGTCTCATAGTCATTTCAGTTCTTCAAACTTCACAGTTTCTTCCCATCTCAGAGAAGGCACATGCACTTTCCCTTTCTAGAATGTTCCTCCACCTACCCCTACTTTTAGCTGCTTTATCCATCTATTTCTGCTTGCCCCCTCATATTTTAAATGTCAAGACCTGTAGAGGCTTAGAAGTGGTGAAGTAAGGATAAGATTGCCCCCACCAGCAGAAGAAGTCATTTAACAACAAGGAGAGAAAAAATCCCAGAAATATGAACTTCATCTTACACAAATCTAATAGATACAGGTTAACTCTAAGATATGCGTGTGCTAAGTAGTTTCAGTCGTGTCTGGCTCTGTGTGACCCAATGGACTGCAGCCCACCAGGCTCCTCTGTCCATGGGATTCTCCAAGCAAGAATACTGGAGTGGGTTGCCATTCCCTTCTCTAAAGCATAGTTAACCTCTAAAGTGAGGAAAGCATGCCAGATAAAGGAAAATAAAAACGGAAGTACAAAAAGATACTGAGAGATGACCATTTAAAAAGTATTCTTTATCACATTCCTACAGTGCCTGGTCAAAATGCTTTTTCATGTATTAATGGTGGCTGAGATGGTAAAGCGTCTGCCTACAATGCGGGAGACTCAGGTTCAATCCCTGGGTTGGGAAGATCCTCTGGAGGAGGAAATGGCAACCCACTCCAGTACTCTTGCCTGGAAAACCCCATGGCCGGAGGAGCGTGGTAGGCTACAGTCCATGGGGTCACAAAGAGTCGGACACGACTGAGCAACTTCACTTCATTAGCTCTCAAAGCATTCAGTGAGGTAAAAAATGTTACTATGATGATTACCTGCTTTTCTGCAGAAGTAAAATCATGCAGCTATTATGGAACATAACTATAATTTGAAATTAGATCTATACTATACTGCCTCAGTGCTATGAGCAGCCTGCAAATATCCAGTTCATGAAGAATTTTCCTTCATTCAATGGTAAGAGCCACAAAAGGGAACCACACTGAATCTGTGGAATGCTACTTCTAAAAAATGTTGAAGCAACAGGAAGAACAAATGGCAGATAAAGAATATATCCTAGAAGAATTTTGCTATGAACCAGATGAGAATTATTACCAAATACATTGCCATGGGTTGAAAACATTTAATGAAGGCAATTCCTATTTAAAATGAGAACTCAAAGTAGGTCTACAAGAATTTGGGGAAATAAGTAGTGAGAAGACAGAAAAAAAATGAAAGCTGAGGGAAAGACAAAAGTATCATGTTATCAGGAGGGAGGGTCACATTAGAATAAAGGAGAAAAGTCACAACTACAAGTATGAGAGAGGAGAGGATGGATAAAATAAAATGAAATTGATTAACAAAAGATGATAGGTGGGGAGATACAAGTTAAAATTCAACATGCATAGTTGGTATCCTTGAAGAAAAGAAACAAATCATTGAACATAAACATAAAGAAAAGTTCCCAGAAATACAATAGGAATCAAAAAGCATAATGTGACTTGGGAAAAAATTGACAAAAATGACCAAGGGCAATGATTTCTTAAGCAAAGTCTCTAGGTTTCAAATCTAGAAAAAGAACCCTTAATTTCAAGATTAAAGTATTACATGGTATATCAACTCAGGTTTTCCAAAAGCAGACATCAAGACAAGATTTTAGGGGTGGGTCATGGAGGTAGGGAAATACCAGTGAGAAGGGAATAAGGAGGCTGGGTGAGCTCTCAGACCATAATACAGTTGTGACCCCTATGAAGGAGAGAGGAAAGGAAGGCAGGCAGGAACTCAGTAAGTCAGGCCTTAGACTGTAATGCACTTCTAAGAAAATTTTAGCAAGGCCAATGAGCACCTGACCTTCAACCAACACGTCCATTTGAGGAGCCTCACATCTCACAGGATGAGCCTGCCTCAGCATCCCTGCCGCCCTTCATCACTGACCGGGAGCAGCTAGTGGAGAAACTTGGCCTCCTCACATGGTATTGGATTTCAGAGCATAACAGCTGTGCCTTCGGTCAATTATACTCCCTGCAGTAGGGCAGCTGAGTAGTGCGTTTTCATGGCTACCACAGATGAAATTTGGTATTTATCTCCATGTCCTCCCCAAATGTCATTGAAAGGATGGTAAATAAGTAAAAAGGCAAAACTCCATAAAGACATAAAGAGTGGGAGGAGAGGATGATTTATGTCAACAACATTTTAAAACTGGAAAGTATGTGGTAACTGACCTAGCAGAGCAAAGAAAGCTGAACTATCGGCCCTTGTGTGTACAAAGCCCACAGAAACAGAAGCACTGCTCTCATGCAGACTCAGATGTTGAAAGCAACAGACACTTCTGAAGACAGACGTTCAGGGGGCACTGAAAACAGGAAAAGCCAAAATAAATGTTTAAAAAGAGAAGCCAGACGCCACCTCAGCCACCTCTTTAGGATCCCCAAAAGCCATGAGATCTCTTCGAAGGAGCCTCAGCAGAAGGCTTGAGAACCCAAACCAGACAGACTGACTCTGGACTTAAGGATGTCAGGAACTTCCNGCCAAAATAAATGTTTAAAAAGAGAAGCCAGACACCACCTCAGCCACCTCTTTAGGATCCCCAAAAGCCATGAGATCTCTTTGAAGGAGCCTCAGCAGAAGGCTTGAGAACCCAAACCAGACAGACTGATTCTGGACTTGAGGATGTCAGAAACACCTTACAGCTGGGGGGACACAATCTCCTTACTAAGAGGTGGCAGCCACTGGCCGACGTTTTTTTTTCTCAAGTCCCAGATTACTATATCATGCTTAACCCTGGTCCCACCCCTATTTGTAACTGGGGGATTTCTATCAGATGAAAGTCACTGATTATGAGAGAAAAGACCCTCCAAAAAAAGGACCACGTCTTTTCTAATTACTCCCCACTGAGGCTCACCAGTTTCCAAGCCCCATCATGCTTGAGTGGGTTGAGTCCCAACCCACATTTCAGTGCTTCATTATTTTTTAACTTTTTGAAATTTAATTGTTTTAAATTAAAGTACAGTTGATTTACAACATCATGTTAGTTCTAGATACACAGAATAGTGATTCAGTTTTATATATATATACACATACATACTATATTCTTTTTCAGCCTCCTTTTCCTTATAGATTATCACAAAGTATTGAGTATAGTTTCCCTGTGCTACACAGTAAGTCCTTGCTGGCTACCTATCTTATATATAGTAGTGTGTATATGTTAAAGGAGTTACTTTTAAATATGAACTAACAACGAAGAATCTTACACATTGGAAGAAAGTTTCTAATACAGAGAAGAAAGCAAACGAAACAACTGCAGACGAAAAAAATGAAAAGAGAAGATTTTAAAAAAACTTTTAAAAAATTGATAATTCAGAAAACTAAGCGAATACATCATATTCATGAAACAAGAATACATACATAGATAGTTCTATGTGAAACATTCAAAGTGCAAAAAGGAATTCCTCCAAATTAATCATCAGAGAGCAGAAACTAACATTCCCAAAAGAAGAAATAAAAGAACTTTTAAAAATTCCTAGATGTATAGGGAGGGGGAAAATGAAATATGGGTAGAAAATTAATAAATTATTAGGAATTCACATGCAAATATTTGGAGTTTCAAAAAATAAAGAAAAAAGAAAATGAAAGGGAGAAAATTATTAAATAAACAACGGAAAAAACTTTCTCATTATTCAAGTACATGAATTTTCAGATTGAAAGGGCCCAGCACGCTAAATAGAAACATGATTTCCCCTGAGATAAATGGCTACAAATTTCCAGAGAATCGGGGATAAAGAACAGTTTCTAAAAGAGTCCAGAGAGAACATATATATAAACGTTTGAGAATCAGACTAGCAAAGAACTTAACACTAGCACTAGAAGACAATGAAACAATTCCTTTAAAAAATTTATGTAATTATCTCCCACTTAGAATCCCATATCCTGTCCAAGGATAAATCATGAGGGTGAAACAGAGGTCATTTGAGAATGCAAGGTCTCAAGAACTGTCCTTCCAAGCACACTTTCCCAGAAGACTAAAAGGAGTTTGTGACCTGATAAAACGAGGACATAACCAAGAATAAAGAAACCCTGTAGTTCAGGAGGGCTCCAGGCAGGAAAGGAATCCCCAGAATGATGATGAAGGGAAGTCCTAGGTTGAGAACTGACCACAGCTGGGGATGCAAACGGTCCAGGCTGGAGCAGGCACGGGAATACAAGGGAGAGATTTTCAAGAAGAATCAAAAGTGTATAGAATACTTTATGCATGTGACTATATTTAAAGGACATTTTCAGTTCTGGTAAGGGTTTGGAACTTCTGCCTGAAAAATTACACAACAAGTAGATAATTTTTAAGTTAACAGAAGAAAAAAAATCAACACACAAAAATTGAAATGTAATCATTGTATACCACATAGCTGGGATGTGAGTAATAGTTACATGGTCACAATATGACCCCTGGCTATGGATTTAACTCCAAATGGTGAGGAAGAGGAAAGGAAAGGAAATGTACAGTTGTAGGTACCTGTGTGTATACAGATGGTGTGAGTTGGGGTTGGGTTGTAGACAAGCTAACCCTCCATTGTAGGAAATCAACACATAATATCTATGTCTGAAAAAATGTGAAATGGCATCATTTATTAATACAGAGATACCTACCAGAAGAAATATCTGAGAAAGTTGAAAATTGCTGCCTCAGGGTAATGGAACTTGAGATGGTGGGGTAAGCAAAAATTAACATTTGGAAAAAAGTGAAGAGTCTGAGTATTCAATCAAGATTTATAAGGAGAAACTGAAAGGTGACTTCAAACCTCTCTGTATCAACATTCAGTACTAGAAGGAAGTGGAATAGTGCTTACCAAATATTTAAGAAAAAAACTTATCCCCAATTTTTATTCCCAAATTATCTTATAGGTATAAAGGCAACAGACAAATATTTTTGAACATATAAAAACTCAAGGAATAAAGATCCCATTATCTCCTAGAAGAGGTCAAACCTCAGCCAATCAAGTGATAAGTGAAAACTCTACAGTCAAGAGATTCATTCAATCCACTTAACTGATAAAACTAAAGCAAACAGTGAAGATAATGGTCCAGAAGAGACTCTGAATGTTATATATAAGTCATGACAAACATAAATGAAATAACTAAACAAGTTGGAGGAAAAAAAGAGCTCAGATGTAAGACAAAACCACAGATTTTCCCATCTATTATGACCAGGGGTAAAAAGATTAAGTCAGTTCCGTTCAGTCACTTAGTTGTGTCCGACTCTTTGCGACCCCATGGATTGCAGTACACCATGCCNTTCTTCACTTTCTCTTTCCTAGGTGGAAAGCAACCAAATTAAGATGTGTATAAGAGACAGGTTCCCTCCCAGCATCAGAGTCTTTTCCAATGAGTCAACTCTTTGCATGAGGTGGCCAAAGTATTGGAGTTTCAGCTTCAGCATCAGTCCTTTCAATGAATATTCTGGACTGATTTCCTTTAAGATTGACCAGTTGGATCTCCTAGCAGTCCAAGGGACTCTTAAGAGTCTTCGCCAATACCACAGTTCAAAAGCATCAATTCTTTGGCTTTTGTTCAGCTTTCCTGGGACTCGTCTAGGACTTTCCTAGTGGCTCAGACGGTAAAGCGTCTGCCTACTANTGGAGTTTCAGCTTCAGCATCAGTCCTTTCAATGAATATTCTGGACTGATTTCCTTTAAGATTGACCAGTTGGATCTCCTTGCAGTCCAAGGGACTCTTAAGAGTCTTCGCCAATACCACAGTTCAAAAGCATCAATTCTTTGGCGTTCAGCTTTCCTGGGACTCGTCTAGGACTTTCCTAGTGGCTAAGACGGTAAAGCGTCTGCCTACAATGTGGGAGAACTGGGTCTGATCCCTGGGTCGAGAAGATCCCCTGGAGAAGGAAATGGCAACCCACTCTTGCTTGGAAAATCCCATGGACGGAGGAGCCTGATAGGCTACAAACCCCAGGGTTGCAAAGAGTTGGACACGACTGAGCGACTTCACTTCACTTCTTCAGTTTTCTTTATAGTCCNTCCCCTTCTCCTGCCTTCAATCTTTCCCAGCATCAAGGTCTTTTCAAATGAATCAGCTCTTTGCATCTGGTGGCCAAAGTATTGGAGTTTCAGCTTCAGCATCAGTCCTTTCAATGAATATTCTGGACTGATTTCCTTTAAGATTGACCAGTTGGATCTCCTAGCAGTCCAAGGGACTCTTAAGAGTCTTCGCCAATACCACAGTTCAAAAGCATCAATTCTTTGGCTTTTGTTCAGCTTTCCTGGGACTCGTCTAGGACTTTCCTAGTGGCTCAGACGGTAAAGCGTCTGCCTACTATGTGGGAGAACTGGGTCTGATCCCTGGGTCGAGAAGATCCCCTGGAGAAGGAAATGGCAACCCACTCTTGCTTGGAAAATCCCATGGACGGAGGAGCCTGATAGGCTACAAACCCCAGGGTTGCAAAGAGTTGGACACGACTGAGCGACTTCACTTCACTTCTTCAGTTTTCTTTATAGTCCAACTCTCACATCCATACATGACTACTGGAAAAACCATAGCCTTGACTAGATGGATCTTTGTTGGCAAAGTAATGGCAAAATAATTTTATTTCAAGGTATAGCAATAAACACTAAGGAAATTAATATAATCAACTAAAACAGGGATTGGGGGTAGTGGCAAATTATCTCCCTTTTGACTAAATTTATGTCAGGCTATTCTGAGTAGTCTGATTAATTCCTGACTTTGGACCCTGTCTACAGCCCTTTTAGTCCAGTTCCATCAAGAATCCTGCTGGTTCAGTGTTAGGAATGCTACCACTCTTGATATCTAATCAAATTCCTCATTCCCTGTGTTTGGTAACTTATCAGCTAACCTGCCTTCGGCAAGAAACATGTTGGCCCAGCCTGAATCCTCTTAGCCCTGATGTTTTCTGTTGGTAATCTTCCATCCACTGACCTCCCACCCTGCTCTTCCGCTGTAAATTCTCACTTTTCCTTGTTGCACTTGGAATCAAGCCCGATCTCTCTCCCCTACTGTAAAACCTACTGCAGTAGTTCTGGATAAACTTGGCTTTACTGTCTTTAGCAAGTGTCATAATTTTTTATTTAACAGTAGGAGATAAGGAAGTAGAGAGAGGAAATATGCTAACTTTGCCATTACTCAGAGTGGCTTCAGGCCAGTTTTCTAAAGGTCAATCAACAAACTGGTACTAAAGCAAACTTACTTTTGGTGATAACGGCAGCTTCTAGAAGGTAGAGAAGGCGAGAAAACTGATTCCCTTCCTATAACCTCTGGAAATGAACAAAGTCCTTGTAAAACCTTGACTTTAGCCCTGGAGACCCATCTCAGACTTTTGACTTCAGGAACTGCACTATAATAAACCTATGTTGTTTTAAGTCACTAAATCTGTAGCAACTTGTTACAGTAGCAAAAGGAAACTAATACCAGGGCTGATTAAATAAATCACATATAATCTAATACCACTTTTTCTTGCTGCCTTTACAAAGGAATGAGGAAATTCTATATCGTGGAACAACCTCTGGAATATATACCAAGAAAAAAAAAAGAAATAGAACAGTACACATCATATTGACAGCTATTGTGAGGATGTTTTAAAACAAAGAACTAGGAAGAGCAGTCACTTCCAGGCAGAGAAGCTAGGAGGCTGGGACAGAAGTGGCAGGTAGAAAACCACTTTTCATGACTATGTCCTTTTGTAACTTTAAATATTTATATGTATATTTACAAAATTTTTAAAACGTGATTTTACCAAGGAAACCCTTGGCCCTTCAATAAGGATCCTTTTGTGTAACACACTGAGAACTTTTTGTACCTCTCTTTCATAACCAGATACTGGTTTAGCCTTAACCTCGTACTTCATAACCATAGAATCCTAAAAGAAACTATCCTTGGTCCAAGANGTGTAACACACTGAGAACTTTTTGTACCTCTCTTTCATAACCAGATACTGGTTTAGCCTTAACCTCATACTTCATAACCACAGAATCCTAAAAGAAACAATCCTTGGTCCAAGAGTATTTGTGCAATGTCAGTCTTGCCACTGGACTGTAAGTTCCACAAGGGCAGGGACCAGTGTACCTGTGAAAATTAACCTAGCAGGTAGCCTAGCGGGCTACCTGCTATCTCAGTGGTTAAGAATCCACCTGCCAATGCAGAAGATGCGAGTTCGATCCCTGGGTTGGGAAGATCTCCTGGAGAAGGAAATGGCTACTCACTCCAGTATTCTTGCCTGGGAAATGCCATGGGCACAGGAACCTGGCAGGCTACAGTCCATAGGGTTGCAGAGTCAGACACAGTTGGGCAGGCACACACACAGTGCCCAGCACTTAACAGGACTTAAATAAATACTCATTGAATGAGTGGAAAAATTAAATTCATGAATGCAGCCAAAGTAAAAAGAATAAGAAAGTTTCCTGATCCAATCAATGATGATTTCCAAAACTAAACAGATAACGGATTCTAAAACGCAAAACAGAAATAAAAACATACAATAAAGACTATTATCCAAAGATATATACATGTCTAGCTATAAATAACTATCCTTCTCATATTGAACTCTAATAACTCACAGCTAAATCTGGTTCTCCAGCTTGCTTTATCCAGAGAAAAAAGTTTCAAGTATTTTTCAACTCGTGGTGTTAAGATCCCTGGACCGTGTTCACAGATTGAAGCCATTTAACACAGGGGTTGCCTTTTTACAGCTGTCGGAGCCTTCAGCTGTCAACCGAGAGGCCGTTCATTCACAGGCTCTCCCTGTTTGCTCCCCCTCCCTCACTGGGTCCGCTTCTTGAAGCTTCTGCTTCTCTCTGCACCCTCAGCTTCTTTCTTTTTTTCATGAACAAACATGGAAGCTGAGAGAGAAGGAGAGTGGGATCACTTTCCTATAGGTCTGGTGACCCCGTGACTTCCTACCATCAAAACAATGATACCACGTAAACCGTAGGCTCAGAGAGAATGGTCTCTGTTCACCACCGTCAGTTTTTTCCTCCTGGGCACTCAGCAAGGCTGTATTTTTCAGGAGCATTAGCTGTTACATGGAACCATTTAACTGTCTTCTGGCCAGTGGAACATGGGTCAATCATAAGTCCAATGGCTGGACGTAGAGACCTGATACCCCTCCAAGACCCTGGAGAAGGGTGAGGCTCTAGGCTGGAAGCTGCCTGGATTCCTGAGTTGCTACGTGCATAAAGCTACCTAGAAGATCCATCCTACCACAGACACCTGTGCTGGACTGCTTCAAGTCAAAAAATATTCTATTAGCTTAAACCACTTCAGTGGGACTTCTCTGGTGGTCCAGTGGTTAAGAATCCACCTGCCAATGAAGGAGACCCAGGTTCTGATCCCTGGTCCAGGAAGGTTCCATACACCATGGAGCAACAAAGCCTGAGTTCCACAGCTACTGAGCCTGTGCGCCCTAGATTCTGTGCTCCGTGGTGAGAGAGCAGCCCCAGCTCGCCACAACCGGAGAAAGTACTTACACAGCAGTGAAGACCTGAACAGCCAAAAATAAGCTAATTAATTAAAAAAAATATATATATATATATATATACAGGCTAACCAAGATGTTTAAAAAAAAAAAAAAAAAAAAACCACCGGAATGTTGGTACTTCTATTATAATCCAGAAACTGGTAACTTGAAGTGGAGTGCTGCCACAGCATAAACCTACAATATGTGAGGTGGTGAAGGCTAAGAAAACTGATGGTAGCAGCTGGAATGATGGATACTATGCTCTCAAGTGGCAAGACACTTTGAAAAATGGTGGCCTGCAGAAACCTGAAGGATGACCGTGTGCACGTGGGGACGTGGCTGGAAGTAATTTGAGTGCTAGTGTGTGCTGGGCACCATTAGCTGTCTTTGGTAATGTCTCATAGGGGAAAAAATGAGCTCAGAAAAACACTAACTGGTTTGCAAGCTGAAATGAAAGAGAATAAAGGGTCAAGAAATCTGTGGTATTGAAACGTTAGCATAGCTGATACTTTTAGATTTCCAAGTATTAGTAGATAAGGCTTTGTGTATTAACGTAGATGTTGTTCAGTCAATAAGTCATGTCCGACTCTTTGTGACCCCATGGACTGCAGCACACCAGGCTTCCCTGTCCTTCACTCTCTCCCAGAGTTTGCTCAAACTCATGTCCACTGAGTCAGTGATGCCATCCAACCATCTCATCCTCTGCCTGCCCTCAATTTCCTCAGTTAAACAAGACTTAGCTGGGGCAAAGATCAGATTAGGAAGGGGGCCTTCCCATGTATTCTTTCAGTTGGACATAAAGTAGAGACCATTAAGTTGCAGAATGGCTTAAGAGGAAGAAACAAACAAAGTAAGAGAATTTATGTGTAGGTAGAATTTGAGGATGTTTTAACGGTATAAGAAACTGGCTAGAAGCTTATTAAGTTTTAAAAGGAAATTTATTTTAAAGACATTAGGACCATCTTTTGAATGTCTTTGAAATGTAAAACAATGTTGAGCCCACACATCAATCCAACAGGAAACAACCCACAGAGATGTGAAGACCCTAAGGAGACCACTTCAGATGTGTCCAAAAAAGATGATGGACAAGACGGGATCTCTGAGAGAGGTCAGGGAGAACAAAGGAAAGTGACCTTTCAACAGAGGGATGAACCAGGCAGGACCTCATCACACAGGGTGGAGAGCTTACACAAGGTCTGAACAGCATCTTTTATAAATGTGCGGGCCAGGGCCTGCTTTGTGTTCCCATCCTTTCCCAGACAGGAGGGTTGTGTTTGCTTGTCTGTGGATGCACCACCCCGGTCTCATCATTGTTCCTTAGGGAGGGGAGAGGAACAACCATGAGGAACCACATCTGGATGCGGCATAGAAGGCCTGCATCGCCAGGAGGGCCTGGACCTTGAGCTGGATGCGAAACCTGGCTGGGATTTTGGACTGCTTCTCTGGGAGAAGGCAGAGTGTGCTCTGTACGTGGCAAGAGGTTAACAAGTCCCTACGAGTAGAAGGGAAACTGGAGCAAAGATGGTGCTAAGTGCTCACGAAACCTAGTTTTCTTTTCCTCCTGGTGGTGACTGTTCAGTCACTAAGTCGAGTCCAAATCTTTGCAGCCCCATGGACTACAGCATGCCAGGCTTCCCTGTCCTTCATCATCTCCCAGAGCTTGCTCAAACTCAAGTCCATTGAGTTGGTGATACCATCCAGCCATCTCACCCTCTCTCATCCTCTTTCCCTCCTCTCCTCAATCTTTCCCAGCATCAGAGTCTTTTCTAAGAGTCAGCTCTTCACATCAGGGGGTCAAAGTATTGGAGCTTCAGTTTCAGCATAAATCCTTCCAAATACTTGTGATTGATTTCCTTTAGGATTTACTGGTTTGATCTCCTTGCAGTCCAAGAGATTCTCAAGAGTCTTCTCCAACACCACAGTTTGAAAGCATTAATTCTTCAGCACTGTCTTCCTTATGGTCCTACTCTTACAAGACTACTGGAAAAGCCATAGCTTTGACTATATGGACCTTTGTCAGCAAAGTGGTATCTCCGCTTTCCAATTACACTGTCTAGGTTTGTCACAGCTCTTCTTCCAGTATAGCTAAACTGCGTTCTCCAGCCCTCTTTACTCCAAAATTTGTTGGCATCAGGTAAACAGAGTCACAGCCAGCAAAATTGCCACTTACAGGTCTGGCTCATAACGATCTCCCATACGAGCACCCACACTCTCTTTCTTTATTGACCAGAAGCTGAGATCTGAGCTCGGTTTCAATACCTTGAAGCCTGTGTCACTACAGCCTATGGCTGCTTTCATTCCAGAGAGTTGAGCAGTTGTGACAAACACTTCATAGCCTACAAAGCCTAGAACATTGACTAGCTGGTTTTCTACAACAGACCCTGTTCTAGGAATAGCTGACCCCTGTCCAAGAGAATGATTGAACTACTGGATAGGAGGAGCTTGGGCTTCTCATCACTCACAACCACCACTTGGAGGAGGCCCAGTGGACTAGACACACCCTTGTTGAACTTTTGCCTAAGCTAGACAGAAGCTTTCGTCGTAGTCAGCCACTGAGATTTGGGAATAATAACATTTTCACTCATCGTACATACAATCATGAAGGCTTTTGTTCACCTGCTAAAAGCTTCTCACTCACTTCTATACTTTGGAACATGTCTTCTGCCATGATTCAGTTCTAAAATCTGGTATCCACCCATTCATCTATCCCCAAGCATTTTTTTTAATTAATTAATTTATTTGAGGTTCCCTGGTGATTCAGTGGTAAAAAAAAAAATCCGCCTATAATGTAGGAGACTCCAGTTCGATCCCTGGGATGGGAAGATCCCCTGGAGAAGGAAATGGCAACCCACTCCAGTATCCTTGCCTGGAGAATCCCATGGGCAGAGGAGCCTGGCGGGCTACAGTCCATGGAGTTACCAAGAGTCAGACATGACTTAGCAACTAAATCACCATCACATTTACTTGTTTGTTTGTGGCTGTGCTGGGTCTTTGCTGCTGCACTTGGGCTCCTCTCCTCTTGTAGGGCATGGGCTATCAAGTGCACAGACTTCAAGAGCTGTGGTGCATGTGCCCAGTTGCCCCACGGCATGTGGGTTCTTCTCGGACGAGGGATCAAACTCATGTCCCCTGCACTGGCAGGTGGATTTTCCACCGCCAGACCCCCAGGGAAGTCCTCCCCAAGTATTTCTTGAGTATTTATTGTGTGTCGGGTACCCTGCTCAGGATACACTGATGATTAAAAGCACACTGGAACTCTGCCCTCAAGGAGCCTGGGGTCTAATGCAACAGACAGTGGGAAGAAAGGAGAGCTGTTACCCTCTTCAGACCTGACATGAGCTTTCCCAGTTCATCAGCCCACCCTGCCTCCCTCGTTTACCTGCCTGTCTCCTGTAGCATTTCAACCCCCACATCAGAACGGGTGAAAGGTCAGCATGGCTAAAGCATAGCAATTGAAGGAGAAAGTATAGCAAGATGTAGCTGAGGACCTGGTCAAGGGACAGATGCAGAAATAATAATAGCAGCAATAACTCANAACTCTGCCCTCAAGGAGCCTGGGGTCTAATGCAACAGACAGTGGGAAGAAAGGAGAGCTGTTACCCTCTTCAGACCTGATATGAGCTTTCCCAGTTCATCAGCCCACCCTGCCTCCCTCGTTTACCTGCCTGGCTCCTGTAGCATTTCAACCCCCACATCAGAACGGGTGAAAGGTCAGCATGGCTAAAGCATAGCCATTGAAGGAGAAAGTATAGCAAGATGTAGCTAAGGACCTGGTCAAGGGACAGATGCAGAAATAATAATAGCAGCAATAACTCACTCACTAAATAAATATTTAAAGAGCCCAGAAACAAGATCAGCTCTGAGCAGAGTTATGTCCCTAGACCTTAACCCAGGGTCTGCTTGCTTTCCACCAACTGTTTTGCTCCTTGGTCTGTGTTTGAGGAAGAACCAGAGAAGAAGGGAAGTGTGGCAGCCCTGGGCTCAGATCTTGGCTATCTTTCTTAGCTGCACGGTTTTGGAAAAGCTACTTTTCAATTCACTGACTGAGGAGTTGGTTTTGTTTTTAATTTCCCCATGCCTTTGCTCATCACACTTGAACTAGGACCTGTTAGTATCTTGCTCCCTGTTCCCTATTGACTGACTGCCCAGTCTTGGACTTAACTTGCCTACCAGCCTACCAAGACCCATGGATAGTCTCGGTAATCAAACCTCCCTAAGCACCATCTTGTAAGCCTTCACAGATATTCCAGACTCTACCTACTAATCCAGATCTGTGGCACCTACCTTTCCATAATCTTCAAGGCAAAGTCCACCAAAGTCTGGCTGTGACATTTTTTTCCCCAGACCTCCAGATCACCTATTTGTTTTTCTATTGTTTTTTCTTGTCTCCCCACCCCCACAGCCAGCCACCCTCATCACTCACTTAACCTCCCACAAATCTCTCTCCTCTGTTCCCATTTTTTTCTATTCATCTAAGCTTTTGTGTGATTCCCCTTGGCTCTTAGGATAAAGTCCACACTTCCTTACAAGGCCTTTAGGACTCTCAAGGTGTTAGCAGTTCACGTACACAAGTAGAATACACTGGGTATTTCAAGGTTCTTTTTAAATTTTCTTTAAAGTTTTGAAACACTGAAAAAGACAGGTTTTTAAGTATATTTCCTTTTAGCATTGCACAGGAAATGTAGAAATATTAGACATACAAATGAGCAAAATGAAAAATACATGTTGAAAAAAGCCAAGCAAAAATCCAACACTCCCAAGGGAAAACAAAAATCACTATTAACATTTTAGTGTATACCCTTTTAGATTTTACCCAAGCAAACATGTATATTTTTCAAAATTAGATTATAAACCACATTCTCTTATAATCTTTGTATCATTTAATATGATACGAAGTTCATCAGCATCAGTTAGGGGTACAATATCATTTTGAATGCCCATAAATATTCCACTGTATATATGCCATAATTGAACTAATCCTCTGCTGTTGGGTATTTGAAGTGTTTCCATTTGTTGTTAAGGTTAATTTTATGTGGTTATTTATAAGGTTATTTTATGTGAACCAAGGGGTGCCTAGATCTGGGTGTGTCTGTAAGTGTGTTTCCAGAGGCTATTAGCTAACTGAGTAAGGTAGACTGCCCTCCCCAATGTGGGTGGATATTTCTTAATCTATTGAGGGCAGATGGTGGAGCAATTTGTTCCTGTCTCTGTCTGCCTGCTGGAGCTGAGACATCTCATTTTATTTCATCTCATCTCTCTGGCTCTTGGACTGGGATTTACACCACCAGCTCCTTTGGTTCTCAGGCCTTTGGATCCTGACTAAATTACACCACCAGCTTTCCTGGGTCGACAATTTCAAAGGGCGGATTGTGGGACTTCTCAGCCTCTGTAATCATCAGCCAATTCTCATAATACATACTTATGTACATTATATATATATTGATGATATGTATGTTTATATATATCATATATATACATATATCTTATAAATATGTATATGAGATATATAGATATAGCCTCTGGAGAAAGATATGTATATATCTTCTGGAGAAACTCTGAGTTGTTGCTGAT
This sequence comes from Raphicerus campestris, assembly GCA_006410735.1. Classification (NCBI taxonomy): domain Eukaryota; kingdom Metazoa; phylum Chordata; class Mammalia; order Artiodactyla; family Bovidae; genus Raphicerus; species Raphicerus campestris. Next base: position 109,972 of record SJYW01055109.1, read on the forward strand.
GCTGTTGGCATTTGCTGTACTAAACAGGTAAATGGTCTAGTATATCAGGGGTCCCCAACCCCCAGGATCTAATGCCTGATGATCTGATGTATAACTGATGTAATAATAATAGAAATAAAGTACACAGTATATGTGATATGCTTGAATCATTCCCAAACCAGCCCTTCCCACCCCCGGTCCACGGAAAACCTGTCTTCCACAAAGCCAGTCCCTGGTGCCAAAAAGATTGGGGACTACTGAAGTACATATATTTCTTCCCAGCTTGCCCGGTTGTCTCCCTTAGACGGAGTCCTAGGTCCTATTAATAGAATTTCTCAGTCAAGGGGCACGAGCACTTTTAGGGCTTTGCTACATACTGCTTAACTGAACTCCAAAACAATTATAAAAAGTGAAAACGACTCGAGGAGACAGACATAAAAGCAACATCTAGACTTTTGGCCAGTGTTTCTCGAACTGAGTTTCTCGTCCAGTGACTTAGTTTTCCCTAGATGTGGTCTCAGGATTGACACATTGCCCGGCCAGGGATCCTTTAGGGAGAAGTCCTCCTGCTGCCTGGCTTCCGGCTTCCCAACCCAGGGAGCAAGGCTGCTTCAACAGTGCCCAGCTTCCCCCTAAGGTCTCCAGGGCTCTTGTATCATTTCCAGCTCCGTTTTCTTGAGTCAGCTGTTTCCTTGAAATGGTATGAAGTCAAAGCAGGGCTCCCAGGCAGCCAGCATGGTGACACTTTGAAATCACCACAGCTGAGACCCCGGAGCAGAAAGAGAATCCAGGAAACCATTTGGCCCAGGTCTCTGGCTTGGGGCAGATAAGATTTTCCATTAGCAGAGAGTCTGAAGAGATCTAGACTGCTTCTGGCAAGGAATGGTGTCTCTGCAATCACTGTGTTAAGATAAAACAGAAAGCACTACACAAGGAAAATAAATTGCAGTTAAAATTAAAGTGTTATGCCTGTGGAACAATGGCACACAGTGGAGTGACCACATCTATAGAAGGCATTTCCCTTTCATTGCTGGTTTTGCATTTGCGTCCAGCACCGTATCTTTTCCCATAAACTGGGGCCAGAGCAGCCATCGATTCATTTAGCATGCAGCATCCTACCATCCAGCAAGGTGTGACGTGTTTTTTCTTTTTTTTAATTTTATGTTCTCTACAAAGAATGTTTAAAAAATAAGGGAAAACCATCCATCCTCCTAACACCATCTGAACCCATACTCTACCATTTTAAAACAGCCACTGTTCGTGTCTACCAAGATTTTGGTCTTTTGGGAGTACATCCTCCCCAAACTGGTTTTAATCATAATATATCCATATAGTACTTTAGGTGGGTTTTTTCCCCCTTAATATTGTTTCATAACAATTTTCATGTGATTAATAATCTATAAAATTATTCTTTTTTTAATGACTGCAGAATACCATAATTTATTCAACCTTTCTAATTTCTTTTGTTGTTGTTTTTTAGGCTTTAGAACATGACATGCAGCATGCAGGATCTTAGTTCCACGACCAGGAATCAAACGTGTGGCCCCCTGCATTGAGAGTACAGTCTTAATCACCAGACCACCAGGTGAGTCCCTCCAACATTTAATTATAAATAACATGGTGCTAAAGAGGTTTATGCATGGCGTATCCTCCATATTTTGGATCATTTTACAAAGGTAGACTTTTAGAAATTAAATGTCTCATTCAGGGCACATGTGTAGTTACATAGTACACAATGAGGATACCTACTTCATCCTAAGGCAGGTAGCTTTCCAAATCTATTTTAAAAAATCTAAAGGTAGATGTGGACTGGGACTGTGAAATTGTGAAGACAGAAAAACAGATCAACATTCTGAGAGATTTCCTATCTGTAAATAGATGTGATTGTGTGTGTTCATTGCTCAGTCGTGTCTGACTCTTTGCAACCCCACGGACTGTAGCCCACCAGGCTCCTCTGTCCGTGGGATTCCCCAGGCAAGGAAACTGGAGTAGGTAGCCATTGCCTTCTCCAGGGAATCTTCCTGACAGAGATTCAACGTGGGTCTCCTGCACTGCAGACAGATTCTTTACTGTCTGAGCCACCAAGGAAGCACACAGGTATAGTTGCAGCTTTTTATTTAACTTTTGTAGCCTCGGAGCCGGCTTAGTCCCTTTCTGTCCCTTTCAGTTGATGGAAGGGAGATGTGGGCAGGCACCATCACTATTCCTTCTCAATCTATTTTTTCAGGTTATTTGACCTATATTACGCAGTGCCTGATACTCAGTGAATGATTAATAATGCTCTGTCAAACAGCTGAATGAAACAATGCATATGGAAAAAATTTGAATTGCTATGTTCTATACCTGAAACTAACATTATATTGTAAATCAACTAAACGTCAAGTTTTTTTTTTTTAAAGAATGCATATGGGCTTTGAACCTGAACAGAAGGTGGTTCAAAAACTGTTTCTGCCACTTACTAGCTGTGGTACTTGTTAAACAGATAAATTGCTATGGAACACAATAAAGGCTGTGTCCTGGATAAATTCCAGATGTCAGTGCCAAATCCTTTAGTAGTTCTTATGTGAAACCTTACATTAAATTATTAAGTAGAAAAAGCAGTGCTCAAAACATATCTCAACATGAAATCTAAAGGTTCTGTTATGATACAATAAGAAATTCTTTATAGTACGAAATCACTGGAGCGAAGATGGTTTCTGAAAATCACCATTTATTTCCTTTAATTGTTAACAATTCTTACAATTGCTGAACCCTTTACATGCCAAGTGGCTCCCAGGTGGCTCAGCTGGTAAAAAAAATTCATCTNTGGGAGAGGAAATGCCAACCCACTCCAGTATTCTTGCCTGGGAAATCCCATGGACAGAGGAGCCTGGCAGGCTACAGCCTGTAGGGTCGCAAAGAATCCGACATGACTAAGCACAGCACAGCCAGGTGCTGGGAAATACATGAAAAGGTTAGGCCTGAAGCTGAGAGATGATAGATAAAATCCAAACAGATATTCTAATATTTCTTACAACACTTTGGTTAGGCATAGGTGATAACCTAAATAATAGATCATTTGGTTTAGGGAGAAAAAACTGAAGAATAGCTTTGGCTTAGGTATGGCTTACCTGCCTGTGCTGTCTTGATTCAGGCCTGCTAAAATGCAGTCAGAGACTGCTAGACCTTCCTCATAGAAGATGGGGATACTTGTATCTCACTTCCATATCCTGTTCTTGTGCTATCTATCATTCATCCCCACCACTCTGCAAGTTCCATTATGGAACTTGTCATTCAAAGAACTGGCTTCACAGACCCTTGACTTCTATGTTACGGGCATAGAAAACTTTTTGAGAGGATGAACCGTCTTGCTTCCTCCTTTATGTCCGCTGTCCAACACAGTACCAGGCATAGAACATGAGCTCAAAAATAACAACATCTTGTTTAAATATTGTAATTCTTGCTATTTTGTAACAGGGAAGAAACTTTGTATTCTATTACAAGTTAATCACTAAAGGGATGTTGTCTATAAGCTTAAATTATATGTAATGAGTCATCTCTGTGAACCCTGCCTCCCAGGTAATGAGCATTAAGCTAAAAATACCTTTGTTTAGCTCACAAGAAGCATCCTGACCAGGCCCATCTATGAATGTCTGCAGGAAGGAAGAAATGAACACATCCCCTTCAAAGGCTGATGGGAATCAGGAACTCTTTGGCTTTACTCTCTTCCCTTTGAGTATGAAAGGAGCCTGAATTCTAACTCAGGCAGGATGATTCTTTGGGACACAAGTCTATCATCTTCTGTTTGCCGGTTTTCCAAATAAAGTCGCTATTCCTTGCCCAAACAACTTGTCTCTCAATATGCTGGCCTGTCATACAGTGAGCAGTACTATCTCAGATCCAGTAACACTTCTCCTATGTAAACAGAGAACAATGACTTAGATAGACTTTTTCAACTTCTAATTTAAAGGAAAGAAAAAGTTTGAGACCATTTAATTCATCATGATGTAGATTTATGCTTCAGACATTTAAAAGACTGAGGCATAATGAGCCAAATAATAATGAGACAGGTATCAGAGAGTTAAAGGCAACTAAGCTTAGTCATTACCTCGATCTGCTCTGTTCAGTGAAGCAGCCATGACCACTTGTGACAATCAAGCACTTAAAACTGAAGCACATCAAAGATTCGGCATCAAGAAATATGTAATTTATCTCAATTTGAGTGTATGCTGACAAGATACTATTTTAGATACAGTGAGTTAAAAAATTATATTAAAAATTTAAAAACACCAATATCATATTGAGGTGCAGAAGGAGGGAGCACTTACTGCCAAGGTGATGTCTGGGAAGACCTCTCATTCAACAGCACATGTTGGGACGGACTCATTACACCACACCTCGTGGCATAAAGCGGTAGAAATCAGTTGCGTTTTTGCCCTTCCGAGAGCTACAAGAGTTTAATTATCCTTGATTAATCCCAATATGCTGAAAAGCTATACTCAAATGTTAGCAGGTGAAGAGTTGCTTGGAAATATATATAGGCATTATTTTAAATTATATTTATGAAGAATGGGGCCGCAGACTTATAAATCCCCATTTGCTTTAAACGATGCCAGTGATTCATATTTAAGTCACACGTGGAATTTTCAGACAGAGGACTCTAGGAATAAAGACATGAATTTTACCAACATTTCCCCAAACTGGGATTTGAGGAAAGAAAATTAGCTCTTATGGCTGTGAGGAATGGGACGCTTTTTTATATTTAGTGAGAGAACTGCCTGAGCGAGTTATACAATTCCCAACACGTCTGTTTTTAGCTAGCAAGGGGAAATCTGATAGAATATTTCTGAGTTCTTTGATGAAAAAGGTGATAGGACACATTTAGAGTGTTCTCAGTAACAAAGGGGCTCCCAGGACACACAGCTGCTGAAGACAGCATGTGTTTGGGGAACAGTGAAAACATTACTATTCGTCATAATAAAACGTTTCGTTCTTTCTCAGATGCCAAGAAACAGTCAAATGTTTTGGGCCAATTCCAACTCCTTTTGGTCAGCCCTCTCTTACCTCTTGTGGATGTTCTTTTAGCAGCAATGAGAGGGGGAGAAAAAACGTGAACTAGGAGATGCGCCCTCCAGGAAGAAGAGGGAGTAAGCATACCAGCAGTTCCTGTGTGAGGTGTGGAGGCAGCTGCCGAGTCTCAAATACACACAGAAAGGTGATTGAAAGACCAAGGACACAGTGTCGTGTTTCTCCCAACTGCATTTCATACCTCGTATTTTTATTGCTTTTTCTTAGAATAAATATAAAATTGGTCTTTACATGGCTCTTCTAGAGCAGGTCCTGGTTTCGCCTTTCAGATTAATAAGAGGAAATCATTCTATTCTTCTTCCAATCTTGAAGCATAAAACTTGAGTCTACAGGAGCCCCAGGAGTGAAAGCTTTGTGTGCTTCAGTCACCAAAACAAAGTTAGGCAAAGTGTACTTCATTAATTGAAACCTAGTTACGGTTTACACATGTATTTTTACACACTGACAATGATGTAATATTGAGGAAATGTCTTTATTAAGTATATTTTAAAACATGATAATGAATTTTCACAAATCACTTATATCTCCTGGATCTGTTGACAGGAGAGAGTACTATATCAAAGCAGGAGCATTTACAATAGAAAGAGATCTGAACCAGTCCCTCAGGGATACCACAAGGGTGAAACTCCATGCTTAGCCATGCCATCAAGGGCCTCAGAGTACCTGGAAGAGATAGGACTGGGCCAGAGAGGCAATTGGTGGCCACAAAACTGATGTGATGATCTGAAGGACTGTCTCACCACGGGCTCTCAAAATACCTGGATTCCACCTTCAGAGCCAAACTATGACCTCCAGAAAGATTAATTAATGTGCAAGTGTTTTACCTGCAAGAAGTGTTGCATTACTTTATTAATTCCACACT
>SJYW01055109.1:125493-146308 GCA_006410735.1 Raphicerus campestris
ATGAATTTTCACAAATCACTTATATCTCCTGGATCTGTTGACAGGAGAGAGTACTATATCAAAGCAGGAGCATTTACAATAGAAAGAGATCTGAACCAGTCCCTCAGGGATACCACAAGGGTGAAACTCCATGCTTAGCCATGCCATCAAGGGCCTCAGAGTACCTGGAAGAGATAGGACTGGGCCAGAGAGGCAATTGGTGGCCACAAAACTGATGTGATGATCTGAAGGACTGTCTCACCACGGGCTCTCAAAATACCTGGATTCCACCTTCAGAGCCAAACTATGACCTCCAGAAAGATTAATTAATGTGCAAGTGTTTTACCTGCAAGAAGTGTTGCATTACTTTATTAATTCCACACTTGGCACGGATAAGATAAGCAAATTGTGATGTTCCCTAGTGAAAAGGCTCAATGGGAAAGAAGAGTTTGAAGATGAGATGGGAGTTACAGATTATCCTGAGTAGGGACCTTGCTTGCATTTGCAGAGAGGTGGCAGATGGCAAGCCAATGGTTAAGTGTGTGGACCCTGAATAAGGGTGGGTAGAAGTTAGAAAGGGATATGGGGAAAGTCTCAGGGCCTGGCATTCTGGATCATTTGATGGTAAATCCTACCAAGTGAGGGCAGAAGGTTTCAGATCCTGGAAACTGAGAAAATGTCTCACCATTTGGTCAGGTGAGGCTGAAAGGAAAAATCTACTTTGAGGGAGCGGGGATAGTGTTTTTAATGAGAAGCGCAGCTCTGGGGGAAGCATTGCAATTCTCGCTGCCGCCAAGCTCAAGGAAAGTGTTTTTGAGATGGTGGAATGTGAGTCACTGTGGAAACAGACGGAAATTTGTGTTTTAACAATTATATATGTTTAATATCTATTAGAAAAATATAAGTAGCATACCAAACCTATGATTTCATGAAAACTACAATTTAGAAAGAAGCTGAAGTAAAAAAAAAAAAAAAAACACACAGCTAATTTAGAGGAAAACATTAACTGGATAAGAAAAATCATAAAAGCATATGAATGACGTGTGTAAAACACTGTTTTAGAAATATTTGGAAATCAATGTAACACTGGTCTATTTAAGAGTTGCGATATATTTTTCTGTTGTTTAGTCACAAAGTCATGTCCAATTCTTTTTTTCAACCCCATGGACTGTAGCCCACCAGGCTCCTCTATCCAAGCGATTCTGCAGGCAAGAATACTGGAGTGAGTTGCCATTCCCTTCTCCAGGGGATCTTCCAGACCCAGGGATTGAACTCTAGGTTCACGGATCATCTGAGCCACCAGGAAAGCCCATAAATGTAAAGTGCTTTGCACACCTGAAAAATGGTTAAGATCTCAAAAAATGGTTGTTTTGATATTATTATCCCTTTTACCTCTGTCGTTTTTCAAAAAAATACCTTTAATCTTTATCACTCCTCTATAGATATCATACATACTTTGGTTTTGTATGTCATGGTATTGTTATAAAAGATCAAGGCAAAGTAGAGTTTACTCCCAAAGAAACTCCTGACAAAATGCCTCCCTGGGTGATTCAACCATAACCATTCTCTGCTCCTTACACATTTCTAACTTTTGATTCTAATCCCAGAAGATCCCAATAGTCTACCTTCNAAAGTAGAGTTTACTCCCAAAGAAACTCCTGACAAAATGCCTCCCTGGGTGATTCAACCATAACCATTCTCTGCTTCTTACACATTTCTAACTTTTGATTCTAATCCCAGAAGATCCCAATAGTCTACCTTCTTACCTTCTTCTTTTTTTTTTTTTTTTTTTTGTGGAAGCCAAAATTCCAGGAAAGCTTCATGATGATCCTTGAAACTTCCATAAGAGCAGACCGACCTTGTAACTACATGCCATATTCCTTAATTTGTGGGTCATTTGCCTCTTTCAGAAAGACAGTGAAAAGGAGTCTTCTGTTTATCTAGATTCCATGTGCCAACTGTGGGGCCCACATAATACCAGGAGAGGGCCACAAGGAGACATTGCTGACCCAGCATTCTCTAGTGCCAAACTGATCAGGGGAAGCTTTCCAGAGCTGAATCCTAACATTTACTGTTTAAGCTATTAGCCTAAGCCTAACCTAACAAGAACCTAAACTACCAGATAACTAAGGCAAGGCTATCCTACTTTGAAGCAGCCTTTTGCAATCCCTTCAGTGGTTTTATATATACTTTCAATAGTGAAGATATAACTGTCATCACAATCCTGCTGATCACCACTGCCATCATGGTTTGATTCGAATACTGTCTTTGTAACCAGCACAGGTTCTGGTGTGAGTCCCAGCCCTACTGCATACTGGGTGACCTTTAACCAGTTCTTTCTTTGGAGGCAGACGGTGGGGGTGGGCTNCATACCTCAGGATAAAACGAAACTGTCAAATAAATAACCTAACCTGACACCTAAAAAACCTAAGAGAATAAATAAAATAAAACCCAAAGTTAATGGAAACAAATCATAAAGATCAGAGCAGAAGTGGAGATTAAAAACAATAGAAAATATCAGTGAAATTAAGGGTGGATTCTTTGAAAAGAAACAAAACTGATAAATCTTTAGCCAGCTTTATGAAGAAAAAATGAGAGGGGGCCTAAATCAGTAAAATCTGAAATAAAAAAGAAGTTACAACCAACACTCCAGAAATATAAAGAGTTTTAGGAGATTACTATGAATATCAGTACATCAAGAAATGGACAACCTACAAGAAATGGGCAAAATCCTAGAAACAATCTCCCAAGACTAAACCAGGAAGAAATAGAAAATTTGAAAAGATCACTTATCTGTGATAAAATTGAATCAGTGATTAAAAAAAAAAAATCCAACAAATGAAAGTCCAGGACCAAATGGCTTCAAAGATGAAATCTACCAAATATTTAGAAGAGTTAACGCCTATCCTCAAAAATATTCCCAAAAATATTTTGGGGAAAGGAATACTTCTGAACTCATTCTAGAAAGCCATCATCAGCCTAATACTAAAATCAGACAAAAATACCACAGAAAAGAAAATTACATGCCAATGTCACTAACTTAGACAAAAAAACCTTCAATGTAATTTTAGCAAGCCAAATCCAATAATATATTTAAAGGATCATACACCATGATCAAGTGGAATTTACCTCAGGGATAAAAGGGTAGTTCAATATGCATATACCAATGTGATATATCACATTAACAAAACTGAAGAATAAAAATTACACAATCATCTCAATAAATGTAGGAAAAGTTTTGACAAAATTTAACATCTATTTATGGTAAAAACTCTCCACAAAGCAGGTATAGAAGGAATATACTTTAACATAATAAAGGTCATACATAAGCCCACAACTAACACACTCTATAGTGAAAAGCTGAAAGCATTTCCTCTAAGATCAGGAATAAGACAAAGATGTCCACTCTCACCATTTTTACTCAATATATATTGGAAGTCCCAGCCATAATAATCAGACAAGAAAAATAAATAAAAAGAATTCAAATTGGAACAGAAGTAAAGCTGTCACTGTTTGCAGATGACATGATACTATACATAGAAAATCCTCAAAATGACACACACACACAAAAATTACTAGAAGTCAATGAATTCAATAAAGTTGCAGGATATAAAATGAATATACAGAAATATGTTGTATTTCTATACACTAACAATGAGCTATCAGAAAGAGAAACTAAGGAAACAATCCCACTTATCACTGCATCAAAAAGAAGAAAATAGGTATGAATAAATCTAACTAAGGAGGTAAAAGACCTGTACTCAGATAACTATAAGACACTGATGAAAGAAGCTGAAGACAACACAAACAGATGGAAAAATATACTATGTTCATCATTTGGAAGAATTGATAGTTACAATGACTATCATACTATCAAAGGCAATCTAAAGATTCAGTGCAATCTGTACTAAAACACCAGTGGCATTTTTCACAGAGCAAGAAGAAAATAATGCTAAAATTTTTATGGAAACAAAAAAGGCCCCAGTGGTCAAAGCAATCTTGAGAAAGAAGAACAGAGCTGGAGATATCACATTCCCATATATCAGACTGTCCTGCAAAGCCACAGTAATCCAAACAGTATGGTACGGACATAAAAGCTGACAGATAGATTAATGGAGTGGAATACAATAGAGAATCCAGAAATAAACTCATTCACTTATGATCAGTTAGTCTATGACAAAGGCAAGATTATATAATGGGGGAAAGACAGTCTCTTCAATCAGTGGTGCTGTGAATACTGGACAGCCACATGTAAAACAATGAGATTAGAACATTTCCCTAAACCCTCAAACCATATACAAAAATAAACTCAAAACTGATTAAAGGCCTAAATGTAAGACCTGAAATCATAAAACTACTAGAAGAGAACATAGGCAGAACACTATGACATAAATAGTAGCAGTACTTATTTGGATCTGTCTCCTAAGTTGAAAGCAAAACTAAAAAAAAAAATAAAAAAATCAGACCTAGTTATATTTAAAAGATTTTTCACATCAAAGGAAACCAATATCTACTAAATAGGAGAAAATATTTGCAAATGATGACAGATAAGCTATTAAATATTCAAAATATATAAATACAAGTCATACAAATCAAACTAATAACCCAATTTAAAATGGGCCAAAGACCTGAATAGACATTTTTCAAAAGAAGACATACAGATGGCCAAAGGTACATGGAAAGAATGCTCAACCTTGCCAAACATCAGAAACATGCAAATCAAAATCATAAGATATCATTTCACACCTATAAGAATGGTTATCATCAAAAAGACTACAAACAACAAATATTGGCAAAGAGGTAAACAGAACACTTGCACACGGCTGGAGGGGATGTAAATTGGTGCAACCACTACAAAAAACAGTACAGAGATTCCTCAAAGAACTAAAAATAGAATTACTGTATGATCCAGCAATGTCATTCCTGGCTATATAAGTAAACAGAAACACTAATTTAAAAAGATACAGGCAGGGTGGTCCTAAGGTGGTGGAGGAATAGGATGGGGAGACCACTTTCTCTCCCACAAATTCATCCAAAGATCATTTGAACACTAAGCAAATTCCACAAAACAACTTCTGGATGCTGGTGGAGGATCTCAGGCACCCAGAAAGGCATCCCACAGTCTTCCAAAGTAGGTAGGACAAAATATAAAAGGTGTGGAGGGAGGTGGGAGGGGGCTTCGGCATGGGGAGATCGTGTACACCTGTGGCTGATTCATGTCGATGTATGGCAAAACCAATACAGTACTGTAAAATAGAATAAAGTATTAAAAAAAAAAGAAAAAAGATAAAAAGAGAGACAAAAGAGTTAGGGATGGAGACCCAACCTGGGGAGGGAGTCGTGAAGGAGAAGTTTCCAAACACCAGGAAACCCTCTCAACGGCGGGTCTGTGGGGAGTTTTGGACTCTCAGAGGGCAACATAACCAGGAGGAAAAAAAAAAACCCCACCACAGATTACACACCTAACCGCAACTCCCAGAGGAGAAGTAGCCCAGACGCTCCCGTCTGCCACCAGCAAGCGGGGGCTAAACAGGGAGGCATGGGCTGCATTGCTTAGAGTAAGGACCAGGCCTGAATGCCCTGAAGACAATCTGAGGGAGCTAATGTGAGATAGCAACTCAAACTGTGGGAAAGCGAGAGAGAGAGAGAGAGAGAAAAGGCGAGAGAGAGAGAGAGAGAGAGAGAGAGAGAGAGAGAATTTTTCCGGGAAAAGCTTTAACCTAAGGCACTGCCAGGCCCTCTCACAGAACAAAGGACTGAGTGAATACCAGAGGAGAGCTGGCTGGCTGTGGACCAGCCCATTCCCTGCCAGGGGCAGAGAGGCAGGCGGGTGACAGCCAGAGCTGGAAAGCAATGGGCAATCTCGGCCCCAGAGACAGCATCCTCCACCAAAGTGCAGGCAGGCTCCCAGGTGCTAACCAAGTCTTCCTGGGATCCTGGACAGTTGATATCCACCAAGAGGGTCGCAGCTAGAGATCAGCTCCCCAGGGAAGACACACAGCACATCTGAGACGGCGCTCCCACTGCACACCCAGGAAACCAAGCGGCTGGGACCAGGGAGGTGATAAGATGCACCACCCTCCTGGGGAGATTGCACTCGCCAAGCACCTGGTCGCCTGAGCTGCTTGGACTTGGGAAGGGCACAAAACACAGGCCCTACCAAGTCTGTGCCTTTGTGGAGCACCCAGGAAACCTGAACCTGAGCGGCTTAGACTTGGGAAGTGCAAGCAACCCAGGGCCCGCTTTAGACAGTTCCCCTGTAGAGCAACCTGGAGCCTGAGCAGTGTAGACCGGGAAAGCACACAAGCCACGTGTGCAAACCACACGGGGGCAAACCCAGTGTGGCCGAGACACTGCGAGCACTCCCCACACACGCCAGTGATATTTGTTTGCAGTGTTTCTCCCTCCCCACAGCACAACTGAACAAGTTAGCCTAAATAAGTGACCACCTTCACTCTCTTGTGTCAGGGCAGAAATTAAACACTGAAGAGACTTGCAAACAGAGGAAGCCAAAATAAACAAAGAGGGAACTGCTTTGGAAGTGACAGGTGCAACAGATTAAAACCCTGTAGTTAGCACCAGCTACACTGGAAGGGGCCTATAGACCTTGAGAAGAAGTATAAGCTGGAACAAGGAACTATCTGAAACTGAACTGACCCCACACTGTCCTCAACAGCTCCAGAGAAATTCCTAGATATATTTTACTATTATCATTTTTTTAATTTTTAAAGTTTTTATTAAGTTAATTAACCCTTTAATTCTCATTTTATAATCTTGCAAAAAAAAGACCCTATTTTTAAACCAAATTTAATATATATTTTTTATAATTTTTGTGATTTTGTGAGTCTAACCTCTATTCTAGATTTTTAATCTTTGCTTTTTGGTATTTGTTATCAACTTTATACCCCTAAGAATCCAATCTTCAGTACCCATTTTTATTTAGGAGTGTGATGACTGGCTTGATTGCCCTCTCTGCCTTTTGACTTTCCTTTTTCTCCCCCAGGTCACTTCTATCTCCTTCCTGTTCTCTTCTCTACCCAACTCTGTGAATCTCTGTGTGTGTCCCAGGCTATGGAGAACACTGAGGGCATTAACTGCTGGCTAGATCTGCCTCTCTCCTTTTGATCTCCCCCTCTTCTCCTCCTGGTCACCTCTATCTCCTTCCTCCCTCTTCTCTTCTCTGTGTAACTCTGTGAACCTCTCTGGGTGTTCCAGACTGTGAAGAGCACATAGGGAATTGATTACTGGCTAGATTGCTCTCTCCCCTTTTGATTCCCCCTCTTCTCCTGATCACCTCTATCTCCCTCCTCCCTCTTCTCTTCTCCATGTAACTCTGCGAATCTCTCTAGGTGTCCCTCACTGTGGAGAATCTTTTCTCCATTAACCTAGATGTTTTATCATCAGTGTGGTATGGATGGAGAAGGCTTTAGCTACTGTAAGAATAAAACGGAAAATCAGATGCAGGAGGCTTAAATCCAAAACTTGAGAACACCAGAAAACTCTTGACTCCAGGGAGCATTAATCAACAAGAGCTCATCCAAAAGCCCCTATACCTACACTGAAACCAAGTTCCAACCAACAGTCAACAAGTTTCAGAGCAAGACATACCAAGTTCATTCTCCAACAACGCAGGAACACAACTCTAAGCATTAAAATAGAGGCAGCCAAAAGTCACACCAAACCCATAGACACCTCAAAACTCACTACTGGACACTTCATTGCATTCCAGAGAGAAGAGATCCAGCTCCACCCACCAGAACACCAATGCAAGCATCCCTAACCAGGAACCTTAACAAGTCACTTGTCCAACCTCATCCACGGGGAGGAACCTCCACAATAAAGAGGAACCACAAACTTCCAGCATACAAAAAGGCCACCCCAAACACGGCAGTCTAAACAAGATGAAAAGGCAGAGAAATATTCAGCAGGAACATGATAAATGCCCACCAAACCAAACAAAAGAGGAGGAGATATGGAGTCTACCTGAAAAACAATTCAGAATAATGACAATAAAAATGATCAAAAATCTTGAAAACAAAATGGATTTACAGATAAATAGTCTGGAGACAAAGATTGAGAAGATGCAAGAAATGTTTAACAAATACGTAGAAGAAATAAAAAAGAGTCAATCAATAATGAATAATGCAATAACTGAGATCAAAAACACTCTGGAGGGAACCAACAGTAGAATAACTGAGGCAAAAGATAGGATAAGTGAGGTGGAAGATAGAATGGTGGAAATAAATGAAGCAGAGAAGAAAAAAAGAATTAAAAGAAATGAGGAAAATCTCAGAGACTTCTGGGACAATGTCAAATGCCTCAACATTCAAATCATAGGAGTCCCAGAAGAAGACAAAAATAAAAGGCCATGAGAAAATACCTGAGGAGATAATAGTTGAAAACTTCCCTAAAATGGGGAAGGAAATAGCCACCCAAGTTCAAGAAACCCAGAGAGTCCCAAACAGGATAAACCCAATGCAAAACACCCCAAGACACATATCAAATTAATGAAGCTCAAACACAAAGAACAAATATTAAAAGCAGCAGGGAAAAAACAACAAATAACACACAAGGGGATTCCCATAAGGATAATGGCTGATCTTTCAAGAGAAACTCTTCAGGCCAGAAAGGAATGCCAGGACATAAAGAGATGAAAGAGAAAAACCTGCATCCNGATCTTTCAATAGAAACTCTTCAGGCCAGGAGGGAATGGCAAGACATACTTAAAGTGATGAAAGATAATAACCTACAGCCCAGATTACTGTACCCAGCAAGGATCTCATTCAAATATGAAGGAGAAATCAAAAGCTTTAGAGACAATGCTGAGAGAATTCAGCACCACCATACCAGCTCTTCAACAAATACTAAAGAATCTATTCTCTAGACAGGAAACACAGAAAAGGTGCATAAACTTGAACCCAAAACAACAAAGGAAATGGCAACAGGATCATACTTATCAATAAATACCTTAAGTGTAAATGGGTTGAATGCCCCAACCAAAATACAAAGGCTGGCTGAATAGATACAAAAACAAGACCCCTATATATGCTTTCTACAAGAGACCCACCACAAAACAAGGGACACATACAGACTGAAAGTGAAGGGTTGGAAAAAGATTTTATGCGAAGGAGACCAAAAGGAAGCAGGATTAGCAATACTCATATCAGGTAAAATAGACTTTGAAATAAAGGCTGTGGAAAGAGACAAAGAAGGACACTACATTATGATCAAAGGATCAATCCAAGAAGAAGATATAACATTTATAAACACATGCACACCCAACATAGGAGCACCGCAATATGTAAGGCAAATGCTAACAAGCATGAAAGGGGAAATTAACAGTAACAAAATAATAGTGGGAGACTTTAATACCCTACTCACACCTATGGATAGATCAACTAAACAGAAAATTAACAAGGAAACACAAACTTCAAATGATACAATGGACCAGTTCAGTTCAGTCACTCAGTCATGTCCAACTTTTTGCGACCCCATGAATCACAGCACTCCAGGCCTCCCTGTCCATCACCAACTCCCGGAGTTCACTCAGATTCATGTCCATCGAGTCAGTGATGCCATCCAGCCATCTCATCCTCTGTTGTCCCCTTCTCCTCCTGCCCTCAATCCCTCCCAGCATCAGAGTCTTTTCCAGTGAGTCAACTCTTCGCATGAGGTGGCCAAAGTACTGGAGTTTCAGTATCAGCATCATTCCTTCCAAAGAAATCCCAGAGCTGATCTCCTTCAGAATGGACTGGTTGGATCTCCTTGCAGTCCAAGGGACTCTCAAGAGTCTTCTCCAACACCACAGTTCAAAAGCATCAATTCTTCAGCACTCAACCTTATATCCCCTCTCTTTTGAACTTCCCTTCCACCTCCCTCCCCATCCCACCCCTCTCGTTGATACAGAGCCCTTGTTTGAGTTTCCTGAGCCATACAGCAAATTCCTGTTAGCTACCTATTCTACATATGGTAATGTAAGTTTCCATGTTACTCTTTCCATACATCTCACCCTCTCCTCTCCTCATGTTCATAAGTTTATTCTCTATATCTGTTTCTCTATTGTTGCCCTGTAAATAAATTCTTCAGTACCATTTTTTTAGCTTCTGTATATATGTGTTGGAATACTGCATTTATCTTTCTCTTTCTGACTCACTTCACTTTGAATAATAGGATAGACCTATTTGATATCTATAGGATTTTTCACCCCAAAACAATGAATTTCACCTTTTTCTCAAGTGTACATGGAACCTTCTCCAGGATAAATCACATCCTGGGCCATAAATCTAGCCTTGGTAAATTCAAAAAAGTTTGAAATCATTCAAGCATCTTTTCTGATCACAATGCAGTAAGATTAGATGTCAACTACAGAAGAAAAAAAAACTATTAAAAATACAAATGTATGGAGGCTAAACAACACACTTCTGAATAACCAACAAATCACAGAAGAAATCAAAAAAGAAATCACAATATGCATATAAATGAATGAAAATGGAAACACAACAACCCAAAACCTATGGGATTTAGTAAAAGCAGTGCTAAGGGAAAGGTTCTTAGCAATATAAGCTTACCTCAAGAAACAAGAGAAAAATCAAATAAATAACCTAACTCTACACCTAAAGCAACTAGAAAAAGAAGAATGAAAAGCCCCAGGGTTAGTAGAAGGAAACAAATAATAAAAATTAGGGCGGAAATAAGTGCAAAAGAAACAAAGGAGACCATGCAAAACATCAATAAAACCAAAAGCTGGTTCTTTGAGAAGATAAATAAAATAGACAAACCATTAGCCAGACTCATCAAGGAAAAAAGGGAGAAGAATCAAATCAACAAAATTGAAATGAAAATGGAGAAATCACAACAGACAAAGGATACAAAGGAAATACAAAGGATCCTAAGAGACTACTATCAGCAACTATATGCCAATAAAATGGACAACTTGGAAGAAATGAACAAATTCTTAGAAAAGTATAACTTTCCAAAATTGAACCAGGAAGAAATAGAAAATCTTTGTTAACCCACCTGTTAAGGTTAATCTCTATTGACCCATCACAAGCACAGAAATTGAAACTGTAGTCAGAAATCTTCCAGCAAACAAAAGCCCAGGATCAGACAGCTTCACAGCTGAATTCTACCAAAAATTTAGAGAAGAGTTAACACCTATCCTACTCAAACTCTCCCAAAAAATTGCAGAGGAAGGTAAACTTCCAAACTCATTCTATGAAGTCATCACCCTAATGCCAAAACCACACAAAGATGCCACAAAAAAAAGAAAACTACAGGCCAATATGACTCATGAACATAGATGCAAAAATCCTTAAAAAAATTCTAGCAAATAGAATCCAACATATTAAAAAGATCATACATTATGACCAAGTGGGCTTTATCCCAGGGATGCAAGGATTCTTTAATTTCCCCAAAATCTATCAATGTGATACACCACATTAACAAATTGAAAGATAAAAACCATATGATTATCTCAGTAGATGCAGAGAAAGCCTTTGACAACATTCAATGTCCATTTANGAATAACCAACAAATCACAGAAGAAATCAAAAAAGAAATCACAATATGCATAGAAATGAATGAAAATGGAAACACAACAACCCAAAACCTATGGGATTTAGTAAAAGCAGTGCTAAGGGAAAGGTTCTTAGCAATATAAGCTTACCTCAAGAAACAAGAGAAAAATCAAATAAATAACCTAACTCTACACCTAAAGCAACTAGAAAAAGAAGAATGAAAAGCCCCAGGGTTAGTAGAAGGAAACAAATAATAAAAATTAGGGCGGAAATAAGTGCAAAAGAAACAAAGGAGACCATGCAAAACATCAATAAAACCAAAAGCTGGTTCTTTGAGAAGATAAATAAAATAGACAAACCATTAGCCAGACTCATCAAGGAAAAAAGGGAGAAGAATCAAATCAACAAAATTGAAATGAAAATGGAGAAATCACAACAGACAAAGGATACAAAGGAAATACAAAGGATCCTAAGAGACTACTATCAGCAACTATATGCCAATAAAATGGACAACTTGGAAGAAATGAACAAATTCTTAGAAAAGTATAACTTTCCAAAATTGAACCAGGAAGAAATAGAAAATCTTTGTTAACCCACCTGTTAAGGTTAATCTCTATTGACCCATCACAAGCACAGAAATTGAAACTGTAGTCAGAAATCTTCCAGCAAACAAAAGCCCAGGATCAGACAGCTTCACAGCTGAATTCTACCAAAAATTTAGAGAAGAGTTAACACCTATCCTACTCAAACTCTCCCAAAAAATTGCAGAGGAAGGTAAACTTCCAAACTCATTCTATGAAGTCATCACCCTAATGCCAAAACCACACAAAGATGCCACAAAAAAGGAAAACTACAGGCCAATATGACTCATGAACATAGATGCAAAAATCCTTAAAAATATTCTAGCAAATAGAATCCAACATATTAAAAAGATCATACATCATGACCAAGTGGGCTTTATCCCAGGGATGCAAGGATTCTTTAATTTCCCCAAAATCAATCAATGTGATACACCACATTAACAAATTGAAAGATAAAAACCATATGATTATCTCAGTAGATGCAGAGAAAGCCTTTGACAACATTCAATGTCCATTTATGATAAAAACCCTCCAGAAAGCAGGAATAGAAGGAACATACCTCAACATAACATAAAAGCCATATATGATAAANTCGCAGCCATTCTGACCAGTGTGAGATGCTACCTCATTGTGGTTTTGATTTGATAATGAGTGATGTTGAGCATCTTTTCATGTGTTCATTAGCCATCTGTATGTCATCTTTAGAGAAATTTCTGTTCAGTTCTTTAGCCCATTTTTTTGATTGGGTCATTTTTCTGGAATTGAGCTACAGGAGCTGCTTGTATATTTTTGAGCTTAATTATTTGTCAGTTGGTTCATTTGCTATTATTTTCTCCCATTCTGAAGGCTATTCATCATGCTTATNTTAGCCCATTTTTTTGATTGGGTCATTTTTCTGGAATTGAGCTACAGGAGCTGCTTGTATATTTTTGAGATTAATTATTTGTCAGTTGGTTCATTTGCTATTATTTTCTCCCATTCTGAAGGCTATTCATCATGCTTATAGTTTCCTTCATTGTGCAAAAGCTTTTAAGTTTAATTAGGCTCCATTTGTTTATTTTTGCTTTTATTTCCATTACTCTGGGAGGTGGGTCATAGAGGATCCTGCTGTGATTTATGTCAGAGAACTGGAAATAGAACTGCCATACGACCCAACAATCCCATTGCTGGGCATATACACCAAGGAAATCAGAACTGAAAGAGACATGTGTACCCCAATCTTCATCGCAGTACTGTTTATAATAGCCAGGACATGGAAGCAACCTAGATGTCCATCAGCAGACGAATGGATAAGAAAGCTGTGGTATATATACACAATGGAATATTACTCAGCCATTAAAGAATGCATTTGAATCAGTTCTAATGAGGTGGGTGAAACTGGAGCCTATTATACAGAGCAAAGTCAGAAAGAAAAACACCAATACAAAGTATTGGTGCAATACAAGTATATTGATGCACATATATGGAATTTAGAAAGATGGTAAAGATGACCCTATATGCGAAACAGCAAAAGAGACACAGATGTAAAGAACAGTCTTTTGGAATCTGTGGGAGAAGGCGAGGGTGGGATGATTTGAGAAAATAGTACTGAAACATGTATATTACCATATGTGAAATAGGTCGCCAGTCCAGGTTTGATGCATGAGACAGGACGCTCAGGGCTGGTGCACTGGGATGACCCTGAAGGATGGGATGGGAAGGGAGGTGGGAGGGGAGTTCAGGACAGGGAACACATGTACACCCATGGCTGATTCATGTCAATGTATGGCAAAAACCACTACAATATTGCAATTAGCCTCCAACTAAAATAAATTAATTTTTAAAAAGATACATGCACTCCAATGTTCATAGCACCATTATTCATAACAGCCAAGATAAGGAAGGAACCTAGGTAGTACCCATTAACAGATGAATAGATAAAGAATCTGTGATATACACACACACATATACAAACAATGGAAGATTACTCAGCCATAAAATAAGAATGGAAGTTTGCTATTTGTGACAACATGGATGGATCTGGGAAGATTATGCTCAGTGAAATAAGTCAGGCAGAGAAAGACAAATATTGTATGTTATCACTTTTATGTGGAATCCAAAAAATAAAACAAATTAATGTATATTTTTTAAAAAAAACCCAGATACATGAAACAGACTAGTGGTTACCAGTGGGGATGGGGAATGGTGGGAAGAATAGAAATGATTAAGAGGTATATGCTACTATGTATAAAATAAATAAACTCCAAGGATATATTGTACAGCACAAAGAATATAGCCAATATCTTATAATAACTTTAAATGGAATATAATCCATAACATTTTGAATTACTACATTGTACAAGTAAAATATTATAAAACCAACCGTATCTCAATTTAAAGAAATGAAAAGGGAGACATAATACAAATATAGGAACAATTTTTTAATTTAGCAGAAATGGAAAATTCTGTTTAAAATGTACACTACCAAAAGATGTTTAAGAAATTTTTTAAAATTCAGTAACTGTTATAAAAAAAAAATCCCCACCCTTTCCTATGTAAATACTATCTCCATTTTACAAATAATGAAACTAGGTGCCAGAGACATTAAGTAACATGTTCAAGTTTCCATGGCCAATCAAACAAAACTATTGTGTTTAATCACTATACTCTACCCCTACCTGATACATACTAGACGGCATCACAGGAGTAAAAGATGCTGGTCCCTCATAGGATGCTTAGAATCTTTATAACACCATTTCCAAAAATACAGGAACTGGATTCATAGCACAAAAACAGACAAANATACTCTACCCCTACCTGATACATGCTAGACGGCATCACAGGAGTAAAAGATGCTGGTCCCTCATAGGATGCTTAGAATCTTTATAACACCATTTCCAAAAATATAGGAACTGGATTCATAGCACAAAAACAGACAAAAAGCCATAGGTATCCAAAGCTATATTATCCAATTATCCCTTGATTTTTCTCTTTCCACTTGGAATATTTTTTTCCCTTTTGTTTTTGCTGCTCCTTAGCATTTCTACATGATATACCAGAGATGAAATTTAGTTCTGTTTCTTGTACAAAGAGCTAGGTGGAAAAGAAGGGAGACTGCCCAGGATGAAATGTATCTTGTTAAGCAAAAGAGATTAAGTCATCATAATCATGTTAGAATAGGTAACTAGATACAACTTCATATTAAAGCAATCCTTCTGGAAGTCCTTGCCACTGGACAGGTTAATGGAACTGACATGGAGCAAGTTTCTCTTGCTTTATCAGTGAAAACTATAGTATATAAGATAGACCTCATTTTTTTTTACTGCCTTGTATTTTTTTAAACAGTGTTATTGAAGTATAACTGAAATACAAACTACACCTATTAAAGTGCAAATTTTTATTTGTTTTGATATACATAAACACCTGTGGAACCATTAGCACAGTCAAGACTAATGAACATATCCATCACTATCAAAAGTTTCTTACTGCTCCACTGCTAGTCCCTCCTTCATACTCCCCTAGCCTCCAAACACCCACTGATCTGCTTTCAGACACTATGGCTTTGTTTGTAGCTATTGGAATTCTATACACATAGAATACGCATACTGTATATATTATTTGGGGGTGGGGGCTTGGAGGTTTATTCATGTTGCTGCATGTATCAACAGTTTATTCCTTTTTGTTGCAGAGTAGTGCTCCAGGCTTGCTGTACCATAATTTATCCATTCCTCTTTTGATGGACATTGTGATCGTCTCAGTTTTTGGCTACTACAAATAAAACTGCTATGAACATTTATGTATAAGTGGACAGATGTTCTCATTAAGAATGTCCACTCATTTCAGAATGGACATATTCTCTCATGCCTCTTGGATAAATACCTAAGAGTAGAAGAGCTAAATCATTTGATAGGCGTCTACTTAGTTTTTAAGCTGCTTTTCAAAGTGGTTGTGTAGTTTTCCATTCTCATCATCAGAGCATGAGAGTTTCGATTATTCTGAATCCCTGCCTGTACTCATACAATCAAACCTCTTAGGTTTTGTTGTTATTGTTTAAGTCGCTCAGTCATATCTGATTCTA
Organism: Raphicerus campestris; assembly: GCA_006410735.1. Classification (NCBI taxonomy): domain Eukaryota; kingdom Metazoa; phylum Chordata; class Mammalia; order Artiodactyla; family Bovidae; genus Raphicerus; species Raphicerus campestris. Next base: position 141,627 of record SJYW01055109.1, read on the forward strand.
TTGTGACCCCATGGACTATAGTCTGGCAGACTTGTCATTCTAACCGGTGTGAGACTAGTAATGATGAACATTATTTCATGTACTTACTTGCCTTATATATTAAGTGCATCTGTTTCAAATCTGTGCAAATCTTTTGCTGTTTTTCATCTGATTGTGTTTTCTTACTATTGAGTCTTGACAATGATTTATATATTCTGGTTACAAGTCTTTATTAGATGTAAGACTCCATGAAGATGCCCACCCAATCTCAATCCCCAGAACCTATAAACATATTACCTTCTATGGGAAAAAGGACTTTGCTGATGTGATTAACCTTAAGGACCTTGAGATGGGGAGCTTACCCTGGATTATCTGGGAGACCACCAGGCACTGTTTCCTCTAATCTTTTCAGCTGATTCTTTTCCCAGATTTGATTGGTTTCCTCCCATGCATTCATGCCATCTCTGGGATTTTTCTCTGTTCTCTGGTTCTCTGTCTTCTGAACATCTTGATCTATCTGGACTCTCAGCTCCATCTCCTCAACACAGTTTGCCAGGCTCCACATAGGTTTGCCCTTCCTGACCCACAACCTGGAATTTCTAACAAATCAGTAAATGGAGGCAAGTGCAAGGCCCACCTTTTTATTTTCTGGGTCTCAAGGATCATCTCCAGTGAAAAATCATGGTTTCATATATTTTGTACGGTTTTTTGGTTGTTCAAGTGGAAGGGAAACATGATTTCTTTTTCTCCATTTTGGCCAACAGCAGAAACCCAGTTTCAAGTGTCTTAAAGGCACAATGTTATGGCAAGACTGCAGGCTACTTCACCAAAGCGTGTATATTACCTTATTATTCCATAGCAACAAAGAGGCACCTAAAATAAGTATGTAAACCCCAGCAATTATATCTTATTAATTCTTGCATACTGAGACATATATCATAGTTTCTGGCCTAGAGCACATAGTAACTGCTTGATAAATATTTTTTAAATTACCATGAACAAAATAAAGTGAAAAGATATCGCAGGAACATCAGATTCAGATGTTGCCTCCCCAACTTCCAAACTTTCTCACTTTGTATATTGCTTGACTGTTAGTTTTTCTTACAGAACCAGGCTTTCTCCATACATCAGAGAAGATTTTTCCAAGCAGCTATACTTGCACATTCTACCAGCTATGTTACTCTAGAGACAGGATCCCTTTTCCTCCAGTTCCAAATGGAAAAATCCTCAGGAAGAACCATAAGCAGCCCAAATGATCATATGCCCACCCATTTGCCAAGGGAGATCAGGATACTGTGTTTACTGTTTAATAAGGCACTTTCCCTTTAAAAGGGCTTCCCTGATAGCTCAGTTGGTAAAGAATCCACCTGCGATGCAGGAGGCCCCGGTTCAATTCCTGGATCTGGAAGATCCACTGGAGAAAGGATAGGCTACACACTCCAATATTCTTGGGCTTCCCTTGTGGCTCAGCTGGTAATCCAGCTGCAATGCAAAGACCTGGCTGTGATCCCTGGGTTGGGAAGATACCCTGGAGAAAGGAAAGGCTACCCACTCCAGTATCATGGCCTGGAGAATTCTATGGAATGTATAGTCCATGGGGTCATAAAGAGTTGGACACGACTGAGTGACTTTCACTTTCACTTTTCCCATTAAAATGTCATTTGGAGAAATGTTATCCAAGTAGAAAAAAGACAATCAATGTAAGTATCTTATCATTCACAGACAGGCAGTATTAAACTTTTAGAACATTTCTTTCCTTTTCTGTGGGTAATTTCCTTTGGGCAGCGGGTAGCAGGGTCACCATGTTATTTAGCCTGGCATTTCAGTTCCTGCTTGTGAATGTTTGGTTTCATTCTTTCCGAGGGCAAGTCGGATGGAATTAGAGACCAATTAGACCCTATAATTTACACCGTAAGTCTATGTTTTAGTTGAACACTAGGAAATAAGGAAAGAGAAGAGGAACAATTCTAACCTCTTCACTTATATTGAGAAATGCTGTATCTTTAAGAAACTCACAAACCATGTTGTTCCCATTGCCAGGCTTGACTCACCTGCATTAAGAAGCACCTGTATACCTTCAGGGGAGTCTCTTTGAACACCTGTATAAAGATTTGCCTTTAGATATTCCAAAGCACTGTGTCAAAGTTATATTAAAAAGGAGAGTCTTGGCAAATCAGCTCCAGCAATTCTCAAATGGCATACGCCTTATGACAGATTTTTAATTTTTTTTATTTTACCGACAGATTTTAAGACAAACTCCCCATTTTATCTGGATGAGCCATGCATCAGTGTTTACTGAATATCTACTTTGGGCATAATACTATACATGTTGCTTTGGGGATCATAAAAGAAGTGGATACATGATTCTCACTCTAAAAAACAAGCCACCCATTTGGTTGGGGAGGCAGGTAAAATAAGTTTATCCTCTTTATTGTGAGTGTACTCTTGGAAGATGTTTTAGGATTTTAGAACCATGCATCCCAATTTGACAAACATTCCGTTCAACAATCTTGTATTTTATTGCCCAACACCACGTTACTCACTGTACTTTTCACTGGTCCCTACAGTTAAAGTTATGGTTTTTCCAGTAGTCATGTATAGATGTGAGAGTCAGCCATGAAGGCTGAGCACTGAAGAATTGATGCATTCAAACTGTGGTAATGGAGAAAACTCAAGAGTCACTTGGACTGCAAGGAGATCAAACCAGTCAATCCCAAAGGAAATCAACCCTGAATTTTCACTGGAAGGACTGATGCTGAAGCTGAAGCTCCAGTACTTTAGCTACATCATGTGAAGAGCTGACTCATCGAAAAACACCCTGATGCTGGGAAAGAGTAAGGGCAGGAGGAGAAGGGGATGACCCTGGATAAGATGATTGGATGGCATCTCAACTCAATGGAAATGAGTTTGAGCAACTCTGGGAGATAGTGAAGGACAGGGAAGCCTGGCGTGCTGCAGTTTATACGGTCACAAACAGTCAAAAATGACTTAGCAACTGAACGACAAAATATGAAATGGTACATTGTCTCTCCCCACCAAGGCTCTCCCTAGAGCATTAAGTGCCTCTTAACAGAGGAGATGGAAATCTCATCCAAATCCCTTCTGAGGAGCTTTACAAAAATGTGCCTTCCTCTGACTGACCAATTAGAAAAAGGTGTCCCTCCGGTTGGACTAAATAGGAAAATGTGTCCCTTCCCCTAAAGCCCTGGACTGAGCAGAGGGGACGGTGAATTTGGACACTATTTGTTCTCCAGCCATACAATCTATAGGTGGAAACCACAGTTCCTTATTCTCTGCTCCTTACATTTTAAAATAATAAGCATTTCTAATTCTTTGAGCCAGGTAAACAAGAGCTGTGGGCTTCCCTGGTGGCTCAGTCATAAAGAACCCATCTGCCAATGCAGGAGATGTGTGTTCCATCCCTGGGTCAGGAAGATCCNCTAGTCGGGAGTTGGAGGTAGCCTCAGGATCTATTACTAGGTAATGAAATGTACACCAAGGAATACCATGAAGTGGTTAGAAGAATAACTTAAATGTCCACATAGCAGCATAAATGGGCCTAAACCACAAACTAATGTGAAAGGCAAAGTGTTAGTCACTTAGTTGTATCTAACTCTTTGCAACCTCATGGACTATAGCCTGCCAGGCTCCTCTATCCATGGAACTCTCCAGGCAAGAATACTGGAGTGAGTAGCCATTCCCTTCTCCAGGATCGAATTCAGGTCTGCAGCATTGCAGGCAGATTCTTTACCATCTGAGCCACAAGGGAAGCCCAAATCACATGCTATTTCACGGAATTTCATGAAAAAAATGAAAAGCAGGAGCATACATCATCAAAAAGTCTATGAATAATAAATACTGGAGAGGGTGTAGAGAAAAAGGAACCCTTTACACTGTTGCTTGGAATGTAAATCAGTATAGCCACTAGAGAGAACAGTATGTAGGTTCCTTAAAAGGCCAAAATAGAGCAACCATATGATCCTGCAATTGCACTCCTAAGCATGTATCCAGAAAAAAACATAATTCACAAAGTCACAGGATAAAAAAATCAATACACAGAATTCACTTGCATTTCTATATGTTAACAGTGAAAACTCAGAAAGAAGTTAAGGAATCAATGCCATTCACCATTGCAACAAAAATAATAAATATCTAGGAATAAACCTACTTAAGGAGACAAAAGAACTGTATCAGAAAATTATAAGACACTGATGAAAGAGATCAAAGATGACATAAACATATGGAGAGATATTCCATGTTCCTGGGTAGGTAGAATCAATATTGTGAAAATGACTATACTACCAAACACATGGGGCTTCCCTGGTGTCTCAGAGGTTAAAGCGCCTGCCTTCGATGCAGGAGACCCGGGTTCGATCCCTGGGTGGGGAAGATCCCCTGGAGAAGGAAATGGCAATCCACTCCAGTATTCTTGCCTGGAGAATCCCATGGACAGAGAAGCCTAGTAGGTTACAGTCCACGGGGTTGCAAAGAGTCAGACACGACTGAGCAACTTCACCTCACCTCACCAAACACAATCTACAGATTCAGTGTGATCCTTATCAAATTACCAACAGCATTTTTCATAGAACTAGAACAAAAAATTTCACAATTCATATGGAAACACAAAAGACCCCAAATAGCCAAAGCAGTCCTGAGAAAGAAGAATGGAGCTGGAGAAATCAACCTTCCTGACTTCAGATTAT
>SJYW01055109.1:158942-191586 GCA_006410735.1 Raphicerus campestris
ACACATATATATGGAATTTAGAAAGATAGTAATGATGACCCTGTATGTGAGACAACAAAAGAGACAAAGAGATATAGAACAGACTTTTGGCCTCTGAGTCAGAGGGAGAGGGTGGGATGATTTGGGAGAATGGCACTGAAACATGTATACTATCATGTAAGAAACGAAGCGCCAGTCTACGTTCAATACAGGATACAGGATGCTTGGGGCTGGTGTACGAGATGATCTGGGGAGATGGTGTGGGGTGGGAGGTAGGAGGGGGCTTCGGCATTGGGAGATCGTGTACACCTGTGGCTGATTCATGTCAATGTATGGCAAAACCAATATAGTATTGTAAAGTAGAATCAAGTATTTAAAAAAAATTAAACTTGGAAAATATTTGTAACAAATTTTTAATGATCTTTGAGCTTTTAAATCACTTTATAGTATATAAAATTAATGAATTTGAAATATAATGAGGTCAGTTCCTTTTCTGCTGCTTTGTGGGTTTCAAGAAATCATGGCTGGTGATTTTCACAAAGGATCTTCCAAAATGAAACCTACAGAGTCCCATCTATCTTAAGCCTGCCAAAAAGCTTTCCATTTTTAATTTCTCTGTAAATAAGTCAATGTCCTTTCCATTAAAAAAAAAAAAAGTTTAACTATTTTAAGCAGGAAATTTGTTTCTTATCAAGGCCTAATCAAAGCTGAAGTTCTCTTCTATTAGAAATATACTCACTAATGGGTACCTAGTCACTTCAGTTGTATCTAACTCTGTGTGACCCCATGGGCTGTAGCCCACCAGGCTCCTCTGTCCATGGGATTCTCCAGGCAAGAATACTGAGTGGGTTGCCAGGCCCTCCTCCAAAGGAATCTTCCCAACCCAGGGATCGAACCCAGGTCTGTTATGTCTCCTGCACTGGCAGGTGGTTTCTTTACCACTAGAGCCACCTGGGAAGCCCATAATCACTAATATATTTATACAACTTTAAATGAACCACGCAGTTTTCACCTTTTTCACTTGGAATCCATTTCATGACCATGAAGACACACTATTCAGGTCTTCTGGTGCAGAAATCACAATTGGCTGACAGCCCCAACTGCTGTTCCATCGGTTCCACCACTGCATTCACCAGCCAGGGAGCAAACATGGCAGGGGTGCTCAGGGCACCAGGGCTTCCTATCCTGGGAAAGGCAGGACTCCTCCAATTGCTGTGAAAGGCAGGACTCCTCCAGTTGCTGACTGTGGCCTGACGATGCCCCATCAGCCAGGACAAACTGCACTACAGTCAAAGGCTCTTCTTCTCTTCCCTCCCCTCCATTTCCTTCCTACCCTCTCTCCTTCCACAGACGCCAAACCCACAGCATGGTCTGAAGCCTCTCCCTGCCTTCTCCTTCTCCCTCCCCTATAAATCTTATGTACATTTCATCTTAGCATCTGCTTCCTAGTGGACCTGAACTAAGGCAAGTGTCATGAGAATGGTCCAAATAAGAGGCAGGAAGGTGAAGGTTTGAGGGGCTGATTTACCTACCGCCCAGCACGGCAATCCACTCCAGTATTCTTGCCTAGAGAATCCTCATGGATAGAGGAGTCTATCAGGCTACAGATCATGGGGTCACACAGAGTCAGACACAACTGAAATGACTTAGCATGCACCCACAGCAGGCAACGAGCGTAACATCCCAAATGATAAAGGAGGCACCCTGCCACCCAAGGTGGCAGCTCAGTTGTTAAAGATTTTAGTGACGATGACCTGGGGAAATGTTCTGAGCAAGAAAAACAAACGTGCAGGGCAGTGAATCAGCCAAACATGGAATGTGACAGAGCACAGCATACACGCCAGAGGCCCTGTTCACCGGGCAGGATGAGAGGGGGCCCACAGCCATGGGGCTCAGTGGTCTGTAAGGTGCCATCATTCAGACGGAGCCAGCCTCCTGGAACAGTGGAATAACCTTTCTAGGTTATTCAGTGCCAGCTCTAAGACTTTCTTCTGGAAGGGTTAGGTACTGCTCTCCAGGAGATATCAACGTACTTAATCAAGGAGCCTGCTATGTCCCCAGGAGGAAGAAGACATGGTCCTAGAAACCAAGGGGTGGAAGCATAATGACCCCACTTACCATGCTTCCCATTACCCAACTGAAAATCATCTGTTATTTTATTCAACAAGGAAGCTCTGGACAATTACAACCTGCTGTTGAACAACAGCCACTGTCAGGCCTAAGACGACACTCCTGTTGTGGAGATAAGGACCGAGGGATGTGAATGTAACTTATGTCCCTTATGGTAATATATCTGCATGTACGTAACGTAAGCCTCATTCCTTTCATAGGAGTCATGTTTTGCACAGCGATATCTTTCCAGCTTGCCCCAAATATGGCCTATTCTAGACACAGGCTGTCATGGGCTGAACTGCGGCCCCTCCAAAATTCACACATTGAAGTCCCAAATCCTCAGTACCTCTGAATGGGGCTGCATTTGGAAACAGGGCCTTTAGAAAGGTGGGTAAGTTAAAATGAGGCTGTTAGAGTGGGTCCTAATCTCACTGACTTTATAAGAAGAGGCAATTAGGATACAGATGCACAGAGGGAGGATTGGGTGAGGACAAAGGAGAAGACGCCATCTACAAGGCAAGAGGAGCGGCCTCATCAGAAACCAACCTTGCCATCACCTTAATCTTAGACTCCAATACTGAGAGAAAGTAATTTCTGTTCTTCAAGCTACCTAGTCTGTGGGACTTTGTTATGGCACCCTTCCCATCACTTCATGGCAAATAGATGGGGAAACAGTGGAAACAGTGTTAGACTTTATTTTTTCGGNTTTTCCTTTTTGAGAAATTATTACACAATATATTGATACAGTAAATTATGTCATTTTAATTGCAATTTGTACATACATTTGGAACATTAAAAATGCCTGATCTGGACATATATGAAGGGTATTTTCTTTTGTCATCTATAAATTTATACATTCAACAATAGAAGTAAAACTCAAACTTACTAGAATGTGAAAGTGATAAAGATAATTTATTAAATCAATAGGAATTATTTTGACACAAAGCAAATTATAACCAAAAACTTTTCAGATCACACCAAAAACCATATGCATTGAGAAACAGATCCATTTGCATGTCTCCTTTGGAAAACTGTCTATTCAGCTTCTCTGCCCATTTTTAAATATGGTTGTTGGGGTGGGGGTTGTTGTTGAGTTGAATGAGTTCTTTATATATTTTGGATATTCACCCTTTATCAGATATTTTGCCAAAGAAGACATACAGATAGCCAACAGGCACATGAAAAGACATTCAACATCACTAATTATTAGGGAAATGCAAATTGAAACCACAATGAGATGTCACCTCATGCCTATTAGAATGGCTGTTATCAAAAAAGCAAGAAATACTAAGTGATGGCAAGGATATGGAGAACAGAGAATCTTCATACACTGTTGGTGGGAATGTAACTTGGTACAGCTACCACGAAAAACAGTATGAAGATTTCTCAAAAAATTAAGAAGAGAACTATTATATGATCTGGCTATCCCATTTACAGGTATTTGTTCCAAAGAACACAAAAACACTAATTCAAAAAAGATATGTACCTCTGTGTTCACTGCAGCATTATTTACAATAAGCAGCCAAGACATGGAAACAACCAAGTGCCCATTGATAAGTGGATAAAGAAGACAGGAAGCTGCGAAGAGTTGAATACAAATAAGCAACTGAGCATATTATATATGCACACACAACAGAATATTACTCAGCCTTTAAAAAAGAATGAACTCTTGCCATTTGTAACAATATGGATAGAGCTTCAGTCTATTAGGCTAAAGTGAAATAAGTCAGATAGAGGAAAACAAATATCATATTTCACTCATATATAGAGTATAAAAACAAACAAACTAAATGAACAACTAAACAAAAACTAGACACAGAGATACAGAGAACAGAGTAGTAGTTACCAGAGGGTAAGTGTTGGCGGGAGACCAAAATGGATAATGGGGATCAACTGTATGGTGACAAGTGGAAACTAAACTTTTGGTGGTGAGTACATCATAGTGTATACAGCAGTAGAAACATAATGTTATACACATAAAGTGTTATCTCAATAAAAAAATAAATTTAAAAAAATTTAAAGAAAGAAAAATAGATCCATCTCAAACAGAAAAAGTTCTTTGATTATTTGGTAACACAATTAATTAAAATAATGATATATACAAATACATGGGAAAAATATAAATTGCTGCTGATTTAAAAAAAAATTCTGATTCCATCCAAGACACAACAGAAAATTTTTATTGCTCTGCCTAAACGAGTAATCACATTTTAGTGACAAACTGCCTACTGAGTGCTATCAATTCAAAAATTATTTAAAAGTTGACCTGCATTAGAAATCTTGAACTACTCTGATATCTTATAGCCCATACATGAAAGAAACCAGATTGAGGTTTTCCCTCAATAATCACAAAAATAATCAATAAAATCATAAAAAAAGAGATGAGACCATATTGATAAATGAAGAGAAAAATAAAATCCACATACACTTAGAAATTAACAGACTATTAAAGATAGTTCAAAAATAAAAATTTAAATTTAAAACAATTAGAAATGAATAAAGCTTGAACATATAACTTGCAGAGTGAGGTGAAAATGGCACTTCCAATGAGGGAGTATTGTAGAAACGAATAGAGATTGAAAATGAATGTGTTAAATGTCCAACTAATAAGTTAGAGAAAACAGGATAAGTCTGCAGGAAGAAGATAACAATGACAAGAGCAGAAATGAACAAAATAGAAAAAAATTACAGAAGAGAAAAATCAATAAAACCAAAGTTGGTTCTTTAAAAATATTTACTAAAAGGTTAATCTCTCATAAAAGTGATCAAGGAAGAGAAGGCGAGAGACAGCATGCTCAATACTAGCATTGAAAAGGGATGCATCATTTATCTCTGTTGTATCCATGGTTATCATATTAACAGTACTATGAACAAACTTATATTAATATAAAATTGAAAATAAAGACAAAATGCAGAAATCCTTGGGAAAATATATCCCAAAAGTAACTCAAAATAAATATCTATTATATATGCAATAGGCAAATTCTACCAAATTTTATGAAATGAGTAATTCTAATCTCATACAAGCTTAGACATGTAAAAAGGGGGAAAACTCAGGAATATGTTCTCTGGGGCATTTTTAACTTTGATACTAAAACTTGAAAAGATTGGTACGAGAAAATTAAAGGTCAATCTATTTTGGGAACATGACGCGAAAATTTTAAATAAAATATTAGCAAACTGAATCTCACATGTACAGAAAAACAAAATATACCACGACCAAGTTGCATGTTTTATCCCAAGATTGAAAGANAAAACTAGACACAGAGATACAGAGAACAGAGTAGTAGTTACCAGAGGGTAAGTGTTGGCGGGAGACCAAAATGGATAATGGGGATCAACTGTATGGTGACAAGTGGAAACTAAACTTTTGGTGGTGAGTACATCATAGTGTATACAGCAGTAGAAACATAATGTTATACACATAAAGTGTTATCTCAATAAAAAAATAAATTTAAAAAAATTTAAAGAAAGAAAAATAGATCCATCTCAAACAGAAAAAGTTCTTTGATTATTTGGTAACACAATTAATTAAAATAATGATATATACAAATACATGGGAAAAATATAAATTGCTGCTGATTTAAAAAAAAATTCTGATTCCATCCAAGACACAACAGAAAATTTTTATTGCTCTGCCTAAACGAGTAATCACATTTTAGTGACAAACTGCCTACTGAGTGCTATCAATTCAAAAATTATTTAAAAGTTGACCTGCATTAGAAATCTTGAACTACTCTGATATCTTATAGCCCATACATGAAAGAAACCAGATTGAGGTTTTCCCTCAATAATCACAAAAATAATCAATAAAATCATAAAAAAAGAGATGAGACCATATTGATAAATGAAAAGAAAAATAAAATCCACATACACTTAGAAATTAACAGACTATTAAAGATAGTTCAAAAATAAAAATTTAAATTTAAAACAATTAGAAATGAATAAAGCTTGAACATATAACTTGCAGAGTGAGGTGAAAATGGCACTTCCAATGAGGGAGTATTGTAGAAACGAATAGAGATTGAAAATGAATGTGTTAAATGTCCAACTAATAAGTTAGAGAAAACAGGATAAGTCTGCAGGAAGAAGATAACAATGACAAGAGCAGAAATGAACAAAATAGAAAAAAATTACAGAAGAGAAAAATCAATAAAACCAAAGTTGGTTCTTTAAAAATATTTACTAAAAGGTTAATCTCTCATAAAAGTGATCAAGGAAGAGAAGGCGAGAGACAGCATGATCAATACTAGCATTGAAAAGGGATGCATCATTTATCTCTGTTGTATCCATGGTTATCATATTAACAGTACTATGAACAAACTTATATTAATATAAAATTGAAAATAAAGACAAAATGCAGAAATCCTTGGGAAAATATATCCCAAAAGTAACTCAAAATAAATATCTATTATATATGCAATAGGCAAATTCTACCAAATTTTATGAAATGAGTAATTCTAATCTCATACAAGCTTAGACATGTAAAAAGGGGGAAAACTCAGGAATATGTTCTCTGGGGCATTTCTAACTTTGATACTAAAACTTGAAAAGATTGGTACGAGAAAATTAAAGGTCAATCTATTTTGGGAACATGACGCGAAAATTTTAAATAAAATATTAGCAAACTGAATCTCACATGTACAGAAAAACAAAATATACCACGACCAAGTTGCATGTTTTATCCCAAGATTGAAAGACTGCTTTAATATTAGAAAATCTATATATGTCAGTTTTATTGCATAAAGGAGAAAAACAGTGTGATCATCTCAACAGATGTAGAATAAAAATTATATAACTTATTTTTGATAAAAATCCCTAACAAATTAGAAACAAAGGAGAATTTTCTCACCCTAATAAAGGATAGCTACCAAAAACTTACATAAACTATCATTTTAAGTGTGGAACATTGAAAATATTCCCTTTGAAAGTGGGAACAACACAAAAAGTTCCACTGATAGTAAACACTGTGACAGATATCCAAGCCAGTGAAATAAAGAAATGAGATACAAGGAATGGAAAGGAAGAAAAACAGTTGTTTTTCACAAATGCTGTATATATAGACATAGAAAACCCCAAAAAACCTATAGATAACTTATTGGAACTATGAGTTTGATGAGGTAGCTGGCCAAAGATCATTACACAAAAATCAATTGCATTTATATATGCCAGTCCACAAAGAGTAAATAGACTCTAAATACCCACTGAAAATGGCATTAACAATGGCTGATTTTATGCAGCCAAGATTTCATGAAAGGTATCCAAAAATTATTCCAAATTTAATATCAAAATACCTGCAATTCAAGACTCTCACTCAGTGTCCAGGAATGAATGAATGGATAAAGAAAATGTGGTGTATTTATACAATGTATTTATTCAGCCATGAAGAAAAAGGAAATCTTGCCATTTATGACAACATGGACAAACCTTTAGGATAGTATACTAGGCAAAATAAGACAAAGACAAATACTGCATGGAATCACTTGTATNTGGATAAAGAAAATGTGGTGTATTTATACAATGTATTTATTCAGCCATGAAGAAAAAGGAAATCTTGCCATTTATGACAACATGGACAAACCTTTAGGATAGTATACTAGGCAAAATAAGACAAAGACAAATACTGCATGGAATCACTTGTATGTGGAATCTGAAAGAAACTCAAACAATGAACTCACAAATACAGAGAAGAGATTGGTGGAGGTGGGCAGTGGGCAAAATGGGTGAAGGTGGTCAAAAAGGTACACAGCCTCACTTGCTTTCAAAGGACAAAAATAGGCTATATTTCAAAATTTAGGTCCTGGGAATATCATGTACAGTACAGTGACTAGAGTTAATAGTGTTAATAGTATATCTGAAAGTTGCTGAGAGTAAATCTNGGTCACAAAGAGTTGGACACTAGTGAGCGACTGAACTGAACTGAATTGCTTTACAATATTGGTTTGATTGCTGCCATACATCAACATGAATCAGCCATAGGTATACATATGTCCCTCCCTCTTGAACCTTCCTCCCACCTCCCGTCCTTTCCCACCCATCTCAGTTGTTACAGAGCCCCCGTTTGACTTCCCTGAGATACAGCAAATTTCCACTGGCTTTCTATTTTATATATGGTAGTGTATACACTTCCTTGCTACTCTTTCCATTTGTCTCACCCTCTCCTTCCTCTCCCCAATCATGTCCACAAGTCTGTTTTCTATGTCTGCATCTCTACTGCTGCCCTGCAAACAGGTTCATCAGTACCATCTTTCTAGATTCCATATATGTGTGTTAATATATGATATCTGTTTTTCTCTTTCTGACTTACTTCACTCTGTATAATAGGCTCTAGTTTCATCCACCTCATAGAACAGACTCAAACATGATCCTTTTTATGGCTGAGTAATATTCCATTGTATACATGCACCACAACTTCTTTATCCATTCATCTGTTGATGGACATCTCGGTTGCTTCCATGTCCCAACTATTGTAAATAGTGCTGCAATGAACATTGGGTACACGCATCTTTTTCTGTTTTGTTAATATGCCTAGAAGTGGTATTCCTGGGTTGCATGGTAGTTTTATTCCTAGTTTTTAAAGGAATCTTCCTACTGTCTTCCAAAGTGGCTGTATCAATTTATGTTCTCACCAACTGTTGGAAAGTGTTCCCTTTTCTCCACACCCTCTCCAGCACTTGTTCGTGGATTTTTTTGATGATGGCCATTTTAATCAGTGTGAGGTGGTCTCTCATTGTAGTTTTTATTTGCATTTCTCTAATAATGAGTGATGCTGAGCATTTTTTCATGTGTTGATTAGCCATCTGTATGCCTTCTTTGGAGAAATGTCTGTTTAGGTCTTTTGCCCACTTTTGATTTCCAGGGTAGGCCAGATGGCTTCACAAGTGAATTCTATCAAACATTTAGAGGTGAGCTAATGTCTATCCTTCTGAAATTCTTCCAAACTTGCAACAGAAGGAATACTTCCAAACTCACTCTATGAGGCCACCATCACCTTGATACCAAAACCAGACAAAAACATCACCCACAAAAAGAAAACTACAAGCCAGTATCACTGATGAACATAAATGCAAAAATCCTCGACTACTAATTCTAGCAAACAGAATTCAACAACACATTAAAAGATCAAGTTGGATTTATCCCTAGGGATGCAAGGATTCTTCAGTATATGCAGATCAATAAGTATGATACACCATATTAAAAAATTGAAAGATTAAAAACTTTATGATAATCTCAAGAAGTGCAGAAGAAGCTTTCAACAAAATTCAGTACCCATTTATGACAAAAACTTTTCAAAAAATGGGCATAGAAGGAATCTACCTTAACATGATAAAGGCCATATACAACAAACCCATAGCAAACTTATTCTCAATGGTGAGAAACTGAAGGTACTCCAAGATCGCGAATAAGACAAGGGTGCCCACACTTATCACCCTCATTATTCAATATAGTTTTGGAAGTCCTAGTATGGCAATCAGACAAGAAAAAGAAGTAAAAGGAAATCACATTGGAAAGGAAGAAGTAAAACTCTCACTATTTGCAGGAAGATTCTTTACCGCCACTGGGAAGGCCCTTAAAGGGGATAAAACAATACTAAAAATTCCAGTCCTTGAGTCCTTTCACTATTCAGCTAAAACTATCACAATATTGTTAATTGGCCCTACTCCAATACAAAATAAAAAGTTTTAAAAAATGAAATGAAATTTTTTAAATAAATGAAAACCAAGTTTAAAAAGATATCATCCAAAGAAATACAAAGTTAAAGACAAGTTTAATGGAAAATTTCAAAGGCTTCTCTGTCAGTCTTAGTTTGTCATAAGAGAAAGATAAAAAAAAATCTAAAAGTACAACTGGCAACTCTAATTTAGATGTGACTTTGTTTCTGATGCTCATTTTGAAATACCCTAAATTGTATTTTTGAGGTAAAATCCCATAGGTGAGGTCATGTTCACTAGCCCTTGAGATTTACTTTCCAGTTTCTGGCTCAGCTCCTGAAATCATTCTTCTTATGTTCTCTCTCCAAACCAAAGGGAAGGCAGTCTTTGTGCCTATCAATGCTGTGTTCTCAAGGGCTTGATTGTGTTCAAAAAGGACAGCAAAAACAAGACTTACCTAAGGAGTCTCTTCTTTAAGGATGAAACACCATCAGTTCCTCCTTATGATCAGGAGAAGAAAATTTTCCCCTGTGCTCTTTTTCCAGGAATACATTTTGAAAGAAGAAATTATTTTAAGAAATTTTTATGCCTCAGTAGAGTTATACCTTAACTCAGAAAATCTGGTCTGTCTTTGCGATAGCTTGATATGACAGATGTCTAAACACAAAATGCAAGAGCTGTTTCTGCACATGTGTGAGTCTTACCAGAACAGAATATTTTTACATAAAACTTTTTCAAGTTCCAGGACAGAAACTTATAAGTGTTTTATGACATTCTTATCTTAATACCAAAGAAAAACTTTTACAGTCTCTAGGAAAATAATAAAACCTAATATAAATGGATACACCTAACATCTTTACACGGAAAAGGCAATGGCACCCCACTCCAGTACTCTTGCCTGGAAAATCCCATGGACGGGGGAGGCTGGTAGGCTGCAGTCCATGGGGTCGCAAAGAGTCGGACACGACTGAGCAACTTCACTTTCACTTTTCACTTTCATGCATTGGAGAAGGAAATGGCAACCCACTCCAGTGTTCTTGCCTAGGGAATCCCAGGGACGGGGGAGCTTGGTGGGCTGCCGTCTATGGGGTCACACAGAGTCAGACACGACTGAAGTGACTTAGCAGCAGCAACATCTTTACACAATAAAAAGAGAGGTGTTGTTAATATGCCAAGTACCTCAAAAGATTATCTGCTGAAATGTTCACAAGCCGCAACCATTATGGTCAGAGATAAATGACAAATACGGAAGGGCTTCCCTGGTAGCATGAGTAGTACCAATGCAGGTAGAATAAGAGATGTGGGTTGAATCCCTGGATTGGGAAGATTCCCTGGAGGAGGCATCTCCACTCCAGTATGCTAACCTGGAGAATCCCAAGGACAGAGGAGCCTGGCAGGCTACAGTCCATAGGGTCACGAAGAGTCATATGACTGAGGTGACTTAGCATGCATGCAGAGTGTGGAAGATGAGAAGCCTTCTGCAGCAGGGACTTCTAGCTACCTATCCAATATTCAGTGGGATGCTGGTATATATGTCTAACAACAACAAAAAAGAAAGTCTTAATTTTTTGGTGTTTGTCAGTTTTTGTGGTGTAAATGCTCCCATTGTGACATACTTCAGGCTACCAATGTATTTAACAACCACCTTGTTAAAAAAAAAAAAAAAAACCTGAAAATTTAACCATTAGCTCTCACAAGCCAGAATGAGCTATTTGGAGCACATCACTGCATTCATCCTCTTCTTCATCACTAACAAAAATTCCATTTTGTTGCACTGACAATTTTCTAAGATTAAAAGCAAAAGAAAGCCATTTCCCAGTCATTTTTCCCCCCCAGTCATTCTTGAAAACAGACCATAAAATACCATGTGCTGATGAGAAGTAGGCACAAGTCATGGTGGCCATGGTGCTAGTGGTGTGATCCTTAAAAGAGATTCAGAGTGAGGCACTCTTATTGTCTTTGTCCTTTCCTTTTTCCTGCCTGGAATGCAGACATGATGACTGGAGCTGCAGCAGCCATTTTATAATCAACAGTGAGAGAGGAAGTGCAAGGAAATCACAGAGATCTTGGCCCTGACATCTTTGAGTTGCCTTACCATCTCTGAAATTCTTATTTCTGATATTTTTGCTTTTTTTTTTCCTTTACAAGAAAACACATTCTTATATTGCTTAAGCAACTGTTTTGTGTCAAAGGCAGCCAAAGCCCATCTTTTACCTTGGGCAAACTTATCAATGGATGTAGACCTATGAAGAGAAATTGCTACCAAAAGCAAACATGTTTAATTTTTTTCTGGATATCACATAGCCATTAAAACTTTTAAAGACTGACCAATCCACTAAATATTTTGTTGGAATGAGTCTACCTGAAATACTTGACTTTGGATGCAAAAATTGTATTCTCAATACAGCACCATGTATGTTCAGTGAAAAGAATATTGGCTATCATTATTGAACACCTCCAGTGTACCAGATACCACGTTAAGCACTGTAGAAGCATCAGCATACTTGCTGTGTGAACTTGGGCAACTCACTTAATATTCTGATGCTTCATTCTAGTCTATAAAATGGAGATAATGTAATAGCTATATCATAGTGTTGTTTTGAAAGATAAAGCAGTTAATAATATATACGTAAGGTGTTCAAAGCAATGCTGACAAACAGTAAACACTAAATAAATGTTAGCTATTATAAGCATGATTATTATTCCTCATAAATGCTATTGGATAGGCACTGTTATTACCAGCAGATGAGGGTAAGGGCATCTGTTTCATAGGGAGGTTGTGAGACTACCAGGAGACAATGCCTCTCAGGTGTTTAGCATTGTGCCAGGCAAACGTTCAATAAACTCCAGCTATGATGAGTTCAATACAGAACAGCACTCAGATGAGACTCTTCAGTGAGATCTGTGCCAAAATAGTGTGAAGGAAAAAAGTAGTTTTATGGGGATGGGCATGGGTGGGGGGTTGGGAAGGGAAGGTTAGTGTTATTCATCTATCCCTATAGCATACTTATGGTGCCTTGTGATAGATAATTAAGCTGTCAGAGAATGAGTGATATTTGACATGCAATNATCTATCCCTATAACATACTTATGGTGCCTTGTGATAGATAATTAAGCTGTCAGAGAATGAGTGATATTTGACATGCAATAGATATGAAACAAATATATGGACATGGCAAGAAGGAAAAGGAGCAAGAAGGCCTCAAGATGGGGCTTTGGCATAGCGAAGAGAGAACTCGGACTCAGCGAACCTGGAGCTGGCCCTGATTCTGCCACTTAACTGGTTTTTGACTTTGGGCAAAGTATTTAACTTTTCACTTCCTTCACTTGTTAAAATGAGAATTCTGAACTCAATGCACTCATCCATCCCAACTTTTTGTTGTCTGTTAATTAATTCATTTATGTATTTGGCTTCACCAGGTCTCAGCTGTGGCATGCAGGATGTTTAGTTGTGGCATTTGAACTCTCAGTTGCGTCGTGTGGGATCTGGGTCCCTGAACAGGGACTGAAACCAGGCCCCCTGCATTGGGAGCACAGAGTCTCAGCTGCTGGACTACCAGGGAAGTTCCATTTCAACCGTAAGTAGGGATTTTGTTTGTTTAGTATCTAGGAGGTGGTGTTGGACCATAAAGAATAGGCCAGATTTTGGAAACTGGAGCTGCTGGTTCATACACCAAGTATGAATGCAGGACATAATATTTAGATGCGTTGGGGGTAATGCTGTTGCAAATTCGCTAGCATTTTGCTTGAGAGTATGAGTGAGTATGAGACCAGGAAGGAAATGTGAGTCAGGGTCATGCTTTGAGAACCTTGGGTACCAGGCCTTGAAGTTAGAAGTGTATTGGAAAACACTACTAAACTATTGAAATTTTCTCTTTTTTTAATATTTATTTATTTGGTTATACCAGATCTTAGTTGCTCCATGAGGAATCTTTGATCTTTGTTGCAGCATTTGGGATCTTTTTTTTTTTTTCCCCTCGATATGGCATTAGAACTCTGGTTGCAGCATGTGGGATTTAGTTCCCAGACCAGGGATTGGACCTGAGTCCCCTGCATTAGGAGTGCGGAGTCTTAGCCACTGGATCATCAGGGAAGTCCTCATTGAACTTTCTGAGCAGGAGAATGACATGCCCAAATCACTCCCCTTGGGAAATTATTTCAGCAAAGAGAATATTTTAAGGATGAGTTATGGAGGAGGGTTGGGGGACTGCTCTAAAGATTTAGGCATGAGATCAAAGCAACTGGAGGCATGGGAAAGGAAGGATATGGGACAGTGTCAAGAAGGATGGGAATATCACATGGAAGGGATGAACCCATGGAAATTCTCCCATACGATTTCATTGGCAAGGCATTGATGTGATAGTTCAGCAGTTTAGTGCAGAGCCATTCATTCTTGGCACGACCTAGGGGTCTGAACATTTGTTAGGTGAATTTGGAAACAACAGTTTGAACGGTAGGTGGTAAACTCATAAACTCAGGGATCAGCCTTTGTTAATAATGGTTGAATTAACAGCTCAGATAAGCAAAGAGAACCCTATTGATTTATTATAGTTTTAGAATTCGGAAGCTTTAATATTCACTGTGAGTTTGGGGGGATAGCAACATTGAAATTCCTTGTGGTAGAAAAAGGGAGGAAGGTCTTCAAAGGCCTATGACTAGTGCAGCAAGTACTACCTGACCCAAATGGAAATGTGGTCTCAGAGAATAATCCTAAGCAAGGATTCTAGAAGGCCCCACACACTTCAGAAACTGTTGAAATTCTTCCAAAATTCTACTGTCCCTGGGATATTTATCATCAAATGTCCACATAGAACTTTTACAGAGTGTAGAGACTGTTTTGAAACTCTTAAGGCTAACAGCTTTTGGGAAATTCTTAGAAGTATCATCAGATCTGAAATTTAGAGTTGAGAGTAAGGACCATCATGAGAAAAAAAAAGCATTACTGTTAAGCGTGCTCTCCTCTGGTGATGCTAGAAGTAAAGAAACCGACTGCCAATACAGAAAGACGTAACAGACTCGTTCGATCCCTGGGTTGGGAAGATCCCCTGGAGGAGGGCATGGCAACCCGCTCTAGTATTCTTGCCTGGATAATCCCATGGACAGAGGAGCCTAGAGGCTGCAGTCCGTAAGGTCACACAGAGCCAGACACGACTGAAGCAACTTAGCACGTACGCACGCACGCACGCACGCACATGCTCTACTTTCAGAAAGATGCCCATTGGAGTTTTCACAGCCGTTCTATTACAGATTTCTTTCTTCAGGAAATATTTGAGTGTCTACTGCGATAGGTCTGTGCAAACTTTGGGGACGTAATGAAAAGCAAAGTAAATAGAGCTCCCACCTTCATATTACTTAGAAGGCTGTAGTCTTCCCATGAATATTCAACAACATGCCTAAATATGTCTATAACTACAAGCAGTTCAAAGTTCTCTGGAGGGAAGCGTATGATGAGAGAAGAAAGGGATATTAACATCCAAAATGTATGAAATCGCCACCCTGTTATCACTGGAACATGCCCCCCTCCTCTTACTTTTGCCTCCTGCTTCTTTTTTCCTTCTAGTTTTATTGAGATGCGATCGATACCAGCACTGTATAAGTTTCAAGGGTACAGCATAATGAGTTGAATGACATACATCATGAAATGATGAGCGCAATAAGTTTAGTGAACATCCATCATCTCGCCTAGATATAAAATGAAGGGAACTTCCTTTATTAATGTGAAGAACACCACATCANTTTTTTTTTTTTTCCCCTCGATATGGCATTAGAACTCTGGTTGCAGCATGTGGGATTTAGTTCCCAGACCAGGGATTGGACCTGAGTCCCCTGCATTAGGAGTGCGGAGTCTTAGCCACTGGATCATCAGGGAAGTCCTCATTGAACTTTCTGAGCAGGAGAATGACATGCCCAAATCACTCCCCTTGGGAAATTATTTCAGCAAAGAGAATTTTTTAAGGATGAGTTATGGAGGAGGGTTGGGGGACTGCTCTAAAGATTTAGGCATGAGATCAAAGCAACTGGAGGCATGGGAAAGGAAGGATATGAGACAGTGTCAAGAAGGATGGGAATATCACATGGAAGGGATGAACCCATGGAAATTCTCCCATACGATTTCATTGGCAAGGCATTGATGTGATAGTTCAGCAGTTTAGTGCAGAGCCATTCATTCTTGGCACGACCTAGGGGTCTGAACATTTGTTAGGTGAATTTGGAAACAACAGTTTGAACGGTAGGTGGTAAACTCATAAACTCAGGGATCAGCCTTTGTTAATAATGGTTGAATTAACAGCTCAGATAAGCAAAGAGAACCCTATTGATTTATTATAGTTTTAGAATTCGGAAGCTTTAATATTCACTGTGAGTTTGGGGGGATAGCAACATTGAAATTCCTTGTGGTAGAAAAAGGGAGGAAGGTCTTCAAAGGCCTATGACTAGTGCAGCAAGTACTACCTGACCCAAATGGAAATGTGGTCTCAGAGAATAATCCTAAGCAAGGATTCTAGAAGGCCCCACACACTTCAGAAACTGTTGAAATTCTTCCAAAATTCTACTGTCCCTGGGATATTTATCATCAAATGTCCACATAGAACTTTTACAGAGTGTAGAGACTGTTTTGAAACTCTTAAGGCTAACAGCTTTTGGGAAATTCTTAGAAGTATCATCAGATCTGAAATTTAGAGTTGAGAGTAAGGACCATCATGAGAAAAAAAAAGCATTACTGTTAAGCGTGCTCTCCTCTGGTGATGCTAGAAGTAAAGAAACCGACTGCCAATACAGAAAGACGTAACAGACTCGTTCGATCCCTGGGTTGGGAAGATCCCCTGGAGGAGGGCATGGCAACCCGCTCTAGTATTCTTGCCTGGATAATCCCATGGACAGAGGAGCCTAGAGGCTGCAGTCCGTAAGGTCACACAGAGCCAGACACGACTGAAGCAACTTAGCACGTACGCACGCACGCACGCACGCACATGCTCTACTTTCAGAAAGATGCCCATTGGAGTTTTCACAGCCGTTCTATTACAAATTTCTTTCTTCAGGAAATATTTGAGTGTCTACTGCGATAGGTCTGTGCAAACTTTGGGGACGTAATGAAAAGCAAAGTAAATAGAGCTCCCACCTTCATATTACTTAGAAGGCTGTAGTCTTCCCATGAATATTCAACAACATGCCTAAATATGTCTATAACTACAAGCAGTTCAAAGTTCTCTGGAGGGAAGCGTATGATGAGAGAAGAAAGGGATATTAACATCCAAAATGTATGAAATCGCCACCCTGTTATCACTGGAACATGCCCCCCTCCTCTTACTTTTGCCTCCTGCTTCTTTTTTCCTTCTAGTTTTATTGAGATGCGATCGATACCAGCACTGTATAAGTTTCAAGGGTACAGCATAATGAGTTGAATGACATACATCATGAAATGATGAGCGCAATAAGTTTAGTGAACATCCATCATCTCGCCTAGATATAAAATGAAGGGAACTTCCTTTATTAATGTGAAGAACACCACATCAGTGATCCTTGGCAGGCTCCTTCCTGGGAAACATTCACTTCAATTCACTTAAAAAGCTGATACACAATCTCTACATTGCATTTATTTTTTCTGTAGAACCATCTCTTAACATAAGCTTTTGGGTTCATAGTTTGCATATATAAAATTTGCAGCCAATTCTAAGGGCCCACCTTTTGGTAAGTGATTCATGATTGATGGACAAACTGCTTACATAGCAAAATGAATTTGTCTTCTGTCCCGTGATACCTGCTTTTCTGTGAGGATCTGGTCACCTCCCTTGCTCAGCCCATCCACTTTCTCTGATCATACTGCTGAATCTTGTCATTATCCCAGACTCTCCCAGCTCCATGATTTTAATCTCCAGCATCCCATTCTCAGACTGTTCCTCAGCTTTGGGAGTGATTCCCAGCTCCAGCAATGGTTAGAGCCCTCCCCCACCCTAGACCATCATTCCTTTGATCTTTTTACCTTTCCATCATCACAGTCTCCTGGGTCCTCTCCTCCCTCCTTATCACAGCTTTTCAGAGTCTCTCCCTTGCCTACACCCTCTGCTTTCTGATCCTGGTTCCCTCCATCATATCCACCTGCAAAACCCCAGCTCTGCCCCTTAGGCTGACAGAGGCTAGAGGGAAAGCCACAGCCATGCTAACTGGCTTTGCTTTAAATTCATGACCGCTAACCTCAAACAGGCACTTACTAGCGCTGCCTGGCAAGTTTGCTCTCAAACTCTTCCCCAGAGAAGAACAGTCTCCCGTCTGCTCCTCTCTCTTCCAACCTCCAGCATCTCTTCCGCCCTCAGCAATTCTCAGGAAGTAGGGTCTGTGGCTATTTCACCAGGATAAGAGAAGCAGAGACAAGAGAACGTCCCTGTGTTTCCAGCTCTGCAGTCACCAGCCCGTGTGCAGCTGGCTTCACACACTGCCTTCCCCTGCTAGCTTCTTCCCGATTCAGCACGGAGGCTCCTGGCTCTTCCGTGAAAGGGGAAACAAGACTCAGCGTCAGGGTCCTTTGCGCTTAGAAACTCTTGCTGCAAATCACGTGGTAAACTCCTTCTTCCTTTAGGACTTCTTGACAGGAAGGTTTCCCCCTCCATGGACATAGCGGGGCTTCCCAGGTGGCACTAAAGGTAAAGAATCCGCCTGCCAAGCTAGGAGACAACGCAGGTTCGATCACTGAGCAGGGAAGATTTGCTGCAGGAGGCCATGGCAACCCACTCCAGTATTCTTGCTGGGAGCATCCCATGGACACAGAAAACTGGAGAGCATTCTTGCAGATTGATTCATTCACTCATTCATTTCTCCAACAGTGTCAGGCTCTGCTCTAGGCACAGTGGGTACAGAGATGAATAGATACAAAATCCTGCAGTTTTGGTGAGGGAAGTACTTAGGTAGTGATAAGTGAAGGGTCCACACCAAGCAGGGAATGAGGATACAAAGTGTATGTATTTGGTGAAGACGTGGGTGTGGGGTGAGATTTTAAAGTGACCGTTGGTAGGCCTCATTGAAAGAGGAATGCTTAAGTGAAGACGCGAGAGAGGTGAGGGAGAGTCCCGTGTGGGCATCTGAGGGAAGGGCTTTCCAGGGAGAAAGCAGCTGGTGCAAAGGTCCTGAGGTGTGTGGCCTCGATGATTCCAAGACTTGTGAGGAGACCATGGTGACTCAAGGTAGGAGCAAGGGATAGAGCAGGAGAACAGGTCAGGAGAGTAAAGGGAGGCAGGAAGGAAAGTTCATGAAGGGCCTTCTTCACATTGTAAGAACTTTTGAGTGAAATGGGGAGTCAAGGGAAGATTTGGGAGCATACAATGATATCAAGGCAACCCCATTCAAGTTTTCACAACTGTCTCAATAAGGTCCTTTTAAAAACAGTTCAATTTTCTATTGCCATTGAAAGAAATAGCTGGCACCTGGGGCAAAATCAAATTTCATAGCATGTGTGGACATGAGTTTGGGTAAACTCCAGGAGTCGGTGATGGACAGGGAGGTCTGGCGTGCTGCAGTCCATGGGGTCGCAAAGAGTCGGACACTACTGAGCGACTGAACTGAACTGAACTGTGCTATTAGTAATTATCATTTGGGGCTACTAGGCTGTGTTGGGAAAGGTCATTTATAGGTTAAAAAAATTAACAGCTCTATGTCTTTTTATAGCTTCCCCCCAGAATCCAGGATCCAAACATGGATTAATCACCATGTCTTTTTAAAAAACAGCTTTATTGAAATAAAATGGACATGTCATATAAGTTGCCCACTTAAAGTGTACTGTTCAATGAGCTTTAGTATATCTGTATAGAGCTGAGCAATCATGATCACAGTCTAATTTCATTTTATTTATTCATTTATTTTGGCTGAACTGGGTCTTAGTTGCAATATGTGTGCTAAGTCGCTTCAGTTGTGTCCGACTCTGTGACCGTATGGACTGTAGCCCACCAGGCTCCGGCGTCCATGGGCTTCGCCAGACAAGAATACTGCAGTGGGGTGTCATCCCTTCCTCCAGGGGACCTTCCCAACCCAGGGATGGAACCCATGTGCCCTGCATTGACAGGCGGATTCTTTACCTCTAGCACCACCTGGGAAGCAGCTGCAGTATACAGGATCTTCATTTGAGGCATGTCGAATCTAGTTCCCTGACCAGGGCTTGAACCCTGGCCCCCTGCATTGCAAGCATGGAATAGCAGCCGTTGGACCACCAGGGAAGACCCAGACTAATTTTAGAGCATTTTTGTCACCCCTTAAAGAAACTCCATAACCTTTAGTTATCACACCCCACCCTCAGCCCTTCCATTCCCCCCAATATAGGCAACTATCATTCTACCTTCCAACAGGTGTGCCTGTTCTGGATATTTTGTATAAATGGAAGCTTACAATCTGCGGTCTTTTGGGTCTGGTTTCTTTCACTTAGCATAGTGTTTTCGAGTTTCATCTATGTAGCTTCATTCCTTTTTATGACTGATGGGGAAACAGTGGAAACAGGGTCAGACTTTATTTTGGGGGGGCTCCAAAATCACTGCAGATGGTGATTGCAGCCATGAAATTAAAAGATGCTTACTCCTTGGAAGGAAAGTGATGACCACCCTAGATAGCATATTCAAAAACAGAGACATTATTTTGCCAACAAAAGTCTGTCTAGTCAAGGCTATGGTTTTTCCAGTGGTCATGTATGGATGTGAGAATTGGACTGTGAAGAAAGCTGAGCGCCGAAGAATTGATGCTTTTGAACTGTGGTGTTGGAGAAGACTCTTGAGAGTCCCTTGGACTGCAAGGAGATTAAACCAGTCCATTCTAAAGGAGATCAGTCCTGGGTGTTCGTTGGAAGGACTGATGCTGAAGTTGAAACTCCAATACTTTGGCCACCTGATGTGAAGAGTTGACTCATTGGAAAAGACTGATGCTGGGAGGGATTGGGGGCAGGAGGAGAAGGGGACGACAGAAGATGAGATTGCTGGATGGCATCACCGACTCGATGGACCTGAGTTTGGGTGAACTCCGGGAGTTGGAAATGGACAGGGAGGCCTGGCNCTTGCCTACACCCTCTGCTTTCTGATCCTGGTTCCCTCCATCATATCCACCTGCAAAACCCCAGCTCTGCCCCTTAGGCTGACAGAGGCTAGAGGGAAAGCCACAGCCATGCTAACTGGCTTTGCTTTAAATTCATGACCGCTAACCTCAAACAGGCACTTACTAGCGCTGCCTAGCAAGTTTGCTCTCAAACTCTTCCCCAGAGAAGAACCGTCTCCCGTCTGCTCCTCTCTCTTTCAACCTCCAGCATCTCTTCCGCCCTCAGCAATTCTCAGGAAGTAGGGTCTGTGGCTATTTCACCAGGATAAGAGAAGCAGAGACAAGAGAACGTCCCTGTGTTTCCAGCTCTGCAGTCACCAGCCCGTGTGCAGCTGGCTTCACACACTGCCTTCCCCTGCTAGCTTCTTCCCGATTCAGCACGGAGGCTCCTGGCTCTTCCGTGAAAGGGGAAACAAGACTCAGCGTCAGGGTCCTTTGCGCTTAGAAACTCTTGCTGCAAATCACGTGGTAAACTCCTTCTTCCTTTAGGACTTCTTGACAGGAAGGTTTCCCCCTCCATGGACATAGCGGGGCTTCCCAGGTGGCACTAAAGGTAAAGAATCCGCCTGCCAAGCTAGGAGACAACGCAGGTTCGATCACTGAGCAGGGAAGATTTGCTGCAGGAGGCCATGGCAACCCACTCCAGTATTCTTGCTGGGAGCATCCCATGGACACAGAAAACTGGAGAGCATTCTTGCAGATTGATTCATTCACTCATTCATTTCTCCAACAGTGTCAGGCTCTGCTCTAGGCACAGTGGGTACAGAGATGAATAGATACAAAATCCTGCAGTTTTGGTGAGGGAAGTACTTAGGTAGTGATAAGTGAAGGGTCCACACCAAGCAGGGAATGAGGATACAAAGTGTATGTATTTGGTGAAGACGTGGGTGTGGGGTGAGATTTTAAAGTGACCGTTGGTAGGCCTCATTGAAAGAGGAATGCTTAAGTGAAGACGCGAGAGAGGTGAGGGAGAGTCCCGTGTGGGCATCTGAGGGAAGGGCTTTCCAGGGAGAAAGCAGCTGGTGCAAAGGTCCTGAGGTGTGTGGCCTCGATGATTCCAAGACTTGTGAGGAGACCATGGTGACTCAAGGTAGGAGCAAGGGATAGAGCAGGAGAACAGGTCAGGAGAGTAAAGGGAGGCAGGAAGGAAAGTTCATGAAGGGCCTTCTTCACATTGTAAGAACTTTTGAGTGAAATGGGGAGTCAAGGGAAGATTTGGGAGCATACAATGATATCAAGGCAACCCCATTCAAGTTTTCACAACTGTCTCAATAAGGTCCTTTTAAAAACAGTTCAATTTTCTATTGCCATTGAAAGAAATAGCTGGCACCTGGGGCAAAATCAAATTTCATAGCATGTGTGGACATGAGTTTGGGTAAACTCCAGGAGTCAGTGATGGACAGGGAGGTCTGGCGTGCTGCAGTCCATGGGGTCGCAAAGAGTCGGACACTACTGAGCGACTGAACTGAACTGAACTGTGCTATTAGTAATTATCATTTGGGGCTACTAGGCTGTGCTGGGAAAGGTCATTTATAGGTTAAAAAAATTAACAGCTCTATGTCTTTTTATAGCTTCCCCCCAGAATCCAGGATCCAAACATGGATTAATCACCGTGTCTTTTTAAAAAACAGCTTTATTGAAATAAAATGGACATGTCATATAAGTTGCCCACTTAAAGTGTACTGTTCAATGAGCTTTAGTATATCTGTATAGAGCTGAGCAATCATGATCACAGTCTAATTTCATTTTATTTATTCATTTATTTTGGCTGAACTGGGTCTTAGTTGCAATATGTGTGCTAAGTCGCTTCAGTTGTGTCCGACTCTGTGACCGTATGGACTGTAGCCCACCAGGCTCCGGCGTCCATGGGCTTCGCCAGACAAGAATACTGCAGTGGGGTGTCATCCCTTCCTCCAGGGGACCTTCCCAACCCAGGGATGGAACCCATGTCCCCTGCATTGACAGGCGGATTCTTTACCTCTAGCACCACCTGGGAAGCAGCTGCAGTATACAGGATCTTCATTTGAGGCATGTCGAATCTAGTTCCCTGACCAGGGCTTGAACCCTGGCCCCCTGCATTGCAAGCATGGAATAGCAGCCGTTGGACCACCAGGGAAGACCCAGACTAATTTTAGAGCATTTTTGTCACCCCTTAAAGAAACTCCATAACCTTTAGTTATCACACCCCACCCTCAGCCCTTCCATTCCCCCCAATATAGGCAACTATCATTCTACCTTCCAACAGGTGTGCCTGTTCTGGATATTTTGTATAAATGGAAGCTTACAATCTGCGGTCTTTTGGGTCTGGTTTCTTTCACTTAGCATAGTGTTTTCGAGTTTCATCTATGTAGCTTCATTCCTTTTTATGACTGATGGGGAAACAGTGGAAACAGGGTCAGACTTTATTTTGGGGGGCCTCCAAAATCACTGCAGATGGTGACTGCAGCCATGAAATTAAAAGATGCTTACTCCTTGGAAGGAAAGTGATGACCACCCTAGATAGCATATTCAAAAACAGAGACATTATTTTGCCAACAAAAGTCTGTCTAGTCAAGGCTATGGTTTTTCCAGTGGTCATGTATGGATGTGAGAATTGGACTGTGAAGAAAGCTGAGCGCCGAAGAATTGATGCTTTTGAACTGTGGTGTTGGAGAAGACTCTTGAGAGTCCCTTGGACTGCAAGGAGATTAAACCAGTCCATTCTAAAGGAGATCAGTCCTGGGTGTTCGTTGGAAGGACTGATGCTGAAGTTGAAACTCCAATACTTTGGCCACCTGATGTGAAGAGTTGACTCATTGGAAAAGACTGATGCTGGGAGGGATTGGGGGCAGGAGGAGAAGGGGACGACAGAAGATGAGATTGCTGGATGGCATCACCGACTCAATGGACCTGAGTTTGGGTGAACTCCGGGAGTTGGTGATGGACAGGGAGGCCTGGCGTGCTGCAATTCATGGGGTCGCAAAGAGTTGAACACAACTGAGCTACTGAACTTAACTGAATGTTCCATTGTATGGATATAGCATATTCTCTTTATCAAAGGAGGGTTTGAGCGAGGAATGACCTGATCAGAGTGGCATTTAACAAGGCTCACTCAAACTATTGTTTCAAGGAGTAGAGAATGAAGAATTGTGTCAAATGTTGATTTTAGGGAAAATAAGATGAGGCCCAAGAATTGATCTGTAATTGCTCAAATCATTTAATGAAGAAATTAGCAGAAATAGTCTGATCTGTGTATAAACACGGTTTACATATTTCGGCAGACTTGTTGCATTTCCTTTGAATAATTAAACATGGAATGCAGAAATAATAAAATAGCTAATAAATAAGAATTTTAAATGAATGTGCACATGTAAAAGTACATGAACAATTGCAGAGTACCATTAATTTTCTAAAAATACTGGTGGTGATGGTTCTTTCCATACACGTGAAATTTATTCCTCAGAATAATTATTCGCCTTTAAACATAATTCATCATTATGGTAATTATCCAAGATTTCGTGCCAGCTTACAGAGAGCTGGCCAAGAGAAAAATTAAATCTTACAAAAAGACACTGTCAATGTCTCTGCAGATCAGGTTGCTGGGAGTTAGTTCGTTTTATTTGGGGAAGATCGTGTCATTTGAAAGACTTAGAAACTGGATGGAAAAATTGTAAAGTTCTATTGTGGCATTTGTTATTTGGAGCAACGAGGTAACCAACTGGCATCATTAGATCCCGAACTGGCATAAAACACACGTATTGATTGATTCAAGGTTTGGTATAAACACAGGCAATAATCATTAGGTTACCCGGTTCTGGGTACGAGCAACTTCTGGGGCTTGCAAATCACTAAGTGAGGGGCAAGGAAAACTAGACAGTAAAAAGGCGAGGCTCTAAAGGTAATTGTCAAAATGCACTCGGCGTTTCCAGTGCGGTTCGGTGGGCACGGGGGGAGTGTGGATGAACATTTCGGAAATAAACACTGAAAGCGAAACTTCACCGGCAGGTAAGGCACAAGTCCGTTCCCCCCGGACTCAAGGAGGCAGGGGCAGTAGTGTTTTCTCCTTGGAACAAGCGGGGCGTGGGGCTGGAGGCGGGGGAGGCGGCGCGGGCTCAGCGCTCGCGCCGGCAGGGCCGGGAATTTGGAGAGGATCCCTGGTCGGGCGGCGGCGGCGCGCGGGTGCGCGTGTGAGCGAGCGAGCAAGCGGGCGGGCGAGTGCGCCGAGTATTGGCAGCCGAGAAGTGGAGGCTGGGCGGCTCCGACTCCCTGACGCCAGCGCGACCAGATCAATCCAGGCTCCGGGAGCGAGCGAGCGGGCGAGCGGGCGGGCTGGAGGAGGAAGGAGAGGCCGAGCCGCTGAGCCCGGGCCGAGGTTCGGGGAGGGACCCTGCTAGCGCAGCGCGGCGCAGCGCCCGGCCGCCCGGACCGGGGCCGCGGGGGACCCGGTTCGCCCGGCCAACTCGTGCGCCCGCGCGGATGGGCGCGCAGCCAACCCGGTANGAGGGACCTTGCTAGCGCAGCGCGGCGCAGCGCCCGGCCGCCCGGACCGGGGCCGCGGGGGACCCGGCTCGCCCGGCCAACTCGTGCGCCCGCGCGGATGGGCGCGCAGCCAACCCGGTAAAACGAAACAGACCCGAACCCAACTTTCCCCTCCGCCGCGTCCCCGCCCTCCCCTCGGCGCCCCGGGCTTTCCAGCGCCGCCGCCGCCACCTCGGGCTGGGGCGGGCGCGGGCGGGACGGGTGGCAGCGACGGAGCGCGGGGCCGGTGGCGCGGGCTGCGGCGGGGAGAGGGTCTCTTCCCCGCGTGGGGCGGATCGGGGGACCCCCACCCCCGCCCATGATGGCGCCTCCCGGCCGCTCTAAAGGAGCAAACCTGCCACCTTTTGCCCTCGGCGCCCGACCAGCCGGGCAGGGCTCGGGCCGCGGTGCCCCCCGCGTCTTTGTTGGGTCTGCGGTGGGGAACCGCGCTCCGGGGCTCCCCGGCTCCCGGCCCTGGCTGCGCCCGGCCCTCCGCGGCCACCCTCCCCCTCCGCCCGTTTCCCTTTCCCTTCCTGCAGCCGGGCCTCGGCAGTCGGCGCGGCCCGCGGGCCCATTGTGTCCCGCGCCGGCCCGGGCGACCCCTGCAGGAGTCGGAGGGCGGCCGCCGGTGCTGCCTTTTCCGCGGAG
Source organism: Raphicerus campestris (assembly GCA_006410735.1). Taxonomy (NCBI): domain Eukaryota; kingdom Metazoa; phylum Chordata; class Mammalia; order Artiodactyla; family Bovidae; genus Raphicerus; species Raphicerus campestris. The sequence goes on from SJYW01055109.1 coordinate 184,892, forward strand.
CCGGGCTCGCGCCGGGGGGACACCCGGTGCCCTGGGTTCCTCCGCGTGCGGGGCGGACTCCCTCCTCTGTCCCCACCAGCTTCTTGGGGGTCGAGGTCAAGGAAAGTTCGCACCGAAATTCCCTCTAATTTATTCAAAGGTCTGGCGGCGGCGGCGGCGTGTAGATTTTTTTTTTTTTTCTCTTCCGCCTACCCCCCTCCCCCGCGCCGAGTCTCAGAGTGTCGTCTCATTCCTTTCCCTTTCCCGGATTCGATTGCCTCACTGCATGTGTGTTTGTGAGTTCGCGGTGCAACAACTGTTCAATTACTCTGCCCTTGGTCTTTGTTAAGTGTTTCTCGGGGTTATTGCTGCGGGAAGGTGGGGGTGGTGGGTGTGAAAGAGATGTGGGCTTGTTTTTCTAGTTGACTTATATATATATATATATATATATATTTATATATGAAGGCTTCTAGGGAGAGCGTTTTCTTGATGTACTTTGGGAAGGGTGGGGGAACCGATGCCTGCAGGATCTTACAACTACAGTAGCTGCGGCTTTTGTTTATTTTGCGGCGCGGACGTTTCCATGCACTTGCAAGATCGCCGGTAAGGCACTTCCCTTTCTGAAATCCGGGCGCGTCTCCCAACCATCCCCCGAGAAAGCACCGTTGTCGTAAGGTTGTGACAACCGGCCGCCTGTTTGTTTCCCCTGAGGTTCTCTTGCCGTTGTAGCTGAAGTTTCTTGAGTAGGTGGAATGACACAGAAGTTGCCTGATTTCTCGGTGTGCTGTTTCTGCTGCTGAAACTTTGAGCACGCCGCTCAATCGCAGAATGCCTTGATTTCAGAACATTTCTCGCTCTCGTGGCCTGCGGTGGATAGCGTGCTTACATTCAGGAACACAATGAGAAAACTGTTCTCTGCGCTGTGTTGATTTTTCATCTTGTTTCTAATTACCGCCTGATGCTTTATTGGAGGTAGGTGAGCTGTACTGGAGCCACGATTGAAAAAGAATCGGGCCCGAATCAATGTTCACGGCCCCGGGATTTTTCAGTGGTTTAAATATTTTGCATCAGTGTTAATTCTGTTGGAGGGGCCAGGCCTCAAAATGCTGTAACTGATTTAAGTGTTTGTGCTCTCCTCTCCCTCCGTCCTTCCCATTTGCAGTTATTTGATATTTCTGTGCAGGTGGTGTACATTTGTGCACTATTGCAATTCTTTAGGAAACTGTAACCAGGATCTTGGGAGATGGCTTTCTAGAGGTGGGTGATGCCAAAGCCTCTGGAGGATCCGGGCAGGATCAGGTTTCTTCTGAGGGTAGGGATTTGTCCTTGATTTAGTTTTGACTGCTCCAGCCATAGGTATGTAACAAAATACATTTTTCCTTTCTTCAGTGTCCTTTGGTGTTATACCCCTGAGGAGCTCATGACCTTTGCATTTTAGAGAAGTGACAATTTTTAGGCCATTTAAAATGTTAACTTATTATGCCTCTTGGAATTCAGTTTTCTACTAGGCTCAGTGAAGCATTAAAAGGAAGTGGCTCTTTTTTCCAAATACATTTATTAGTTGAAAACTAAATTGCAGTTTGTAATTTTGATTTCTAGTAATTCTGGGTTTAATAACTTGGTTAGATTGGAAAAAGAATAAACTTGAGTGTAATTAGATGAGTGTATTTAAGCTGCAGTCGCCTCCATAATCAAGGCCAAGTTGTGTGTGTATAAAAGATCTCATTTGTGTAGTCTTACAAGACTAATGGAGGCATCATTGAGGCTTTATAAATAATGTAAGTTGTGTATAATGTAGAGTCTCCAGAGACGGCACAGAAAGCATCATTACCAGCCTTTTCAACCTGCTTGAGATCTTAAATTGATTTACAGCACTGAACTGGTGCAAAATGATACATCAGGATGACATGGGGTCAGCCTGTAAAAGTCTATGATGTCAGCCTATTAGTTCAGTCATCATAATTAAACCATATTACAGGGGCAGCTGAGCAGAAGTCTGGCGTTATCCTTCAGATATGGGTGGTACATGGATTCTGTTTATAGCGGAAATGCAGAACTGGTGAGGAACGCTCTATTTCTGGAAGAGAAGAAAGGCTTACAAAACTCTGAGTTTCTGAAAAGAATTGAAGATAAATTAAGGGATGTTAAGTCTGCATTAAGTAGCTTTCCATTTGGTTTGGTAGTGGACAAGCAGATGCTTTGGGGGTGCTGATAAGGACCTTTGCAGCTCTGATCTCTGCACTGAATCATGCTTCATGTGAGCTTGAATTTAACTTGGCCTAAGGGACCTTCTAAAATATCAGAGGACCACATACTTCTCATCTCTGATCTTTAACATGGAGTCGCACTGTATTGATGTATATGCTGGTACATTATTTCTTGAACTAATCAGAGTTACCAGCTCTCTACTGAAAACAGAGACACTAATATTTGAACTGAACGTATGAACAGTTCAGGAAAAGAAGATCTTTATTTTTTGCTTAAATTTCTGGCACTCCTTATTCAGTGTATCTGTCATCTGGGGATGACAATCTGGTAGCCATAACCACATGTGGGTATTTAAATTGGAATTAATTAAAATGAAATAAAAATTCATCTTCCCAGCAGCACTAGCCACATTTCAAATGCTCAGCTAATGTGGCTAGTGGCTACCACATGGCACAAGGTATACACAGAATGTTCGCATCGTTACAGATGGACAGTGTTGGACACTGCTCCTCCAGAAACTTTGCTTCTCCTCACCCTGGCTTTCTACTCATCTTTCAGCTGCTGCTCTGCCTGTAAGATCTGTGGATGAGTTTGTGGGGTCAAAGACAGAAAGAGCTACATCACTTAATTTTGCTGTTTACTGGTTGCTTTTGTTAAAAAAAAAAAACAAACTTGGAAGTAACCATTGAAGCTGCTGTGTAAAATGAGGTTGATTTTTCTGTGGATCCTATTTATCATTGGTGTCATGGACTCTAATTTGATTTGGAGCTTTGGGTAGGAGAAATAAGGGTAGCTGATTTTTTTTTCCTGGGTTTTTACCGTATCCTTGTTCGTATCTCATTTAAGCCTCAAAACTTCCCTAAATACTGTTGTCACATTTTACAGGTAAGGAAACCGAGTTCAGAGCAATTCATTGTCTTGCCTCAGGCTACATAACTAGTGGTTATATTCTTAGCAGTGATAGGAACCACGCAGCCTCACTCTAGATTCTGACTTATTTTTAACTGTTGTCCCCATTTTAACTTACTTTTTCAAATTGGAGGGTAATTGCTTTACAGTGCTGTGTTAGTTTGCTGTATGAAACTAACAGTGTGAATCAGCTTTAAGTATATATGGGATCTTTTCTCATAGCTCAGTGGGTAAAGAAATGCCTGAAAGGCAGGAGACCGGGGTTTGATTCCTGAGTCGGGAAGATCCCCTGGAGAAGGAAATGGCAGTCCAGTATTCCTTCCTGGAGAATCCCATGGACAGAGGACCCTGGCAGGCTACAGTCCATGGGGTTGCGAGAATCAGACACGATTTAGCAACTAAACCACCAACATAATACATGCTTCTTTCTGAGTCTCCCCCCACCCACCCATAGAGCCTCACTTTTAAATATATTAATATATCTAGAGTACCTAACTCATCATTGTTCTGCTGGGCTTTATTATTCTGGTATAGACATAACTTTACTTTTATTTTTACACTTTTAGGCAAATTTGTCTTATTGTGCTCTACTGGGTCATTTTCTGTTGTCTTTTAAGTGCTTAAGAACGGAAACAATGATCCTATGTATCTAAGCAGAACATAATTGGAGGAATAATTCTGGCATAAAAGTAATGCATTTCAAAGCCAAATTAGGTTTATCTCTGCTCTTCTGGAAACCTATCACTGTCTTTTCCCTTGCTCTTTTCTTATATAAATCACAAACTGATGGTGCGAAAAAAATGTTCCAGGAGTTCTGTTTATCTCATTAAAATTAATCTTCCTTTAGTTGGTAAACACTGCATCTTGAGATGCAAATCGTTCACTGCAAATTCCTTGGAAAACTTTTTTCTTTACATTTAATGTCTACTTTAGTGTAGTTTTGTAGTTCAGCCATTGTTAAATTTGGGTGGGGGGCAGGGCCATCAGGGCTGCNAAACTTGGAAGTAACCATTGAAGCTGCTGTGTAAAATGAGGTTGATTTTTCTGTGGATCCTATTTATCATTGGTGTCATGGACTCTAATTTGATTTGGAGCTTTGGGTAGGAGAAATAAGGGTAGCTGATTTTTTTTTCCTGGGTTTTTACCGTATCCTTGTTCGTATCTCATTTAAGCCTCAAAACTTCCCTAAATACTGTTGTCACATTTTACAGGTAAGGAAACCGAGTTCAGAGCAATTCATTGTCTTGCCTCAGGCTACATAACTAGTGGTTATATTCTTAGCAGTGATAGGAACCACGCAGCCTCACTCTAGATTCTGACTTATTTTTAACTGTTGTCCCCATTTTAACTTACTTTTTCAAATTGGAGGGTAATTGCTTTACAGTGCTGTGTTAGTTTGCTGTATGAAACTAACAGTGTGAATCAGCTTTAAGTATATATGGGATCTTTTCTCATAGCTCAGTGGGTAAAGAAATGCCTGAAAGGCAGGAGACCGGGGTTTGATTCCTGAGTCGGGAAGATCCCCTGGAGAAGGAAATGGCAGTCCAGTATTCCTTCCTGGAGAATCCCATGGACAGAGGACCCTGGCAGGCTACAGTCCATGGGGTTGCGAGAATCAGACACGATTTAGCAACTAAACCACCAACATAATACATGCTTCTTTCTGAGTCTCCCCCCACCCACCCATAGAGCCTCACTTTTAAATATATTAATATATCTAGAGTACCTAACTCATCATTGTTCTGCTGGGCTTTATTATTCTGGTATAGACATAACTTTACTTTTATTTTTACACTTTTAGGCAAATTTGTCTTATTGTGCTCTACTGGGTCATTTTCTGTTGTCTTTTAAGTGCTTAAGAACGGAAACAATGATCCTATGTATCTAAGCAGAACATAATTGGAGGAATAATTCTGGCATAAAAGTAATGCATTTCAAAGCCAAATTAGGTTTATCTCTGCTCTTCTGGAAACCTATCACTGTCTTTTCCCTTGCTCTTTTCTTATATAAATCACAAACTGATGGTGCGAAAAAAATGTTCCAGGAGTTCTGTTTATCTCATTAAAATTAATCTTCCTTTAGTTGGTAAACACTGCATCTTGAGATGCAAATCGTTCACTGCAAATTCCTTGGAAAACTTTTTTCTTTACATTTAATGTCTACTTTAGTGTAGTTTTGTAGTTCAGCCATTGTTAAATTTGGGTGGGGGGCAGGGCCATCAGGGCTGCTTAAGAAATCTGATGAAACCCTGGATCCTCTGTCTCACTTGCATCCTCTAATCCAAACATGCTTATTTGCTCTGGTAAGCTTGTGTGTACACAAAAGTACCCCGATTGCGTGATATTTCAGGTGAAGGACATCCATGGGCCTGCCTTGCCAAGTGTGCTCATAAACACAGGATTTGTAATTTCCTTTACAAAGAGTAGAGATACTGAGTGTTAAAAACTGCTCGGATGACTTTCTGCTCCAGTTGAGCGATTGGGGATCAGGGAGGGACTCGGACTTGCCTGAAGTCACCAGCCAGTGATTGGAGGAGGAAAGCCCGTACTTGGATCACTCTCACTGTCAAGTTCCCAGGTGTTTGTTTTTTATCCACCATGCCTGCAGTGTTTCTGGGTTTCCCTGGTGGCTAAGATGGTAAAGAATCCGCCTGTAGTGCAGGAGACGCTTTATTCCTGGGTTGGGAAGATCCCCTGGAGAAGGGAATGGCAACCCACTCCAGTATTCTTGCCTGGAGGATCCCATCGACAGAGGAACCTGGTGGGCTACAGTCCACAGGGTCACAAAGGGTCGGACACGACTGAGCAGCTAAACAGTGCTCCTGGGGCTTTTGGTCTGATCATATCCAGTGTTAATTGGGGAGGGGAGGAAAGAAGAATTTTTTAGCATGATACTTACTTTGTGTGCCCAACATTGTTTGAGATGATAAGGGATAAAGTCTGATAGCCTCACAGAGACTTTTTTACACATTAAAATTGATTTTTTTTAAGAGAAGGAAAAGAAAATGCCTCATTTAATCAATGAAACCTTTCTAGAAAATGGGAGATCCAAGATACAAAGCTCAAATGAAATCAGCTCAAGATTGAGGTATTTAGGGAAGGAGCTAGGGGGTACTAGGGAGAGAATTGGAAGGTCTAAGGAGAAAAAGGATAATTTAATATAAAAAGGTAGAGAAATTTGACATTAGTTATAAAATGACATTGAGGTTGATGAAGTGTTCTCTGTTGTTGTACTTCTGTTTGTGGTTTTCCTTTCCTTTTTGAATCGCTGTTACCAGTTTATTGTAAAAGGGTATGTAAGTCAGGAACAGCCAGATGGAAGAGGTGCGCAGGACAGGGTACCAGAAAAAGTGCTCCGTCCGTGCCCTCTGCAGGCACCCCATTCTCATAGCATCCTTTTTTTTTTTTAAACCAAGGCTTGCTTATTTATTTGGCAGCATCTTAGTTGCCACACATGGGATCTTTGTTGTGGCACATGGACTGTCTAGCTGTGGCTTGTGGGCTTAGTTGCTCCGAGGCATGTAGAGTCTTAGTTCCCCAACCAGGAATTGAACCCGCGTCCCCTGCATTGTAAGATGGACTTTTAACCACTGGAACCCC
>SJYW01055109.1:195043-208677 GCA_006410735.1 Raphicerus campestris
GCCTGGAGGCTCTAGTCTTAAACATTTTGGTACCAAGAGGAGCAGGACAAGGTTTGATAGCAAATAGAGGCATCTTCATTTTGCCTTGAACTGAAATCTCTTGACTCTTTATATCCATTTTCTGTTATTACTTCGTAGTGCAGCTATTCTGCCTAATCTGATGATCTGTCATCTGATTTGCTGCAAAAATACCTGAAGTATTTTTAATACTTCTTCTGGAGTTACTTTCTTTAAAAAGAAAAAAGCTAAGCTAAGTTGCATGAATGTATTTACTTAAAATCTAAGTCTAAATCTTCACTTTGGTGTTCTTTTTTTTTTTTTTTTTAACATTTTAATAGTCATTAGTAACAGAAGAATCTCCACTAGTATTTACATAGTACAAAAAAAGCTGTTATTACCCCTAAAATGTGATATAGCAGTCATCCTTCATAACAGCAAAAGAACAAGAGGAAAATCCCTTTGTGTTATAATTCACACTAATTTTGCTAGTTTTTAATTCGAACATTACAGTGAAGACCTTAAATTATAAATTGATGTGGTATATTTAGAATTAAATTACAAAATAATACAAATCCTTTTAATGTATAATGTGCCAGTAAAGTTTAATTAGGATTCAGGTTTCAGATGAGGCAAACAGTTTGATTCTGTGAAGTGTGTAAAGTTTGGAAGGAAGAAGACAGGAGGAGAAGACAGGAGGAAAATAAATTATTTCACACTTTTTTTTAAAGATCAAAAAATGATACAGTGTTTAAACAGATAAGTTAATGTTCTACCTTGTTGGCTGCAACATACAGAAAATACTTACCTTTTTTTTTTTTTTAAAGCAAACTGTGTTCCTTATTAAGATAATGTCAGTTTTAAAGACAAACTGCTGCTGATAGGCAAAAAAGTAACATTTACAGCTATTGCTGGCTGACTTGCAAAAGTAGCAGGCCCTGTAGAACATTCATTTGCAGAATGAAAACTGTCTTTCAGTCGGGAAAAACCAATCTTTAATAAACAGTTCAACTCCAGTAACTGCATCAGGTTTTTAGGGAGATACTAGAAAGTGCATTATTTGAGCAGTTTAACTTAACATCTTTGTGATTTTTTAATAAGCTAAAATGAGAACTTTAGGGAAGATTCCCTCTTGAAGATAAAGCTTCAGACTATGGTTTGAGGGAGTCCATGCCTGGCAGTTCTCCCAAATCTCTGCTTGGTTCGTGTGCTCAGATAGGAGCCTTATTTAGAACCCAGGTCTATGGTGTGTGGATTGATTTCTTAACTAATTTTCTTGAGACAGACAAGCCTACGTTTTAAGGAACACATATAACATATACAACAGTTAATTATGCGTGTATATGCTTTTAACCTCATAATGAAAATAAAAATTCACTAATGTCATGTTTGCAAAAATAATGGAGGAGTCTAGCTTTTGATTAAAAAATATGCATACTTATTTAATGCTTTATTTGTAGTTTCCTTTTAATTTTAGGGCAGCTATATTGTATTTTTTCCTACAATCTCAAATAGTTAGGGGTATAGTTGCTCAAAGTATTCATTCATATTACCTCTCTATGTCTATCTTTTGTGGTTTCTTTGTGGTGTGTTTTTGCAAAGTGGAAGTATTTCAGATCTCTATATTTTGTTGGTTTGTTTTTCTTTTTTTTTTTTTTTTTTTTAGTTTCGAATACCACAAGAGAAAAAAGGGAACTAATTATCTTTCAGGTTTAATTAGGGATTAAATTAAGTCATTATTTAGTTAGCTAAATGCAAGATCTTTTTGGTTTTTTTCAATTGAAAGAGAACGTCTTTTTAATGAAGGAGAAGGGTATGAAATGTCTCCTTACTTGATAATTTTGATGTAGTATAGTAGTGAACATATGCTTCACTTAGTCAGCAAATCTTTATTAGTTCAGAGTGGCTTAGTAATTAGTGAGAAGACAGAAAAAAGTGAAAAATTAGATGCAATATTGCAAGAGTTGTTACATAGTATTAATAATATAGGGGTAAGTTGCACAGAGAGCACACATGAAGTCTTCTGTGGTGTGGAAGGACCTGTAGGTTTGCATGGGTCAAAGGATGAGACATGGGGGCAGAGGAGTGGCTTGGAAGACTGGAGGGAACATAAGCGTTAAGAGAACTTTCTGCCGTGATAGAAATGTTCTGTAACTAACACTGTTCAGTACTATAGCCACTCATGACAAGTGGCTGTTGAGCATTTAAAATATGGCTAGTGCACCTGGGGACTACATTTTTAATTTTTGTTTACTTCTGTTTAAATAGCTACTTGATTAACAATGAGCTCTTTTTCTGGACAGCACAGATCTGGAGGCTAACATGCAGCTCCAGAGGGTATTCCCACAGGGTGTATTCCTGACGGGGTCCTACAGGGCAGTGGTCCCCAGCCATTTTGGCACCAGGGACCAGTTTCATCCAAGACAGTTTTTCCACAGACAGAGGTGGAGGTGGGGGATGGTTTGGGGATGGTTCAAGCACATTACATTTATTATGCACTATCAACGTAATGTGCACTTTCTGTTATTATTACATTGTGATGTATAATGAAGTAGTTATACAGCTCACCATAGTGCAGAATCAGATCATCAGGCATTAGCTTCTCACAAGGAGCGTGCAGCCGAGATCCCTCACATGCCCAGTTCTCGGTAGGGCTCATGCTCCTTTGAGAATCTAGCGCTACCCGCTAATCTTGACGGGAGGTGGAGCTCAGGCCATAAATGGAGTGCTGGGGAGCAGCTGTAAATACAAATGAAGCTTCCCTCGTCCACCCGCTGCTCGCCACTCACGTCCTGCTGTGGGGCCCAGTTCTTCACTGTGGGTTGCTGTGCCTGGAGTTGGGGACCCCTGCTGTGGAGTGAGGTAGGAGAGGTGTCCCTCAAAGGGAAATTGGATGGGGATTTGAGGACCTCAGCATGCTTGAATAAGGAAGCATTGGGAAGTCACTGAAGGTGTTTGAACATGCAGTTTGCGCTGGAGAGGGTAAAACCTATGTGCCAGCAGATTGATAAGAAAGCACTTTGAGTTCTCTCTCTGATGGAGTGGGTTTTGTGAGTGAAAAAAACGCTTGGTAGTTATTTGACCATAGAGTAATGGGAAAGAGAGATGTCAGAGACTATGCTTAAGTCTCCAGTCTGTGCGTGCATAGTTACTTAACCACGTCCAGCTCTTCGACTCCATGGACTGTGGCCCTTTGGGCTCCTCTGTCCATGGGATTCTTCAGGCAACAATACTGGAGTAGGTTGCCTTTTCCTTCTCCAGGGAATCTTTCTGACCCAGGGATCAAACCTGTGTCTCCTGCATCGCCTACATTAGCAGACAGATTCTTTACCTTTGGGTCAACTGGGAAGCCCTTCCAACATTAGTGGGTAGAAAATTAATAAAGCTTTTACTTAAGAATAGAGAAGAACTGGTTGTGGAAGGAAGGGTGTGTGAATGATAAATTAGAACTGACAGGTTGACTGTAACGTGGTGTACCCAAGTATTCTACAGGCAAGTTAGAGACACATTGCTAAGCTGAAGGCTACGGAGGGCTTGGAGCTTTCTGAGGACTCCACGTAGTAAACTGCTGGGAAGAACAGTGGAACATCTAGGAATGGATGGGCATTGGGAGAGGGTCATGAACGCAGAAACGGAGAGCTGGTGGGTTGCCCCTTCCACTGATGCTCACGATTAGGAACCAGTAGACAGGAGAGGCATGTTTGAAGTAGACCAAAGAAGGAACTGGAAGAAAGGTGTNGGTGGAGGTGGGGGATGGTTTGGGGATGGTTCAAGCACATTACATTTATTATGCACTATCAACGTAATGTGCACTTTCTGTTATTATTACATTGTGATGTATAATGAAGTAGTTATACAGCTCACCATAGTGCAGAATCAGATCATCAGGCATTAGCTTCTCACAAGGAGCGTGCAGCCGAGATCCCTCACATGCCCAGTTCTCGGTAGGGCTCATGCTCCTTTGAGAATCTAGCGCTACCCGCTAATCTTGACGGGAGGTGGAGCTCAGGCCATAAATGGAGTGCTGGGGAGCAGCTGTAAATACAAATGAAGCTTCCCTCGTTCACCCCCTGCTCGCCACTCACGTCCTGCTGTGGGGCCCAGTTCTTCACTGTGGGTTGCTGTGCCTGGAGTTGGGGACCCCTGCTGTGGAGTGAGGTAGGAGAGGTGTCCCTCAAGGGGAAATTGGATGGGGATTTGAGGACCTCAGCATGCTTGAATAAGGAAGCATTGGGAAGTCACTGAAGGTGTTTGAACATGCAGTTTGCGCTGGAGAGGGTAAAACCTATGTGCCAGCAGATTGATAAGAAAGCACTTTGAGTTCTCTCTCTGATGGAGTGGGTTTTGTGAGTGAAAAAAACGCTTGGTAGTTATTTGACCATAGAGTAATGGGAAAGAGAGATGTCAGAGACTATGCTTAAGTCTCCAGTCTGTGCGTGCATAGTTACTTAACCACGTCCAGCTCTTCGACTCCATGGACTGTGGCCCTTTGGGCTCCTCTGTCCATGGGATTCTTCAGGCAACAATACTGGAGTAGGTTGCCTTTTCCTTCTCCAGGGAATCTTTCTGACCCAGGGATCAAACCTGTGTCTCCTGCATCGCCTACATTAGCAGACAGATTCTTTACCTTTGGGTCAACTGGGAAGCCCTTCCAACATTAGTGGGTAGAAAATTAATAAAGCTTTTACTTAAGAATAGAGAAGAACTGGTTGTGGAAGGAAGGGTGTGTGAATGATAAATTAGAACTGACAGGTTGACTGTAACGTGGTGTACCCAAGTATTCTACAGGCAAGTTAGAGACACATTGCTAAGCTGAAGGCTACGGAGGGCTTGGAGCTTTCTGAGGACTCCACGTAGTAAACTGCTGGGAAGAACAGTGGAACATCTAGGAATGGATGGGCATTGGGAGAGGGTCATGAACGCAGAAACGGAGAGCTGGTGGGTTGCCCCTTCCACTGATGCTCACGATTAGGAACCAGTAGACAGGAGAGGCATGTTTGAAGTAGACCAAAGAAGGAACTGGAAGAAAGGTGTGGAGTCAGAGGAGTTAAACCAGGAAGCCACAAGGAGAGAGATCCTAGAGGAATCTCTGGGGAGCGTGTTATATGGTTCAGGGTGAAGGAGAGGAGGTCAGCGTTCATCAAGTGAATGCAGCTGAGGTGAAGAGGCTGTGTATATTAAGAGAAATAGTCTTATATGCCCTCGAGTGACTTACATTTCAAAATTGATGAGACTTCTTCATATTTGAAGGTTGAGGGAAAGAAGTTAATGGACAAAGAATCAGCACAGATGATGGAGTTAGTGATCTGGAGACGGTGATGAAACCACAGTCATGGCAAGGAGGGAGACTGCGGAAGAGGCCGACTGGGGTCCATAGAAGAGAGGGAAGCAGATGGCGGCACTCATGCCAGCTTGCGCTGGTTTCCCTGGTAGTGGAGGAGACAGGTCAGTCCCTCCATTGGGATAGTGAGCAGGAGTGGAGGATCAGAAACCGGTACTGAAAGTTCGAGAATAATGGAGATGTTTGGGAATAACCGTCATCAGTGGCATGCTAGGAAATCTGTGGAGAACTTAAAGTTTGAACAGCCCAGGGAAGCCTGGGGTAAAGCTTGATGTGGCTGTAGAGTGGACTAGTAATTGTTGCTTTTTATTGTTGATACGACCTTGTGGCCTGAAAGTAAGGTTGAAGAAGAGTGCTGGCAGAGATGATTCTGGCCTGGGGAGAGCAAACAGGTTAGGAAATGAGGCGTTAGAGTCGGGTTGCCTGGGTTTTAAGTCCATGCTCCTAACATTTACTTACCTTTTTTTTTTTTTTTTTTAAACTTTGAGAAAGCTACCATTAACTTTTGAACATCAAGTTTCCTCATCTGAAAAATAGAGATAGTAGTCTCAGCCTCAGGATTGATATAGTAAAATGAGTTATCCTTCCATATTTCATCCAAGATGCTGCTAGTCGTAAGATGTTATTTCATATGCTGCTGAGGAAAAAACCATCATGTGGGGACCACACACCATTGATTGTAAGTTTCCTGGTTTGGAGCAGGTGCAGCTTGCTATCAGCGATGTAAAGAATACATGAAGAACTTAGCCTGGGACCTGGCACATAGTGAGCATTCAGAAAATGTTAGTGTTCATTTATAAGAGGCAATGTGATTTTGGAGTCTAGAATGTTAATGAGAGCAATATCGAATCCAATCTAGATAAGGGGTCACAGGTTCTAAGGCGTCTAATGCATTAAATGAATTGAAAAGGGTTAAGCAATGAGAATCCTGATAAATGAAATTGTAAAATATCAGGTTTGGGAATTTGCAGAGCAAGTGTTTCCCTGACAATTCCAGATAAATCTTCTTAAGAAAAGTATAATTGAATTAAGAAAAGAATCTCCTTTGATGATTTTTTAAAAGCTGTTTAAGTTGCCAGAGCTTTTAAAAGTATTCTGAATTTATCTTTGTGCTTATCTTACAGTGTTCATCAGTGTTAAAACAATTTTTTTTTGGAATCAGAGAATACATGCTCAGTGCAGAAAACTTCTGGCATGGATTCTTGTCATAATGTCAGAATGGAAGGAGGAGATTGATTCTTGATAGTCATTGACTGAGTGAATTGATTGTCATTTTCAAAAGATAGTGGAAGGGTAGTGTTAATAGCTCCCTATAGAGCTCTTCTTTCTCATCATGGCTTCAAAGGCAGAAACCATAAAGGAAAAGTTTATACATTGAACATCTGTGTTCATGAATGACCACACACAAAAACACAACCTTGCAAATCTGCAGCAAGTTACTTTTTTTTGTAAGAAACATTTTAAATCAATAGAAAATACACCCCTGCAGAAAATTGGTACATGGACCTAGAGAGTATCATGCCAAGTAAAGTCAGACAGACAAAGACAGATATCATAGTGATGTTATTTATACGTGGAATCTAAGAACATAATACAGTGACCTTAACTGCAGAACAGAAAAACAAACTCACAGACAGAAAATAAGCTTATGGTTTCCAAAGGTGAAAGTGAGGGAGGGATGAACTAGCGATTTGGGGTTAGCAGATACACACTACTGTATATAAAATAGATAATCACCGTGTAGCACAGGGAACTGTATTTCATGTCCTGGTATAGCTTGTACTGGTTTGTTGCTGTTCAGTCTAAATCATGTCTGACACTTGTGACCCCGTGGATGGCAGCACACCAGGCTTCCCAGGCCTTCACTATCGCCTAGAGTTGGATGGCAGCACACCAGGCTTCCCAGGCCTTCACTATCGCCCAGAGTTTGCTCAGATTCATGTCCATTGAGTTGGTGATACTATCTAACCATCTCAACCTCTGCTGTCCTCTCTGCCTTTTGCCTTCGATCTTTCCAGTGAGTTGGCTCTTTGCAGACTTGTAGTCTGCCAGGCTTCTCTGTCCATGGAATTTTCCAGGTGAAAGTACTGGAGTGGGTAGCCATTCCCTTCTCCAGAGGATCGTCCCGATCCAGGGTTTGAACCCAGGTCTTCTGCGTTGCAGGTGGATCCATTACCGTCGGAGCCACTGGGGAAGCCCAGTTTATAATGGAAAAGAATCTAAAAAGAATATAATCGAAATCATTTTGCTGTACCCCTGAAACACTATTAACCAACTATGCCTCAATAAAAAAATACATAAAGTCTGATCTCTTAAAGTTGGTAAAGGGCACGAGCAAGCAATTCACACACAAATGCAAACTGACAGCAGTCAGATGTTCTCCTGTGTCCTGGATGAGACTCTTCATTGGAATGGGGACAGTGTCTTCTCTTTTACTTGACTGTATCATTCTTGTGGACCAGGAAGGATCAGTCTAGGGAAACTGTGCTTTTCTCCCTGAAGGAAAGGAAGCCAAAATATCCCTGCCTCCTGAGAGAAGCAGGAGTACAAAGAGGTGCCCAATAAATCTAAGTTGGCATTTTTAAGAGACACGTCAGCTCCATCCCATCTCCTTAATGTTGCCCCACTCCCCTCCTGACTTTGGGCTTGGAGTCTCCTTGTTAGCACAGGAGGTGTCCCCGGCCCTTCAGGGCTGCCAGTTCCAGGCAGCTTCTCAGTCAGCTGGCACGATCAGTGCACCGTAAGGACGCCAGTGCTTCATAGCGCGTAGCAAGACGGGCCTCCTTCTCTCCTCCCTGAGTCGTGGTATTAAATTTGATTCGTTGCGGTGTCTCCTTTTTCATATGAGACACAGCGATGGTCTTGAAACATGGTTTTGATTATTGAGCTAGACTGGCTCATAAGGTATTAAAAATAACAAGTTCAATCACATAGTAAAGCCTTGTATAAAGTGAAAAATATTTCAAGTTAGGCATCAGCATTTAATTGTCTCTTACGGGTGATACTGTAAGTCTCCTACATTCAAACAGGTTCTGAGAGCCCATTTGTAAGTCCAGCTTGTTGGTAAGTCTGACAAAGTTAGCCTAGGTAGACTCAACTACCACAATCGGCTATATAGTAGTACTGTACTGTAATGGATTTATAATACCTTTCACATAAATAATACATTAAAAACATAATAAAGGAATCATTTTTAATCTTACAATACTTTGAAAAGTCCAGTAGTAAGGTACAACATCTGGCATGCGGGGGTACACTTGCATCTTGAATGTCCACAGCTTGAAGGTTCGTGTGTAGGGGACTTACTCTAGTTAAGATTGTGGGTGTAAGAAAGGCTTTTCATGTGACACCGGTTGTTGGTGGGGTCTTTACCTAACTGAAGTACACTCTTATCTCAGTATTGAGTTTTTACCCGGCTGCTAGACAAAAGAGAATTTGTCAGCATCTTCTGCCCCACCATCTCCTTTCTTTTAAAATGATCTGCAAATATTTCAGCGTTTGGCAAGGGGCGGGTAGGCTTTTGAGTCTCACCCACAGGCTTACCCCTGGGCCTGTTGCCTCTCCTCTTCATTCCTAAGTCCTTTTGGGGGCAGTGACTGGGAGCAGCGGGCCTGAACCCGTAAACATTAGGCAGACACATCCCTCAGACTCTTTAAACGAAGTTGGGGAGGGAGGAGCCATGCCAGCACCAAGAGTCTTTTGATTTTATCAAAGTGTGTCTTAAATTTTTGGGGTAGCCTTGCAAAGGGAGTGGTAACGCTGCGGTGAGTGTCTCTGTAGGAATTACACCCTCAGCCCTCTGCCGTCGCATCTGTTACAGCTTCCTATTGTGCTGTGTCCGTTGCTGGCTTTGCAGTCTCGTATAATTAATAACAACCTCTTTCTTTCCCCAGTGTTCGTGTTGTGTGCTCAGGACTTCTATTCAGTTTGTTCAAGCTTGAGAGAACGTTTGATTCGTTTCAAATGGTCGTCTGTTAAACCGTGAACAAAATTAACTTGATTATCGTTGAAATGATTGGCATTCAAACTGTGTTGATAGCGTTTATTTGCATGGAAACGCTGAAGACTTCTGTCTTGCCATGCTCTGCAGGCTAAGATATTGATCTGTAGTCCAGGAAAAGCCTCCTTTAAAAATAGGTGCACCCTCACTGAGTGGTTCTGCTTTTTGTTGAGCCGGTGTTAATCGATTCTGCAAGTATTTCACATGTCCAGCACTGAGTTCTCTCTCTCGAGGAGGGAGAGAGCAGCGTCTCAGTCATTGTTTTCCCTGCANCTGTGTCCTGGATGAGACTCTTCATTGGAATGGGGACAGTGTCTTCTCTTTTACTTGACTGTATCATTCTTGTGGACCAGGAAGGATCAGTCTAGGGAAACTGTGCTTTTCTCCCTGAAGGAAAGGAAGCCAAAATATCCCTTCCTCCTGACAGAAGCAGGAGTACAAAGAGGTGCCCAATAAATCTAAGTTGGCATTTTTAAGAGACACGTCAGCTCCATCCCATCTCCTTAATGTTGCCCCACGCCCCTCCTGACTTTGGGCTCGGAGTCTCCTTGTTAGCACAGGAGGTGTCCCCGGCCCTTCGGGGCTGCCAGTTCCAGGCAGCTTCTCAGTCAGCTGGCACGATCAGTGCACCGTAAGGACGCCAGTGCTTCATAGCGCGTAGCAAGACGGGCCTCCTTCTCTCCTCCCTGAGTCGTGGTATTAAATTTGATTCGTTGCGGTGTCTCCTTTTTCATATGAGACACAGCGATGGTCTTGAAACATGGTTTTGATTATTGAGCTAGACTGGCTCATAAGGTATTAAAAATAACAAGTTCAATCACATAGTAAAGCCTTGTATAAAGTGAAAAATATTTCAAGTTAGGCATCAGCATTTAATTGTCTCTTACGGGTGATACTGTAAGTCTCCTACATACAAACAGGTTCTGAGAGCCCATTTGTAAGTCCAGCTTGTTGGTAAGTCTGACAAAGTTAGCCTAGGTAGACTCAACTACCACAATCGGCTATATAGTAGTACTGTACTGTAATGGATTTATAATACCTTTCACATAAATAATACATTAAAAACATAATAAAGGAATCATTTTTAATCTTACAATACTTTGAAAAGTCCAGTAGTAAGGTACAACATCTGGCATGCGGGGGTACACTTGCATCTTGAATGTCCACAGCTTGAAGGTTCGTGTGTAGGGGACTTACTCTAGTTAAGATTGTGGGTGTAAGAAAGGCTTTTCATGTGACACCGGTTGTTGGTGGGGTCTTTACCTAACTGAAGTACACTCTTATCTCAGTATTGAGTTTTTACCCGGCTGCTAGACAAAAGAGAATTTGTCAGCATCTTCTGCCTCACCATCTCCTTTCTTTTAAAATGATCTGCAAATATTTCAGCGTTTGGCAAGGGGCGGGTAGGCTTTTGAGTCTCACCCACAGGCTTACCCCTGGGCCTGTTGCCTCTCCTCTTCATTCCTAAGTCCTTTTGGGGGCAGTGACTGGGAGCAGCGGGCCTGAACCCGTAAACATTAGGCAGACACATCCCTCAGACTCTTTAAACGAAGTTGGGGAGGGAGGAGCCATGCCAGCACCAAGAGTCTTTTGATTTTATCAAAGTGTGTCTTAAATTTTTGGGGTAGCCTTGCAAAGGGAGTGGTAACGCTGCGGTGAGTGTCTCTGTAGGAATTACACCCTCAGCCCTCTGCCGTCGCATCTGTTACAGCTTCCTATTGTGCTGTGTCCGTTGCTGGCTTTGCAGTCTCGTATAATTAATAACAACCTCTTTCTTTCCCCAGTGTTCGTGTTGTGTGCTCAGGACTTCTATTCAGTTTGTTCAAGCTCGAGAGAACGTTTGATTCGTTTCAAATGGTCGTCTGTTAAACTGTGAACAAAGTTAACTTGATTATCGTTGAAATGATTGGCATTCAAACTGTGTTGATAGCGTTTATTTGCATGGAAACGCTGAAGACTTCTGTCTTGCCACGCTCTGCAGGCTAAGATATTGATCTGTAGTCCAGGAAAAGCCTCCTTTAAAAATAGGTGCACCCTCACTGAGTGGTTCTGCTTTTTGTTGAGCCGGTGTTAATCGATTCTGCAAGTATTTCACATGTCCAGCACTGAGTTCTCTCTCTCGAGGAGGGAGAGAGCAGCGTCTCAGTCATTGTTTTCCCTGCAGAAGCAGTCTTAACTACCGATAAGAGGAGACTATGATTCTTCGGTGGCTCAGAGGGTAAAGAGTCTGCCTGCAGTGCAAGAGACCCAGGTTTGATCCCTGGGTTGGGAAGATCCCCTGGACAAGAAAATGGTAGCCCACTCCCGTATTCTTGCCTGGAGAGTCCCATGGATAGAGGAACCTGGCTGACTACAGTCCATAGAGTTGCAGAGTCGGACACGGCCGAGCGACTTCACTTTCACTTTCATGATCATACGGAAAGTTGAATAACAAGGCATCATTATTCATGTGATAGCATCTTTGAGGGTGTAACTCCAGTAATTGGGATGGCCTTTTAGAATTAAGGGATTGGAAAGAAATTGGATGCCGTTGATAGAACTCCTGTATCCTGCCCACTTCCAGCTTAGTAGATGGATTCTTTCAGCAAGTTTTTGAGAGTCTTTATACTTCTGTTGGTAGTGTCTCTGTTACCTTGATAAAGTTGACATAAGGGGTGATAAATGTAGGATTTGCACCGAGAGCTTGTAACTTTGGGGAAAACATGAACCTTGTCTATCTGGCTTCTGTTTAAATAGCTTTTATTAGAGTTACCTTAGAAGAGAATGGCTGCCCACTCCAGTATTCTTGCCTGGAGGATTCCATGGACAGAGGAGCCTGGCAGGCTACAGTCCATGTGGGTTGCAAGAGCTGGACACGACGGAGCGACTTAACACTTTCACTTCACTTTCATTCAGTTTATAGACTGCGTTCCTTGAGGGTATGTGGACAGTGTCTTTATGATTTTTGTGTTAGCCCAATGATTCTCACTTTGCACATCAGAATCCTGTGAAGGACAGCCACTGCACAAACACCAGGGCCCATCCCTGGGGGTCTGATATGGGGGTTATGGTCAGGAGCGTTTAAAAAAAGTATCACAAATGAGTTTCACATACAGTAGCATTAAGAATTGCCGGCTTGACACGTGCCAGTTTTGAGTGAATTTTTTCATTTTGATGTCTTTAAATGCGTGTCAGGAAATATGTAGGTCCCTTGTGAGTGCGAACGATGTCTTGATACCTAGCAGTGCTAGGCGCTGGGTGATACCTACCCTCGGTGCTCCATTCCCGCCAGGTAGTTCTGAGGGTTACTGCTTTCTACCCCCTTTTTCTCTCTGACGAGAAAAGAGAAAGAATTATGTGTCTTTGAAAGCCTCCTCTTTTCCCTTCTTGAAGAAATCAACAATTCCTTGTGTGCTGGAGTCTAGAGGTGGGGGCTCATAAAGACAGCGGTTGGGACCGGAGGCCCCAGGAGCTCACATCAAGAGGAGAGGAGTGTTAGAGGAGAGCCGAGGCCGTCTGCGGAGTCTGGAGGAGTCCGGAGGTGGTCCGAGGAGCGTGGAGGAGCGTGGAGGCTGTCTGCGGAGCCTGGAGGAGCCCGGAGGCCGTCCAAGGAGCCTGGAGGAGCGCCTGGGCGTCACAGCTGTGGGGAGGGCAGCACTGTTAACACCAGCATCTCATGGGGAGAGGCCAGGGATGTGGCCAGAGATCCTGTGATCCCGAGGGTGAGAAACCCTGGACCAGGGGAGAACCAAGGGGACCAGGAGGCCGATGGGACCCAGAAGAGGCTGTGTCCCTGACCGCTGTTGCTGCCACACCTGTCTGCTGTTGACTGTGTCCTTATCCCCTCCCCCAGATCCTCTGGAGTTGAGAGTACTTGTTTTGCCCCTATTTCTAGATAGCATTATGACTGCCAGCTGTGTATGAGCCATTAAAATGAATATCTTAATATTTTCTAGAATAAAATGTGATAGTTGACAGAGTCCTTTAGTTATTTTCCATCTCTACAGTTACTTGAATGGAATAGTGTTCAGTTCAGTTCAGTTGCTCAGTTGTGTCCAACTCTTTGCGACCCCATGAATCGCAGCACACCAGGCCTCCCTGTCCATCACCAACTCCCAGAGTTCACTCAGGCTCACGTCCATTGAGTCAGTGATGCCATCCAGCCATCTCATCCTCTGTCGTCCCTTCTCCTCCTGCCTCCAATCCTTCCCAGCATCAGACTCTTTTCCAATGAGTCAACTCTTCGCATGAGGTGGCCAAAGTACTGGAGTTTCAGCTTCAGCATCATTCCTTGCAAAGAAATCCCAGGGCTGATCT